>OZ025243.1:4236685-4479185 GCA_964019155.1 Osedax fenrisi
GTCTATAGACCGAATACGGTGTACTATAGTAGTATACGGTGTACTATAGTAGTATACTACTATAGTAGTACTATATATAGTAATAATAGCGCGCCGGTAATAACTATGTCATGCCCGATACTGATGAACCTCCCACACGCGCACACCCACGCGCACAATGCGTCGTACAGTGTGTCGCACACACTGCGCACGACTTGCATGTAGGTGAACCCTTACGCACGCTGAATAGAACGGTGTGTGTGTGTGTGTGTGTGTGTGTGTGTGTAAGAAATACGACACATATATTAACACTATATATATACTGTGTGATATCATAAACATAAATGTATTTATAAACCAGCATATAAACACTTACGTTGAGGTACACAAGAATGTTATACCACGTGATTTAGTGAATCTACTTTGTTGTTTTATGAGCTTTTTGCACTAATATAATTAACATTAAAATATATATATATATATATATAAATTATTAACATATTTCTAAAGTATTAATTATAATATAGATCATATCGAAATTATTTATATTAATTTATTAATATTATATTCTATAGCAAGTATACTTTCTATAAGTATACTTCATTATGAACATAATACAGTTCCTATAGGATATATATATATATATATATATATATATATATATATATATATATATATATATATATAGTTAGAAGCAATAGTAAATAACGTAATCAATATTATCATAAGAGATTACACTGCCTATTGTAACCTAGCCATAGCTAGTGGGCTAAGATACTAATCGTGTAGTATTTCACTATCACCGCAGAGTTCATATAACAATGCGTATACTATTGCTTCTATTATTAGTGTTGTTGTTGTTATTATTACCCTAGCGAATGGTAGGAATATTAATGTCGAAATGAAGTTATGATATATATAAGTCAATTGATCTCAATGGCAGACGATTCTGAGAACAATTTTAGGAATTAAATATTATATTTATAATACTTTTCATTCACTATATATTAGTTTATATAGTATACTATATATTTGGTATTACTATATATAGTTCATAATTTATTTTAGTTACTAACAATACAAGTTTAGTATATAATTATATATCTAATTTTAATATTTTAATAAAATATTTCTATTCATAATTCATCTATAGATGATGTCATTTTTTTGTTTTAAATGTAATGTTAATTATACTTTATAGTTATAGCAGGTAGCTCCCTACAAGTACCATGATTATATATATCACGTATACCACTATAGTGAATTGTATTTAATAATGTTAAGTCAGGTAAATACATACGTTTTTAATAATTATCTATAATATAATAATAATAATAATTATATTAATAATACTATATATAATAATATAGATATACACGTGCTACGTTATTATAAACGTAATATCGCTCGTTTAACTATAGTCACGTGTACACGAATAATCAATAATTAATAACCCAGTCCTGTCGGCGGCCGGTAAGGTCAAGATGTTTGTGATTAATTAAATATTGATAGCGCCCGTTTTAACCCTCTTGGTTGACGGGGCGGGGTGGGGTGGTGGGGTGTATTGTTTGACCGCGCCGGTCTGAGAACGCACGACGGGGTAGCACCCGGTCAGAAGATGACCACTCTCGTTATTATGACCCGTAGTTAAACATACTACAGCCACCGATGCCACCACTGCGGTCAACAGCTTGTATAAATAAACTGTAGTCTCGTTCACTCGTGTGTGTACGCTGCAGCCACAGAGCTAGAGAGAAGGGGGTATAGTTTGGGTCTCTCTAGCTCTATGGTACGGAGCGTTGCTGTGCTGTGGTATAGTGTGAATGCTCGTGTATGACTATGGTAAGCCCGTGTAAGCCCGAGCCCATACCCGGTAGTGGTAGTGGTAGTGGTAGTGGTAGTAGTAGTGGTGGTGGTGGTGATGTCGTGTGGTATTATGCTAAATTGGCAATAATTAATATGTGATACGTGAGAAATTGCCTGGTTATTTATTGTGAAATGTATTAATATTCACGAACGCATACCGATATGCATATACGCATACACATACATTATATACGTATATATATATATATATATATATATATATATATATATATATATACAGAAATACACACACATACATACATATACATACAAACGCATATATGTGTATATCTACATAGAAGAAATATGTTAAGGTGCGACATTAATTAATTCCACACACATCGACATATGTCTGGTGTGCGTATCGATATGTCTGGTATAGTAAATGTCTGGCTTAGACGAGGGTCAACTGACGTAAAGGTCACATCATTAATAATGCAAGGTCAAAGTAAAATATATACTAACCTATATTAAATAGTATTACTGTATATATTATGTATATGTGTTATGTATATATATATATATATATATATATATATATATATATATTAAATACTATATGAAAAATATATATAACTGTATATTTATCAATAGAAAGGTGACACCTAATTAGGTATAATTAACAAACTCTTATCTCTCTCGTGTATAATACTAGTGTTGCTATAGCACATAATGGCGGTATTGTAGTGGATCACGTTATTTATCGCGTTTTCTCGCGAGATTTAATGTAATACAAGATCGCCTATAGGTGTCGCTAGGTGTTCTCGCTACATGTGTACATACGGTGATAACACAATAGCTCTAGTGTTTGCTGTGCGGCGCGTATTGTTATTTAATATACTTAACTAGTAATAGGTTTCTAAGACCCCAGTCTATTATATTCTATTGTACTCTCTCTTTTTGTCGAGTTAAGTATCATTTATGTATGATGTATATATATGTCGCGCATGTAATGTAGGGTATTAATATCGATACAACATTACTTCAGTACATTATATATATATATATATATATATAAATATATATATAGGTGTGTGTATATGCTCAGTGTGTATACTAGTGATGTAAATGATGCCGAGCTTTTGATGCCGAGCCGAGACTATTGCTTTTTGATGCCGAGCCGAGAATTTCATTTTCGGAAAAAAACGAGCCCATGCCGAACCGAGACTCTAGCCAAACGAGCCCGAGCCGAGTTGAGACTTTTACAAAAAATTACCGAGTCTAAATGATGCTTTTTTGAAATTACATGTTAATACTAATTTTTATATATTTCACATTTACATAAATTTAAAAAAATAATCTGCTCCAACTTCGAGATTCAGTGAATAATAATGTAAATTTCATCTAGTGGTGTAAATAATACCGAGCTTTTTGATGCCGAGCCGAGACTTTTGGTTATTGATGCCGAGCCGAGACTTTCATTTTCTGAAGAAAAAAAATGAGCCTCTAGCCAAGCGAGCCCGAGCAGAGCCGAGACTCTAACAAAACGAGCCCGAGACGAGTTGAGACTTTAGGTAACTGAGACTGACACTGAATCATGCTTTAGATTTGATCATCATTTATATCCCAAGTATATACATACAATATATATATTGTGTATCAAATATCATTGATATAATTTGAGTTCGGGTTTGAGTTTTACGTTCGATTCAGCGCCGTTAGAACTGTAGTCTATTATAAATGTAAACAATATATCTGATAAACCATCCTTAAGGAATTACGTGTTATCTTCTGAGGGTACTTCCAGTGTACTCGATATACTCAATCCTACAACTATTTTTAAGATATATAGTATATAATTATATCTCTATTAATGATATAGTACCGAATACATTCACTTAACTATATAGAGTATATAATGTTTGCATATTTCCTATACCTATGTATACATATATACTATAGTTTAACAATTGAAAGTAGTTAGTCTAACTACAATTATAAAAAGAGGTGACTAAGATGACTAAAATTAAATTAAAGTAATAACAATTACACTATGTATGCATTCTATTAACAGAATATAAACCTATAAACCATGGTTTACCATATATATATATATATATATATATATATATATATATATATATATATATATATATATATATATACACCTATATATAATATGAATGACATACTAATTTATTGACTATCCGACAAGTACCGCGAAACCCTTACCGTACACCCACGCTCGCATACCTATACATGCCTATAGGGCCTGTACCACCGTGCCGCCATTACTAAGGGCCACTCGAGATGTTTACCGTCATCATCATCACCCTCACCACCGCTAGCAGCACCGGTAGCAGCACTGGTACTGGCGACGCTTAATAACCCGGCAATTATTACTGCGGCCTTAATGAACCGCTTTCTCCATTCAGTGCAGTAGTAGTAGTAGTAGTAGGTGTAGTGAAATGTGCCTATTTTATTAATGAGATGTAATTATAACCTAGAGGTGTACACATTTATATATTGATATATATATATATATATACATATCAACTACTTTAGGTAAATTAATTAGATTATTTACATTATACTATGGTATAGAACATTTATATTATATTTAGTATTTATACATATGTAATATACAGGATATGTATTACAGGGTTCACGGTTGAATTGACCACTGTATCATAGAGTATAGTATGTTTGATTAAATATACTTGAATACAATCTATATTATATATATATATATATATATTATATATATGTGCACAATTGCATTAGTATACATGGTAATATGCGATTTACTCACACTAAGGCAGTGTTTAGATGTACACACTATACCGTGTACAGTATTCTATTATTAACTATTTATACAGCGACATAATGATACTATATCCATAGTAATAAATATCATCTCCATCCAATACCGCAGTACTTCCATGGAAACTGCATAACATAGCGATGGTTCGAATAGCTTTAGGCGTATCTTATCTCGGCTCAGATGTTATTTCACCATGTGGAACATATATATATATATATATATATATATATATATATATATACGAATATACACATATATGTTACTAACACTATTTCACCAACCGATGCATTGATCAATATACAGTACTGAATCATTATTGTCAAACTGAAATGTTAAATACTCATGTTAAATGTTAGATGCATCATTCCTTTCCGACTAGTGTAGATTAACTATGAAGATGTCCGTTTTCTTGAAATTCGCAGATATATTACATAATATATTGTATAGTTTAGCTATATAAACTAGAACACCTTATCAAGGAAACAAACAAATACATATATTATCAAGGAAACAAACAAATAAATATATTATCAAGAATTAAAAATGACAATCAAATAATTATAATTACGATTGATACCGAATTCCGTTATTAATAAGAAATACAATATATATATATATATATATATATATATATATATATATATATATATATATATATATATATTACTATAGTAAGGCTAGTAAGGCTACAATAAGGCTGCTGCGTTCTTACATGCACACTTACCAATGACGTGGTACAATGTCCCATCTGTATTCGTTACATGTAAATGCTGATAGTACGTTGATAAGTGTGAGATGGTGCATTGGTACTACTGGATGTTGCTACTAAATGTGCACCATCCCAATGTTCCAACAACGTCCCATATACACACTGGAATGATGATATATAGTAATACTATCAGAGAATAATACATTGCAAAAACAAACAAATATGATTATAATTGATTACAAAAAAAACGATATATACTATGTGGATATAATGAACTAGTATGGAACTCTTTATTAATAATAGATACGAATGACTATTGTTACAGCCTATAGTTGTACACAGTGTTAGAACATACTACCTTACCCACACATGACAATGCAGTGTTATATAACTCTTATTGTACTACTAAGATCGTACCCTCCCTGTGGTGTTGTACAGTATGATAATGTGCTATACAAACTTAGCTAGTACTATCGGTGTGTCTATACTCCTTATATTAATACGATAGGTGTATATTACATACATTGTATTGTATCATTATATCACACTGCAGTGTATACGTTTATCTATATATATATATATATATATATATATATATATATATGTTTTGTGTGTGTGCGTATATTTGTGAATATTGGCGCATACAAACATTCAAACATACCATTAGAATACTGTAAGTTACAATTTAATACAATTTCGTAATTGTTGTTAACCCACCATCAATAACTACAACATCTACACAAATAATAATAATAATAATAATAATAATAATAATAATAATAATAATAATAATAATAATAATAATAATAATAATAATAATAATAATAATAATAATAATAATAATAATAATAATAATAATAATAATATCATGTACACTGTTAAAAATAATGGTTTTCTAGACTGATATTTACTGCAGAAAACCATCTAAATGGTATTTAAATAAAATATTTATTTAAAACCCTCTAAATGGTATTCTGTGAAACCGACTGTATAAAACCCTCTAAATGGTATTCTAAATTTCTACGGTGGAAAACCATATAAATGGTATTCTAATTTCTACTGTGGAAAACCATATAAATGGTATTCTTAATTTCTACTGCAGAAAACCATATAAATGGTATTCTTAATTTCTACTGTGGAAAACCCTCTAAATGGTATTCTTAATTTCTACTGCAGAAAACCCACTAAATGGTATTCTTAATTTCTACTGCAGAAAACCCTCTAAATGGTATTCTTAATTTCTACTGTGGAAAACCATCTAAATGGTATTCTTAATTTCTACTGCAGAAAACCATATAAATGGTATTCTAATTTCTACTGTGGAAAACCATATAAATGGTATTCTTAATTTCTACTGCAGAAAACCATATAAATGGTATTCTTAATTTCTACTGTGGAAAACCCTCTAAATGGTATTCTTAATTTCTACTGCAGAAAACCCACTAAATGGTATTCTTAATTTCTACTGCAGAAAACCCTCTAAATGGTATTCTTAATTTCTACTGTGGAAAACCATCTAAATGGTATTCTTAATTTCTACTGCAGAAAACCATATAAATGGTATTCTTAATTTCTACTGTGGAAAACCCTCTAAATGGTATTCTTAATTTCTACTGCAGAAAACCATATAAATGGTATTCTTAATTTCTACTGCAGACAACCATATAAATGGTATTCTTAATTTCTACTGTGGAAAACCCTCTAAATGGTATTCTTAATGTCTACTGCAGAAAACCCACTAAATGGTATTCTTAATTTCTACTGTGGAAAACCATCTAAATGGTATTCTTAATTTCTACTGCAGAAAACCATATAAATGGTATTCTTAATTTCTACTGTGGAAAACCCTCTAAATGGTATTCTTAATTTCTACTGCAGACAACCATATAAATGGTATTCTTAATTTCTACTGCAGAAAACCATATAAATGGTATTCTTAATTTCTACTGTGGAAAACCCTCTAAATGGTATTCTTAATGTCTACTGCAGACAACCATATAAATGGTATTCTTAATTTCTACTGCAGAAAACCATATAAATGGTATTCTTAATTTCTACTGCAGAAAACCATATAAATGGTATTCTTAATTTCTACTGTGGAAAACCCTCTAAATGGTATTCTTAATTTCTACTGTGGAAAACCCTCTAAATGGTATTCTTAATGTCTACTGCAGAAAACCCACTAAATGGTATTCTTAATTTCTACTGCAGAAAACCATATAAATGGTATTCTTAATTTCTACTGCAGACAACCATATAAATGGTATTCTTAATGTCTACTGTGGAAAACCCTCTAAATGGTATTCTTAATTTCTACTGCAGAAAACCATATAAATGGTATTCTTAATTTCTACTGTGGAAAACCCTCTAAATGGTATTCTTAATTTCTACTGCAGAAAACCATATAAATGGTATTCTTAATTTCTACTGCAGAAAACCATATAAATGGTATTCTTAATTTCTACTGCAGAAAACCATATAAATGGTATTCTTAATTTCTACTGTGGAAAACCCTCTAAATGGTATTCTTAATGTCTACTGCAGACAACCATATAAATGGTATTCTTAATTTCTACTGCAGAAAACCATATAAATGGTATTCTTAATTTCTACTGCAGAAAACCATATAAATGGTATTCTTAATTTCTACTGCAGAAAACCCTCTAAATGGTATTCTTAATTTCTACTGTGGAAAACCCTCTAAATGGTATTCTTAATGTCTACTGCAGAAAACCCACTAAATGGTATTCTTAATTTCTACTGCAGAAAACCATATAAATGGTATTCTTAATTTCTACTGTGGAAAACCCTCTAAATGGTATTCTTAATTTCTACTGCAGAAAACCATATAAATGGTATTCTTAATTTCTACTGTGGAAAACCCTCTAAATGGTATTCTTAATTTCTACTGCAGAAAACCATATAAATGGTATTCTTAATTTCTACTGCAGAAAACCATATAAATGGTATTCTTAATTTCTACTGCAGAAAACCATATAAATGGTATTCTTAATTTCTACTGATGAAAACCCTCTAAATGGTATTCTTAATTTCTACTGCAGAAAACCCACTAAATGGTATTCTTAATTTCTACTGCAGACAACCATATAAATGGTATTCTTAATTTCTACTGCAGAAAACCATATAAATGGTATTCTTAATTTCTACTGTGGAAAACCATCTAATTGGTATTCTTAATTTCTACTGTGGAAAACCATCTAAATAGTATTCTTAATTTCTACTGCAGACAACCATATAAATGGTATTCTTAATTTCTACTGTGGAAAACCCTCTAAATGGTATTCTTAATTTCTACTGCAGAAAACCATATAAATGGTATTCTTAATTTCTACTGCAGAAAACCATATAAATGGTATTCTTAATTTCTACTGCAGAAAACCATATAAATGGTATTCTTAATTTCTACTGATGAAAACCCTCTAAATGGTATTCTTAATTTCTACTGCAGAAAACCCACTAAATGGTATTCTTAATTTCTACTGCAGACAACCATATAAATGGTATTCTTAATTTCTACTGCAGAAAACCATATAAATGGTATTCTTAATTTCTACTGTGGAAAACCATCTAATTGGTATTCTTAATTTCTACTGTGGAAAACCCTCTAAATGGTATTCTTAATGTCTACTGCAGAAAACCCACTAAATGGTATTCTTAATTTCTACTGCAGAAAACCATATAAATGGTATTCTTAATTTCTACTGTGGAAAACCCTCTAAATGGTATTCTTAATTTCTACTGCAGAAAACCATATAAATGGTATTCTTAATTTCTACTGTGGAAAACCCTCTAAATGGTATTCTTAATTTCTACTGCAGAAAACCATATAAATGGTATTCTTAATTTCTACTGTGGAAAACCCTCTAAATGGTATTCTTAATTTCTACTGCAGAAAACCATATAAATGGTATTCTTAATTTCTACTGCAGAAAACCATATAAATGGTATTCTTAATTTCTACTGCAGAAAACCATATAAATGGTATTCTTAATTTCTACTGATGAAAACCCTCTAAATGGTATTCTTAATTTCTACTGTGGAAAACCATCTAAATAGTATTCTTAATTTCTACTGCAGACAACCATATAAATGGTATTCTTAATTTCTACTGTGGAAAACCCTCTAAATGGTATTCTTAATTTCTACTGCAGAAAACCATATAAATGGTATTCTTAATTTCTACTGCAAAAAACCATATAAATGGTATTCTTAATTTCTACTGCAGAAAACCATATAAATGGTATTCTTAATTTCTACTGATGAAAACCCTCTAAATGGTATTCTTAATTTCTACTGATGAAAACCCTCTAAATGGTATTCTTAATTTCTACTGCAGAAAACCCACTAAATGGTATTCTTAATTTCTACTGCAGACAACCATATAAATGGTATTCTTAATTTCTACTGCAGAAAACCATATAAATGGTATTCTTAATTTCTACTGTGGAAAACCATCTAATTGGTATTCTTAATTTCTACTGTGGAAAACCCTCTAAATGGTATTCTTAATGTCTACTGCAGAAAACCCACTAAATGGTATTCTTAATTTCTACTGTGGAAAACCCACTAAATGGTATTCTTAAATCCGATAATAGAAAACCCTTAATATGGTATTCTAAAAATTTCACTGCAGAAAACAATCAAAAGGGTTCTATTATAAGCACACCTTAAATACCATTTATTTTACTGCAGAAAACCATTTACTTATTACAGTGTATACCAACAAAATAAAAAACTCAATAATAATAAGAATAGAGACAATAGTAATAGCAGAGCCCGATAGTAATAGCAGAGGGTTTTGATAATAGTAACCATGGTTACTATTAACCATAGCAACAAGAATAGTAAGCAATATCGTAGCGAGTAATCGTGAGCGAGCAGTTCCTCGTACTATAGGTCAAAAGGTTATTGTTTAATTATAAAGCGTGTACCGCTAGGTGGCCGCTCTCTCACTCACACCATTGTTACGTAACGTTCGGTGTTACGTAACCGCTGTTCATTGTTGTCCGCGAGGGGGTGCTGGTGGTTGTAAGGGTTGCTAGCTAGCCGTAAGGATTACGTGTGCGGTTATATTTATGTATCGATATCGTTCATTGTAGAAGTTAACTCAAGCATACACGTGTCTATTTACCTCGTATATATACGTATATATACGTATATATATACGTATATATACGTATATATATACGTTTATATATATATATGAATGCGTTGAGTTTGTGAATTATGATACTGTATTGTATTTGTACTTATCCACCTATCAACTTACAATGTATCTTTGTACTTCTACGTATAGCATATATGATATCTATCCTCAATAGAGGATATATTACATTATAGGGGGTATATATATATATATGTGTGTGACATATTGTGTATTGGACAAGTATACTTGTGTATACACATACATATATGTGGTGTATAGGTTCTGCGTTCACTCAAGTATGTATGTAATAATGTATTATGTTAACAAATAGAGAATGATCTAATGATCATTCATGCTATCATATCTATGTGTAATATTCCTAATCTACATTACGTGTACAGCGTACTATGGACTATACTGTACTCTGGACTACTTATGTAACATCAATAATAAATTGTAATCAAAAATAAAATCACCAACACATTCTCTACTTTGGCCTCGTTAGCTAATTACCAATTAAGTGTGACGTCACATCATGATGACGCATGCTCCTCCCGATGACTCAATTATGAGATAATCACGTGGTGTAATCACGTGTTGTGTTATTAGTAAGCATCGAGTTCGTGTTGTAGAGTCATTACCGTAGTCTCAGCATGGTTAGAGGTCACCCCTGTAGAGGTCATCCCTGTAGAGATCACCCCTGTAGATATACCGTAACCTCGCTAGTTTCGCTAGTGTAATATACGTGTATGTCACGTGACAATATGTCACGTGTTAGACCCGAATAGCATCACGTGATAATGGTATGCCGATCTTAAACTAAGCGGTCTTCACACCACAATAGATAATACATAATGCGATACTTCACACCGATACCTAATCAGATACAACAATAGCTACAACAATAGCTTGTTGGTGTGCACTTAAATATATCCTAAATGATTACTCAAGAGTGTATATAGAAATAAAAAAAGTAGGTAATACAATGATACTATTTAATATAATAAAATGAAATATATCTGAAATAACTAACCTTAAGGTCGATGTGTTACGTAATCCACCACTTGACGTGTTCATTACATCATAGATATAAAGAAAGTTATTGTATACTTTATGTATATCGATGTTACAATAGTGTAGCAAGTCCTCGAGTGTGGCGTACCTCGACGTGTGGAGATATCGGGGAGTAGAGGGTATTCGGGCAAACAATTCAGAAGTCATATTTGGTGGTACTGCGTATATATATGTGTGTGTTATTATATGTAATATGTAATATTGTATAATATTACATATATGTATTACTATTATTTTATATTGTATTAAGTGTTATATTGTATATACAACTATATATAGTTGTATAGTATATGTGTGTGTGTGTGTGTAATCGCACGAATATGTGCGCATTACGGTGCGGGTATTACCTGTGCGATGTCGCCGCACATACCTATATTTATAACTACACTATTCTCTATAGACAACACTATTGTCTGGTGTGGATTATAGTAGAGGTGTGATATGCCGAGCTAGGAGTGTCAAGCCTAGAGGGTGGGGTGGGGTGGGGTACGGTAGAGGCGGTAGAGATGTGTGATATACTATAGTCTATAGACTATATAGACTATATATATATGTATATATATTACACAGTACTATATATATATATAGTAGAAATGTGATAGACTATTGATTTGATGTATCGTAAAGCGTTGTCTGATGTAGCTTTGATGTATACATCTGATGTAAGTGTGTGTGTGTGTTGGAGAGTCAATATTAGAGTATAATGGCTTGCATAATCTATTGTATGTTACCCGTTATACATGCGTGCGTGTGTGTGTGTGCGCATGTTTATGTGTATCACCGGAGCGGTCTCACTCGTCATACATAATACCACACACACACACACACACACATACACACACACACGCACGCACACATACCGTGGTATCAGAATCAGACATTATCATAACATCCGTTTGTTTATCTTCTGTTATCGCGTAAACATAGTAAACAATTCAACATCTCAACTATAGTAGTAGTAGTGATGCTAGATAATAAACAATGGGGAAACTGAGACGATAAGATGCTACGGGCCTTACTGTATGTAACATATACACGTCCTGGCATATTCAACTATTACTATTATAACTTATACATATTATATATATATATATATAAATGCTATACTATTATAATATACTATTAATATTATTAAGAAATATTTGCGTAGCATGCTAAGAAGAATATGTAATGTAAACGTACAGGGGTGTTACAGAAAGCTAAACTGTCACTCAAATAGTATCTCTAATAGGGTGTTCACATGAATTCCGTTTTCGCTACGTTACGTGAAACCGTACGTGTATGTAGTACATGTAAGTGATACTATTTATTTCTATTGTTACAACCAAAACTTGACTTTTACGAAATATCAATTGCATTAAATTACACCAACCAATTGCCCATTTCGTTGAATACGAATGGAACAAATTCAGTTCATCATCATCATTTCGATGGAACAAACTCACTCAAACCTCACTTAAATTTAAATACTATCAACTTGTACCTTTACAAATAAATTACAAAATATATTATCGCCCGATTTTTGTTCGCAAGGTGATTCTTTCTATACTAATTATATACAATTACATACTATTATTTACTATTATATACAAGTATATATTATAATATATATAATATCTTTATTCGTTATTTGTATCTTTATGTGATATATATTATTCGAAAACTACACATTATACAATTATTATTACCAATGATATAAGTCTAAATAATACTTGCTGAACAACACCAGCATTCGTTACGCGATTATTAACGTAATAATTAAGTAATAACTAGTCACGTGCATATTTAAGTCACGTTATCTCTTAGTATGACTCATATAGTTAGTCTTAGATTACCGCGGCTGTACCTGGTACAGTGTACCACTGGCCCATATAGTGGTTACGCTTTTCATACTGTAGGGGGGCGGGGCGTGGTATACCACTAACTATAGTTCCATAGTCAGTGTGAGAATAAGAGGTTCGGTAAGAGACACACACACCCACGTGGTTGTGGGATATAGCCAGTGTAGTGGTGTACATCAAAGACTGGCGACTATTTCCCACGAGCATGCCCAACACCTAAATCACATTCTTAACGTCGGTGGCACCTCGGCGTGTTGATACGATTACATTTCTCTCGGTGAATGTATGTGTGTGTGTATGTGTATGTGTGTTTGTGTGTGTGTTTGTGTGTGTTTGTGTGTGTTTGTGTATGCAGTTATATAATAATAATAATAATAATAATAATAATAATATTTATTAGAAGAGTTGTGTTCGTTTTCTGTGTAGTTTTCTAGTTTATAATATGAATATGCCTGTTTCTACTAAAGGGCTTCACAATAAGCTGTATGTATATGTATATATATGTATATATATATATATATAATGCTAAAACTACTGCTAGAGCATATTTTCTGTTGTCTCCCGGTATATTATATTTAATATTGATAAACACTATAGTGTTTAGTTGTATTATATTCACGGCGAGATCTATTATCATTGTGGGCGTGTCCTCCCCTGTCACTCAACAACAGGCGCGTCATTGTTCTCCTCCATAGCGTGGTCTTTGTTTCTATTGTTGTGCTAGGTCGTTATTAGTGTCAGCGCGCTGTCATGCGCAGCGATGACGGTGGTGGTGGTGAGGGTGAGGGTGAGGGTGAGGGTGAGGGTTGTTACGTCATTCCGGATGTAGCGCCGTAGCCATCGTAACGTTGGTATTGCGTCATAGGAGCATTCCTCCTCACCAGTAAGGTGTACCTACTATAGTAGGTATACCAATACTATATATAGTAGGGTATCATTTGGGTATAGCACAAAAGTTAGTCAGATGAACAGTCAGCTGATATATTTAGTACAATTCACACCACTTCACTTATTCGCCTGTTCATATTACCAAGTTTCCGCGATACAAACACAATTGCTTAACATCTTCCATCATCGTGACGTAATACTACACATCACGTGACTATTACATAAACACACGTGAGAGATTCTAGTCGATAGGCATCATAAATGTACGTCGTTTTAATCGCAATATTGTGTGTGATACAACTATTGTTTATATCGACATATACTCCATGAAAACATAGGCATCTCGGTATTATATCGATGTAACATGTACCTTTTTACGTATTGTTTTAATTATAATCACGTGACATTAATTCTCAAAGAAAATATACTAATCCTGCCATTTAGATATATATATATATATATATATATATATATTATACAATGTATCTACTCCTATATATGTAAACGTTTGCACGCAGTGTTCACACTCACAGACGAGCATATAACGCATATACTACTATACCCTTTGTACCTATGTATGTGTGTATGTGTGTGTATGTTCGTGTGAGTGTGTTCGTCGTATACAGGTAATGTAGCAGGTACTATCGAACTAAGCATGATCGATGCGCATGCGTGTATGCGATAACACGTGATAACAATTAAATAACTCGCCGCCGTGCGTCGCTACCGACTATGAGCTGGATATATCGTGCGCACGTGTTCGTGTATTATCGCCCTATCTTTGTCTGGTTCGTGTCGCACGTGTACTACTAGAGTGCAGCGATCACAGAAGTACCACTAACAATAGTAATTACTCACCGCGATTATTGATATATTTATAATATAGGTTAACAAGGATACTTAAATATATCAATACATATATTTAAGAGCATATATTTAATAGTAATTGTCTCATTGATAATATATTGCCTCTATAAATACCAGTGTATAATCCTAAATCTAATATATATATATATATATATATATATATATATATATATATATATATATATTGTGTGTGTGTGTGTGTATGTGAGAGCGCGACTTATATTGAGTGCACACGCAACCTATATCACTGTTTATGTATGTATGCGTGTGTAGGGTGTATATCCATATATGGGCATATTAACATAAGGTATACCTTATATTATAATATCACCTTTCTCGCACGCACATACACATACAAACACGCACGCACGGACGAACTTGTTTCATACCAATCATAAGTGTAGGTCTGACACTGTCCACGTGCAACACACACGGGTATAACACATATTCGGTCAACACTGACCGGCTACGTTACTGGGCCATAGTACAACTCCGCACAGGTCGAGTTACACACACCCCATGTACACTCGTGATGACAGCATGTTTGTAGACACCCGATACCGCAGTAGCGGTAGTGGTCAAGGCGATACTTTGAAGTTTAAAGTGTTTATGTCCGATCTGACCGATAAGGTCTTGGATTACGTGGCCCGAGGTCAGAGTTCACCGTGTCACACACGATGTATTAGTGTACAATGCGGCACAGTATGTTTATATAGTCTTAATGTAAGTAAACTTCTAACTTAACTGATATCTATATATATATATATATATTGCGCTTCCGTATATCTAGAGTATGATTTTGACACAGAAAGGTGGTGATATGCACAGGAGGATAGATGGACATATGAACAGTAGACTGTAGACTATAGTCTACGCGTGTCGTATACATTGCGTGTATAACAGGGTAGTCTGTCCATCTTTACTATAGTATATAGTATACTGTCCACTCTACACGCTGCACATCCACATTCACATCCACATTCACATTCACATCCTTAGTAGGTTCTCTACAGTGACTTATACTTTGTTAATAAGCAGAAAACATTAGTTAGCTACATAAAGGTACAGTATAGTTAGATTCATAAAGGTGTATACAGTATAATATGTTATATAATACCATACATATGGTATTGTATACAGGAACATATGTGTTCCTGTGTACAATATACACATATATATATATATATATATATATATTATAAGTTTTGATAATATAATATGTATAGATCCCATAATTCTCTATAACCTAGGTAATAGGATGATTTGTTATATTGTGTACCACGGTGATGTATAGAACCCTAATAGAGATGATTATTGATGCCCCATTTATCACCTGCTGATAATGAGGATTGTATGCATTGTTGTGTATTGTATTGTATTGTATTTGTATCGAAATAATTAATCAGTCTAAAGATAATATATTATCTCTGTATAAATGTTAATAAAGTATACCTATATATATATATATATATATATATATTATACACACTTCTAAGGTGAATTATTTAAATACTACATGTCATAAAGTCTTAATAACAATGACATTAAAATACCTACACATTTCAAGATTTTATAAAATCCTAGGCAATATTTCATATCATCTGCCATAATATATATTTATATAAATTAATATAATAAGACAATGAACTTAAAATTATAAGTTATTGATTATATATGACATATTACTTATGTAATATTTAATCAAATAACTTATATATTACGAATATATTCGTTACTATAGTAAACAAGATTATTTGTATTGAATTCTAATATAATATAGTATGTTACATTAAAATATGCAGTTTCTATATATAATGCCATATCGCATATCTACGTTACATTGAAATCGATTACAATGATTATTTTTAGTCGTATATTTGTATAGATACTGGTTATTTATTTAAATATACGAATGCACGCATGAGTGGTTTTCACGCGCGATATTCGAAAATTTAAAAATGGCCGCCCACAGATTAGATCTGAGCCATTCTAACGGATTTAATTGGTTTTAGCGCAGAATACAGGTATCGCATTGTCGGCCAGAGTTCTCTTTTCCTCAGATCTAATTATCTACCTTTGTTACAACCACACACATACGTGTACAACGTACACTACAAGCACTGTGCTACGTATAATTTATAAGTACAATATATAATAATTAAGTAATAATATAGTTGTAGAAAAATTAGTTAATATGATATAGCAAAGATACCAGAACGGGTTTAATTCAAATATTTAATTTCGTATCGTCTGCAAAATTATATTATAATTAAATGTTTTCTTATCTTTAGGTATAATATAGTATATGTATATATATAGACTGGTTATGCACTTAATAAATGCCCTATTATAACGACATAGTTGCTAAATTATACAAGTCTATGTCCATTGAAGGGTACCTTTTTTACTTATTATTTAATTATATTTTATTTTATCTGTATTTCATTTGTATTAATTATTAATAATAGTAGTAAAACCTATATAGTTAACGAAATATTATTATTTCATTCATTAAAATATACTACGATATATATATATATATATATATATATATATATATATTATAATAAATACCTGAAGAACGTATACATACGTATATACGTATTACTAGACTGACCACTAATGCATTAATCCGAGTTTATCAATCCGGATCCAGAAATGCCAATAATTTAATTAAATATTGCCGCCTAGCTTAGTATGATTGCTATAATTCGCGTATAGTGTGCCGATAGAGTGCTAATCTCGCGGGAATCGACGAGACTTTCGAGATACACTCGTTCGCCGCTAGGTGGAATAACGAGCAGTCGCGAGCTATATTACGTAACACGTAAGGATGAGTCACGTGTAAGAAAGGTATGCACTATGGATACGGGGAATATATACTGGGAATTAGCAAATCTAAAAGTAATGGTAATTATTATAAAGTATATATAAAAGTGTAATGTTATATATAATCCGAATTATAACCCCTATAGGGTATTATAAATCCTATTATAATAATAAAAATTAATATAATCAATGTTTAATTGAACATCTATATCTGGAATTGAATGTTGTGTATTAATATGCATATTACATGTACATACTAGAGTAGTTCGATTATACATATATATATACACAATAATACGTGTATGATTGTACATGTCTAACTACATCAATACATGTTCCTAGTTAATTATGCGCGCAACGCACTAAAGCCGGCCGCAACACATCAAAAGTGATTTATTCCCGCACTGCAATAGTAGTAGTAGTGGTAGTAGTAGAGGTAGTAGTCTACTACTATAGTAGTCTATACTACTACTATAGTAGTCTACTTCCGCTTAATTAACGCATGCGCACCCCGCCCCCCTGTTATCGGGGTATACATCGCCGTACACCTATCCGTGTATACATTAACATTAGTACAGTACTACTACTATAGTACTAGTACTACTACTATAGTACTAGTACTACTATAGTACTACTATAGTACTAATGTCGTATCGTAATAACAACATCGACCAGATCGTATGTAATGTGATATGCTTAATATAGGTGCGCGTGTGGTGATTACTAGTGGTATGTGTTTGGGCATTACTAGTGGTATGTGTGTGGTGGTTACTAGTGGTACACTCGTGCATGACGATACACGTATTACTGGTGAGCAGCGAACACACGCCCACGCGCATTACGGGTTAGAGTGTACGGTGTAGCGGTGCGCTGAAGGGCATGTCCTCGATACATGCACACTCATGTCCTCGCCTTCGTAATAGCATACACGCGCGTGTGTAACACGAGATGGTTGAAGTACTACTTCCGCTGACCACAGGAAGTGCTACCAGGGGCGACAGTGTCTGTCCTAACACGTCGGCGGATGTTGTATTGCGGTGTGTGGCGGAAGGCTGTATAGGAAAGTATACTATCTATATATAGACATTGTTAATGTAAATATAGATGTGTTTGTACGTTATTACAGTGCTGTATGGGACTACATTAAATATGAAGTTCAATAAAACCTCTCGGGAAATTTTAATAATGAATTTTATCATTTATTGTAATATTTTATATTATACAAGTCTTTATATAAAGCATAATATTGTTGTTAAATTAGTTGACTTGATTCTATAGAATATATATATATATATATATATATATATATAATACTAAAAATGAATTTAACATTGAGATGACACAATTTGAAATGATTAATTTCATATTAATATAACAATTGTTATTATCAAAGAGTTCGCGCATGACACAAATGAACATAGACAATAGGCCGTATACGACGTCGACGAGAGACCTTCGTACGGCCGCATCAATCATGCGCAGTAGTAGTAGTAGTACCGAAGTGTCGACGACCCCAGCCATGTCACGTGTAACACTGATTATAGATCGCCTCGGTGGCACTAATACACGCATCCCGTGGATCCACAACAAAGACAGCGAGATGTGGAGGGGGCGGGAGGAGGAGGAGGGTGATATCACGTGGTGATGTATCGTTCGTCACGTGATGATGATTAATAGTACCACGTGACTATATATATATAGCGGATATCACATGGTGTATGTTCCATCGTAGCCGAACCTTCCAGGCCTAACCTCTTGTTAACCTTTATAAAGGACATATATACATGTCCTTTAGACATATATGTAACGGATATATGTTAGAAAGCGAAACGCTTAGATATATAGATTAATGTACTAAGAGTTATGTACTAAGTATTACTTAACATATATATATATTTAGTTTGCTTGTATTATATATAATAGTATACTATATAATATATAATAGTTTACTTATAGTGATTTTATTGATCTCATAAATATATTTAGATTACAAATAAGTCAAGCGTATTTATTTGACATGCATATTCAATTTCTATATGTAAATTAATAATACCACAATAATACATAGAGCCTATATTAATCATTATATCGGGGTTTTGTAATGCACATATGTGTGGTTCATAACTTGTAATATAATCACATATTAAATATATTCTAACATTATGAATCATCTATTTCATAGGGTTAAATATTGATATATGCATTTATACATTATAATTATATATTTATATGTATATATATTTATATGTGTGTATAATATAACAACTAATAAGTTAAACCAATAGGCTTTTATAGTGATTTTTATAGTGACTTTTAGCAATATGCATTTATACATTATAATTATATATTTATATATGTATATATATTTATATGTGTGTATAATATAACAAATAATAAGTTAAACCAATAGGCTGGTATTAATGAATGACGTAATATTTAACAGAGTTACTTTATGAATTATTAAGTAGGGAAGCTAAGTATTCTTTTCATTGTAATTAGGTTTTCATTATTACGTAACACAAGCTAGAGCTTTGATTACGTAATATTAATGACTTTAATGAAACGTAACCTCCAAATAACCTTCATCGTTAATAGTCGTTAATCGGCTAATTATTTAATTAAAAGTTCATGAATGACCAGCTTGGTGGAGAGTGGATTAATTAATTAGTTAAGTGCATTAGTGCATAGTCTATAGGTCATATATGCAGCATAGGTCATGGTCGTATATATATATATATACCCTTATATGGAAGTTAATACTAAATACAGTTACAGTACATTGACTTCCACACAGTATTGACGACACTGATAATAATGTTTTCGAATACTCAACAATTATAGGAGTGTCAGTTACGAATCGATAATTGTCGTCTGATTAAAATCTTGGAATATAATAATTAGTTATAATTCCGCATCCACCGCCTATGCTATCCTAATATCGCCCCCTAATTCGCATGTGTTTCGGTGACACATCGTAACGTGTGATTATAAACTCATTATCAACTGCAGCAACAGAATATCTGTGTTCGCTATGTTCGCATTAATAATATACAAATATTCCATGCGTGTGTGAGTGTATGTGAGCGTGTGTGATCGTATATGTGTACGAGAATGCATATTCTTTCACATGTGTATATGTGGGTGTGTATACACATATGTTCATATTGACATTATTGAGTATATGTAACTTACCTATACTTACATAATGTAAGTATATATTTGTATATATAAGTACAAATAAATATTTTGGAAAATACGTGTGTAAATATGTGTGTATGTGTATGTTTCGTCGTGTGATCACATTATTTATAGAAAATGATGACACGTAAAGTGAACAATCCATTAAGAATAATGTATCTATTGTTAGACAAAGTGTGACGTCATTCATACGATCAATAGGTAATTATAAATATCATCGATGTATATATATATAGGTATATATACCATGTATTTTTTATATCCATATAAATGCATATATTTTTTTTATACATGTATAAAAAATTATAATTGATATATATATACACTTATATAAACACATTTATATACATTATTTAGCTGCATGTATATATAGTAATATATGTATACATTGCACGTTATGTTTATAAATAAGTTAGATAGTTCAGCGAGTAAGTGTATGATTTAATATGTTAACTTATACAATATTTAGTTTTTTTAATGCTGACATTTTATTAATATAAATAACTACACATACAACATATATATTTATATATATATATATATATATATATATATATATATATATATATATATATATATATATATATATATATATATATATATAGTAAGCCTCATTTATTACAATACCAACATTCTGCAACTCATGGTAGTTCATCATTACGCCGATAGGTGTTTAAATATGTAAACAAACAAAGCGCCGACAACAAAGATAGCGAGCTATAAATAATGTAGTCACCGGTTATGTAACGACTATGTTATGTAATAGTGTTAAGACGACAACATGTTTACGTTCAGATTTAAACCGTACCGTTATTACATCATCGTGACTCACACATGTGACGTAACAATCAGCTAACGTGATGCTACTAACGTATTTATAATTCATTTACCACCACTTCGAAAAATGTCGCAAAATTATAAATATAATGTCGGGTACATATATTTTATATTTACTTATTCCAGATACCAGTACCATATATATATATATATATATATATTGGTACGATATCCCTTATATATATAGCATATATGCTCAGAGATTAGAGGTTAACAATGCATCATCATCGGTAATTAATGAGTGTTTATTTCATAACATCCGGCACCTTCTTCTTAGGTGGCATGTGTGCGAATGTGCGTGTGGGTGTGTGGGTGTGTGATAATATCCAGACTAAATGTTTCCTTATATAACAGTATATTAATCTACTAAGAAAAATGTATCTAAAACTATTAATTATATTATGTGGATAATTAGTTTTTTTAATACTAATAATATTAAAAATATATCAACATTTTATATAACACTATAACTTTGTATATAATACTATAGTATATAGTATATATACTATTTTATATAATACTATACTATTATATATATTACTATAATATTATAATATTATTATAAATATATTATTATTATATATATATATATATATATATATATATAATACTATACTCTTATATTTAAACAAGTTATAACTTGTAACATAACAATAGTAACCGTATTACATTAAGATGCACGTGATTAATTGAAATGGATACGTTAGAAATATAAAACGGTTAAGAGGTCGGTTGTTGTTATATAATGCATTGTCCTAGAGGGATATAGTATTATACTATAGTTCTAGAATAATCCTTAGCTATATCCTTAATGGTATACCACTTATAAGTGTTGTCGTGGGATAATCATACGATAATTTACTTCCCCATAGCAATTGACCATTAGATTCCTCACACCAGGGCGAGTGTTTTTTTACTAGGACATGACATCGGGCGGTTATGTCCTTCTCGCCTAATCAATTAGGCCGCAGTATCTCTGCGCGTGCGCCTAGTGCTGCTGCTGCTGATGCGACATGGTCGTGTATTAAATAGCGATTAATCATCCGTCCGGTATCCCTCAACGCTACTACAGCAGACCACTACTGACCACTACTGACCACTACTGACCACCAGGGTCAAAGGAACACGAGGTGACACGTGTCCGTCAAGGTCGGCGTGACCTTGATGTCGAGCATGCGCGGCGGCCCCTGATTTACATATTGATGAGGTCCCGCCGCGTGGGAATTAAAACATATAAACAATCATCTATTTCGTTTTATCATTTACGTTTATCTATAAATTATATAGGCGTTTATTCTGTAAATAACTATAGAATATATATATATATATTCTATATTTAACAATAATAGTATCTCGTATATTATATTAAACATAACCTGTATTATATTACCTGCAATTCAATACATACAGTTCATGTATGTGTAGAAACTAATTAAAGATAGGACCCAGACAATTAGGTAAACGATATGATGTTTTGATGATTATATCATACATTACATCATTATAATTGTACATGTATATACTATTATATGATGATATATTCATTCGATGCAATACCCGGATATATACTATAATCTGATATACTCATTATGTAAACATTCTACATCTCTATTTTGATTGACATGTTCCTGTTCGTAATTGTAGCAGGGAAGATATCAATTGTAAATTATACGCATCTTTAAATGTTTAAATGTTACTGGAATTATAATTCTATAATTATATGTTATATATATATATATATATATATATATATATATATGTTACAATAATAAAATAGTATTATATATATATGTGTGTGTTATAATATATTTAGAAAAAATATATTCATAAAAAAAATGTGAACCTATAGTTCATAATAACGAAATATATAAATTAAAATCTATGTGTATAATATTAATATATAGATATTACTATTATATTTAATATATGTATATATATAAATAATAATATTTTAAAATGATAAGTCAAATAGTTAAATTGCTACTATAGTAAATATATATATATTTATAGGTATTTAAGAGTTAATAAAACCACTAAAGAAGTATATAAATTATACTTATTATCGCTAATTATGGCGATATCGAGTACATTGCACTGGTGATATCATAACATTGCATACTTTTAGTGTGTATTTATCGTATGCTTTCTATCGTAAATAACACATAACCACTAACTTTAATCACTAACTTTAACCACTGATCATGTCAACGAACGCGTAAATTACATAAGTTAGAGATGTTATCATCTGCTATATAATAAATATAATATATATATTATATTTAAAGTAAAAAATAAGAATACATTTATATTAAAGTACGTTTTATCATAATTCATTATACACATACATAATATATTTATGAAAATTATATATCTATTAAACAACAATAAAAGTAAGTTAATTATTCAGAATATATGCAAAATGTATTAGATAATATATTATATTCTATTTATATGCTGAATATATTGATAACATTTACAGAAAAATAAGAAAAATGCAATGATTTATCATTTTCCCCTCAAGTAAAATATATATATTTATATTACTTAAATACTTTAAATTACTACTTACTTATCTTTTAACATGGTGCATTATACTATTTATATATTTATAATCAACGTCATAAATTATATAACTATTACGTTGACGTTGACAACAAATATAGCAATACTATAAAAGGCATAAAGTTCATAATGATGATATATGATATATCATTGAAAGTAAATACATTAATTTAGAAATATCTAATGAATACTAAAATCCTAAAAGTATATCAAATAGTATATGTACTATATATATAATTCATGTATACATTCTTACTATATGAGGCAATAGGATATATCCATTATTATTAATATTAATACAATATATATCTATATATATATATATATATATATATATATATATATATATATATAGATAACTATAGATAACTTATAAGTAGTATAATAACACATAAACCTACTCTTGTATGTGTGTATATATATGTGTGTGTGTGTGTGTGTGTGTGTGTGTGTGTGTGTGTGTGTGTGAGCGTTGCATACTACTAGCGCACACGTGTTCCATTTAATACGCCCACATTACGCAATACCACGTGCTCGCTATAATTAATAAATATCACACGGTCACGTGACCTGCGAAGTGATTTATCGCCCGTATCGTATTACGAGCACGTGTTTGTGCACCCCCACCCTCCACCCTCCACCCCCCGACACCCTCCTCCCAGCCACCCCACACCCCACACAACGCGTTGCATTCCACGTTACTTCCGGGAGTATCGAATCATCGTGTTTCACTAGTTATGAGAGTGTGTGTGAATTAAATTATTATAAAACATTGCGTTTTTATTCGTATAATGTATTTAATATATTTCTAAATAATAATTAATAATGATATATATATATATACATGATAATACCAGTATTGTTATGACGCAATGCCGTATTACATAAGAAGCGATGGGATTACTATTACCCCTGCACGGCGATCACACGCCCAACAATGCTTCCCCTATATTATTACGTAACGCAAGTAATGCGTGGCCGCGACCATCACCCCCCTCTCGCTAGACAATACATGTATGACGTAACTCTTACTATCACGTGCTATACCCTGCAGGGTAGACAACAGTAACAACAACGACCACCACTAAATACTTGGGCAAATAACACCGAGATAGCGGCGCTCCGGATTAATTTCGTCTGGGATTGTAGCGTGATTGTAGAAGCGAAGTTCTTGATGTAAACATCCGCTATAATAACATCCTGTAGTAAACTACTATAGTATAGTATACTAACTAATACCTTAGTACCGGGGTCTTTTTTATGTGGATTTTGTATAAATATATATATATATATATATATATATATATATATATATATATATATATAGGTAGATATGCTAGATGGTATATGTTATATGCTATAATGTTTTCTAATAAAATCTATGAGTAACCTATAGGTAAAACCTACACGCGATATGTATATGTGTAATAATGTATTATAATACTTGAAAAGTAACAGTTTACAATCGTACCACACACACTCAGACTAATGCACATCTATACACGCATTGACACGAACATTCCCGCACACGCACACGCACGCGCACACACGCACACACGCACACACGCACACATGTAGGTATGGTATTTCATCTGGTATTATATGAACATTTTTACACTTGCTCGCGACTTCCATTACTTTATTACTAGATTAATTAAATATTTACGACCTAATTAGTGCGTAGAGGGCGCCACTTTTAGCGATTAGTCGATAATTCCACCACCAGGGGGTGAGACCAGTAGTCATCGCGATATAATAGAACTCACGCGCGGTGGCGCCGTGTTCCCACCGATGTTAGAAATTCACTTTTATTACATCACTACAAGTAGGCCGATGTACAACTCCACTAGTACCGATGACCAGCGCGTAACACATGTTTGACCGCATCGGTGCTAACGCCGTCACCATCGTAAAGTAACGGTCGCCTATGTGCTATACGACAGCTAACGTCTGCTCGCGTAGAAGGGGGCGTAACCGGGGGAGTACGATAGGCGTGGCTTAGAGTATGCGTTCCGCTCTCGTCTAATTGGTAGCGTGGAGAGAGGCGCGGCGTTCAAAGAGATTTTACGACACGAATGCTCGATCGCTCGCCGCTGCCATATTCACAGATGTAACAGTTGGCCATAGTAGTAGTAGTGGTCAATTGTAGTGGTCAATAGTAGTGGTCAGTAGCTGTAGCGACGTGGTTTTATTACGATGTTGTTCACCGAGCTTGTTTACCGTCCTCGGTGATTGTATCACGTGGTGGTATTACTTGCTATGACGTAACAACAACGGCACCACAACAATGGCCGACGTGTACACCGTATACTGATTCGGTATTATTTTCGTCCGTAATAATATATAAATAATATTATATTCAATAATATCAAAGATTTTCCGAAGGAAAGATATAACACTTACGCGAAATCGTGTAATTCGAATTTGTATACAAAATACCCTGGTGCCACCTATAGCAGGTTACTTTTAGGAACTATGTGTTGTTTATAATGTAAATTCGTATTTAACTATACACTTTTAAAATGTTAAATAATATGCTTTAAATTAATATTTATATGATGAAAACTAAGTGTTCATTACTAATATATAACAAACAAATATGATATGTATGTTTTAAATGCTATAAGTATATATTTAGTGAGTAAAAGCTAATTTATATTGCATGTAATTTAATAGAGCAATGAAAACATTGTTGTATGCAAACAGAGCCGAACCTAAATATATTTCAGTGATTTCGATACTACTGCTAGCAGCGGTTGGGGCTATTACTAAATTACGTTGCATGCATATGGAGTGTTATATCTTTGCTTCGCAAAATCTTTGATAATATTATAAAAGTGAAATTTCGAATATAAACAAAACGTTACATGGGTCATATACAGCAGAATTAACGTACTTGTATATTCGTGTATATATTGTATACATATAAATGTTATATATTGGCAGCATATCGCACTAGTAACATGAACATATAAAGTAAGGACATAAGTGCTATAAGTACGCCGTATAATGATTATATTGATATCGGGGTAATATTGGATTACTGGCGGCCGGCCGAGGGGTAAGTAAACAAACGTCCTCGCAACGAGTTTCCCACGAACGGAAGTAAACATCCGCTCTCCGTAGCGCGATACGCCCATAATAGGGGGTAACCGGATAACAGGGGGACTACTATCGGCTGCGTGAGACCCCTTTAGTGTAAGGGTTCTACCCTTATTAGGGTACAACCTATAGGGTGTTTTATATAGGATATATAGATGTATGTATGTAGGCGTATACATCGATCGATCACGTGGCGATGTGTATACAGCACCGTACGCATGCGCCGGCAGTATCATTAAACTTGCTACATGCCACCCGCATTGCACACACACACACACTCACTCACGCGCGCTTACAAACACACACTATATATATATATATATATATATATAAATATATTATTTTAATCGGCCATTAGCTAAATCAGATATTATTCACTGCTATTCAAACAACACATTAACAACACCTATCGACCATCATCATTACGTAATACTAACATGACGTAACTATTCGTCCTCTCTTGTTAGCTCTAGCGACCCTATGTGAGTGTTAACCAGGGTCGAAGTGTGTACATGTGCGCCTGTATAGCGTAATACAGTAACACGTGACGTTATATCACGTGACCGTTATAAAGTAACCCGATATTGTCACGTGGTCATACCACGTGTTAACAGTACAGTATTACAGTGTATATAATATATTATAGCATGGCGTATTGTATACATATACATTGTATACAATAATACGAGTTTATTTATTATTAATACAAATTAATATATAATGAGTTTATTTATTATAGTAATTGTTATGTATGTGTGTGTATGTGTGCGCGTATATGCGTCTGTTCGTGAACATACACACTATAGCGTACTTACACGTATGTAAGTGCGTATGTAAGTGCGTCACATGCATGCAGTGTGTACTGTAGTATACTCAAGGACACAAATGTCCTCGCTATAATGCTGCAGCATGACCTCAGTAAGTCACGTGTTCAGTAACTCCACGGCTTTGTTTACGTAGCGACCACCACGTGACCGTTTACCGTGCTTAACCGGATGTTTATATTCGGTGATGACGAGTCGCCTGATGACGTAGTCACGTGCCCGGCCACCACGCTGCATCGGTCATTTATATCAATCTACTACTACTGCTACTACTACTACTAATGCTACCACTACGGTCATCAATACCACATTATATCCTCAGTGTTCAGTGTAGTGGTCACTCTATAGAGCTCTATAGAGCTGTCCGTACCTCCCGTAGCAATATTACTATGACGTCACTACCACTACTATAGCCACCGCCACTACTACTACTACTACTACTACTATTACTATAGTAGTTACTTCTATAGAAGTATACTATAGTAGTACACGCTTATATTGTATAAAGAGTCGCATGTACATCGGATGTTTATATAGATTTTGTTATCAAAAAGTCTTACAATTATCACGAGTATTACCAGGGTATACTAGTATTACTCCCTGCTATTACTATATTATAATACTATATAATATATAGTATGTATATATACCATATGCATACTACATGTAATCATATACATATATATATATATATATATATATATATATTATTACAAACAATTATTTTGATAGACCAATTTTTGTCAGTTTACATTTTAAAATTGTATACAATAATATAATATAGCATAACAAAATATAATTAATTTATCAGAAATCATTGTATTCCGTACATTATATGATGTACAGTGTACATTGTATATTGTATGGCGTAGATTGTCGTACATAACCTATCACTTATAACATAAACAGTATCCATAAAGATGACATCATACACCCTTACACACCCTTATACAGCCTTATATACCCTTGTATATCATACAGTATTAACCTCATACATGCATATATATACATCATGTATAATACATGTGTGAGGTACCTAATCAATAATGCATATTAACAGACATAATCACTCGCACACACACGTATATGTAAGATAGATATATATACGTGGGGTATACTATATTATATTATAGTATGGCTATAACTATAGTTATATATATATATATATATATATATATATATATTTTACTATAGTATTATATATACATATATCACTATATATAGTACTATATATTCATACGGCGTACACCAGTAGAACAATAGATGCGCACAATACCTATAGATACTCGATTGTGTTATCTAATGAGCGACTTGGAATCGAAACAAGCTAGCGAGTAACTCGCGCGACATGTGACACGCACGAGTGACACGTGACATACAAGTGAACGTAATCCCCCCACCACGGCCCACAGTCGCCATGACAACCAGGCTCTAATGCCTACTGTATGCTTACTTTAATGATTACGTCACTTCTATACGACGTGTTGTTAGGGGGTATTATCATTAATAGAATATATGTATATATATATATATATATACAAATACTAATTCCATAATTATAGAATATATATTATGTACATGAATGTGTGTTGTAAACCTGCATTTATAGTATATACACTAGAGAATCTATAGATATAGATACAATTACTATTAAATTCATATATAAACATAAATAAATATAATAATATTAATAATAATATAATAATATATAATATTATTGATTATTAGATACAATAGTGTTACGCAATAGTTATGTGTAGTATTCCAGCGCACTAAGGTGCACAGGTACACAAATGTACACAAAGGTACACACTTGTACACAAAGCTACACAAAGGTACACCACTATAGACAACGTATACGTTGTCTAGCGCGCACACCGACCACTCCACACACACTGACCACTCCACACACACCGACCGCACCGATATTATGTCCTAGCGTTACGTGTATGCGCGCTCCTGACCTTCCTCTCTAGCCAATGTCCGCAGGGCACTTGCGTCCACTACGCGAAGGACATAAACATCGGCCTGGCGGTTAACTGCAGGTAGCAATTAACTACCGCACCGCCGCACACGTGTGCGAGTGTGTAATAGTGGGCCATAGTTCACCTGCTCATCGGGCGGCGCTATACAGATATACATATTACTCCTATAGGGGTGTGTTTCGTGCTTGTGTGAGTGTGCGCGACGCATTGTGCGCGTGTGTGTGCGAATCTAGCCGCGAGTACGTTGTTAACGCACAGTGTGCGCACACTCAGCGACGTATCACCGCGCACCAGACGATATAAATATGACGTATTTATTACGTAATGGCCGCGTGTATGTCACGTGATGCCTGCTACCACGTGAGCATACGCATAAGCGATCACGTGGTACCGTTTACTAGTCACGTGGTGTAGCGTGTAGCGTGAGACACAGTGTATCATGGTCAGTGGTGAACTACCGTATTGCGTACCGTATCGGGGAGGGGTTCGCGCGACAGCCAATGGAAGCGGAGGTAAATAGGTCACACAGCGCGCGCGACGTGTAACTCGCTATGCGGGTGGTCGTTATTACATTACGTAATACATCGGCGTGTACTACAATAGCTCCTATTGTTGTGCGTGTGTTCTCCGCAACACAACACGATGGCGGTGTTAGCTGTGTGTGTGTATCGGCAGTGAAATGGTATGTGTGGTACAGTGTACGCACGAATGTTACATCATCGTATCGATACGCCTCATGTACATTGTATATGTATCACGCATCTATATCTAGTTAATTTATATGTTATGTGTAATTATAATTCTTGTGTATTGTGTTATAAACCTATAATGATATACTAAATAATATTTAGTATTATAATACTAATGTTTAGAATTATAATTCTATATTAATTCTATATTGATATTGACCTATCAATGTTATAACACACATATATATATATATATATATATATATATATATATATATATATATATATATATATACATGTGTGTGTGTGTGTGTGTGTGTGTGTGTGTGTGTGTGTGTGTGTGATTGTAAACATAATTAATATCTGACATCGCATCATATGACATTGGTAATCCGATATCAAGGGTATTACTATTTCCTTACAGATATGATATTCGATACCAGGATGTGTGTTGGTGTGCACCGCACATGTGTGTGGGTGGTTCATGAATACATAAAACACGCACACTGTGCACAGTATATCGTCGTACTTGTAAACTTGCATACACTTGAATACACTTATATACAATGTGTATTTCATACTACGTTGTTTTAGCTATATAGCGTTACATAACGTTACGGCGAATAGGTACGAGATATTGCGATGTCGTACGAGACGCGTGTTATCGTAGATTTGTACTTAATTAAACTATACATCTATTGTAGTGTACCCGAGTTAATTACACTCACGCATGCGCAGTAGTAACAACGGGTAACAATGGCCGCCGTTATGTAATCTTTGTTGTTGATATCGATTACGTAACCCGCATCGATCACGTGACGTACCGAGGCTCTCGGTTATGATTAATAACAATAACAACACTTTGTTATCGAGTAACACGCGATCTAACCTACTGACGGACTGACAGATGGGCAGGAAGGGGTGGGAGAAGGAGGGTAGGGGAGAGTGGGCAGGTGGCGGCTTTTATAATTATGAATTACGTAATCTCGTGTGATCGGCGGTTGTGATTTACGACGAGCTCGTATAAAGAGAGAATTAGGAGGAGGAGGAGGAGGAGAGTTTACGACCTCGCTGGGTACAGGGCATTGTCTATATATCTACACAATCCGTATACGGTATTGTATATATGTCTACACAATCCGTACACGGTATTGTTTGCGGCTCTCACAGGAAGTCGGACGTCGACAGTTGTATCGGTCGTCTGCCTAACTCACGCTAATACCCATGGACTAATATAGTTGTAATACCGCTATAGTTGTTAAGTACGACTACTATAATGGAGGTACTACTACTACTATAGTAGTGGTTCGTTTCTCACGGTTAACCTCTGACCTCTGGTACGGCGGCTACCGCATTGACGCGATAACCGAGTAAAGCCGATAATTGGTCTAAGCCGAGCGGCGGCGCGGGCCGAGTGAAACCGACCGAATCCGAGCCGATTGCTTATACGCTCCATTAGCGCTACCTGCTCGTGAGACCTATAGGTGATGCCAATAGGCTTACCACCATCACCACCACTACTATTAGCGCAGACGATTGTTTACTTTTCGGTTGACTTTACTGCCGCCACGCCCCCGCGCCATACTTAATTCGCCTACCTGTCAATCACTACTGTGACGTAACGCATCGCCGTCACGTGACTGCAGTCTATGATTCATCGCCTTAGGTGACTCGATACCTATAGGTGGCGATAGTGACACACGGCGGTCATCTATAGAACCACGTGATACACATTGCTAGGGGATACCGCACAGTGTGCGGCGCACAGTATATGAGTGTTCATCATATATGTGTGAGGAGCTATATATTTATCAGACACTATAATTTATTATACCTACTATACTAGTATAAATAGCTATTACATATATCTACTTTAATAGAGAGTATATAAATACCACTATATATAATATATATTTATATATATATATATATATATATTATATATATATATATATATATATATATATATATATATATATATATATATATATATTATATATATATATATATATATATATATATATATATATATTATAACTTATATTATTATTGAGTAAATCATTTTATGATACTATTAAATATGAATGAATATTTGTACATAGGTGTATGATGATTTGTTTTAATATTCTTTGATACCAGCAAGGACATCTCATTGATACTAGCCCTGTACAACATATCTCACTGTCATACAATGTAATTACTGCTATAACCTTTAATTAGTTAAATAACAAAACATATGTGTAATATTGACATTAGTATTGTAGATTAATTTAAAATTATTATATATATATATATATTATGATATTTATTTATTATATTGAATATATATATATATATATATGAAAATAATTTCACATACTAAACTTAATACAATATGAACTAGACAAACATGATATTAAATATAGTAAACTTTATCCAACAGAATAAACCAGATGATCCTGATTGTGGAGAAACATTGGTCTACTTTGAGACTTCAAAAAAAAGAAATCCTTATTTCAGTGTTGATAAAAGCACCGGTACAATCTGTCTTACCAAGAAACTGGATTACGAGGATAAGCCAATTGTTATCATCAACATTACTGTGATAGATAAATGTTAGAATTATATAATATCGAGTTTTATTAATTATATAATATTAACTTCCATTAATTAGAAAATATACGGTAAATTAAACCAATTAAATATATTAATAATTATTTTATTTTGTATATTATATTGAAATCTATTATTTACTGATATTAAATTATATAATATATATAGAGATGTTATAGATACATGGGTTTTTTACTGAAACATCTTAGTGTATCAATGTTATTTGTGTCCTTTAATCATATACAGTAACATAGATGATGTTTTACTTATAACCATGTATGGATGTTATCATCATTAAACCTCTCCCCCCGCCTCCAAACCTAAACAGATGACTTAAAAGATACGCTAATGATACTGGTGGAAGTGGTACCGGTGCTGAGGAAACGTTTGACCTTCACGACGCCGCTTCGCTACCACGTCCAGCGTTCTCTGAAGGTCGGAACGCTGCTTGCCGTAGTTGAGGCTAGAGGTCAAACTGGGTTCGAGGTCGTCTACAATTTAGTGGACGCCACCGCCGATATTCTCAATCAGATCCGCCTCGATCAAACTTCCGGTTAGGCAATATTCTAACAAATCTATTTTATGATAATAATAATAATAATAATATTTATTAGATGAATTATATTTGTTTTCTTTTTCGTTTTCTAGTTTATAATAATAATATGCTTGCTTCTACTAAATGGGTTCAAAATAATATAGTATATTATCTGTATATGTACAATGTACATTGTACATCTCCACCGCATTATCTGTAAAACGAGGCAACATATCACCTTATCTCTCTCTCAATATCTCTCTCTATCACTCTTAACACTCCCCCCCTACACATTCAGGCATAATAACGCTGACAAGAGAATTCCCCTCTGACGTCGAACAACTCGACTTCCTCGTCGAGGCCAGGTATCCTGCAGAAAACCGACAGAGGTCACTCAATGCCACTGTACCGTTGACCTTCAAGATCCGCGCCGACGACTCATCGCTACTGGTGACCAATCCACTGCAAGTGTTCGAGATACGCGAGAACCTGCTCAATGATAAACTCGGAAACGTGCACTACTCTAATGGTTATATTACATATCATTATTATCTGATATGAATGAATGAATGAAATTAATTTATAGACGTACGACATACTATGTATATCATAAGTCTATGGAGGATCAGTGAAAGCCTTTATTTGGTCGATACCTCCAATATGCTATGTAATATTATGTAATACGATGTCTTCATTTCTTCTTTATTAAATACTTAACTTTATAGTATATAATCATACATTTGTATCTCACGGACTGCTCAAATATTAGATGATTTTCAATAATTAACCGAAACCACCTCTTTACGATATAATTAAATTAAATTGAATTGAAAATAATTTATTGAGTCCAGAAAGCAAATACAATTTCCACTCAAAGGAGAGTATCTCGTAATATATTCTAACAAAAAGGATTTTTTCTTAATATATTTTATGTATTCTTCAAACATTCGAATACTCTCCCATCTGGATATATACTATCATTTATACTAATTATTCGTGATCATAACTAATTTATAATATATTGTATTTCCAATTATATCATCATTTATCATATCTTATATAATTAAAAGTAAAATGAATTAAATTAAGTTAATAAATTAAGTCGAATATTATCAATTTGAGTATTCCTTTTAATTTTGTTAGTTTTGATATTTTTTATTACAACGGGAGATTTTAAATTTTAAAGATATTTTAAGTTAAAGATTAAAAAAGTAATAATTATTATCCATTTATAAAAAAGTATTTAATTTTTTTTTAATTAAATTATATATATATTATTTTTACATATAAATTATATTTATAAATCTATAATCAGATTTGTTCCCAATAATCATTGGTAATTAAAATATATAATATTGTATACAACCTTCAACAGACGACGAGATAGTCACGTGGGTAATTGAAGCCATTAATCGCCACCTATTGATGGATACTTCAACGGGGTCATTCGGGGTTCATAGGTCGTTTGATTACGAGACAAACAAACAAGAGGTCATGAGCGTTTACCTTCGAACTTCTACCGCTTTTCTAAGTTGCCAGGTAATGTACTCGATAATACATTAATGTAATTGAATCATGTAAATATGTACTTAATGTAATGAATAGTCTAGATATATTTTTATTTAATGATTATATATTAAAAAAATATATTGTAATATATTATAATTAATGTGGAAGTGTTTTTATTATGTAATTATATTTAGTATTAATTTAAAAAATATTATATATATATATATATATTTATATTAAAATGAAATGAATCGTAATGTTGTACTATTTAACTGTACACAACGAATAAGTAGTGATCAATAGTGAGTCATTAGTGATCAGTAGTGAGTCACTAGTGACAGGTAGTGAGTCACTAGTGATCAGTAGTGAGTCACTAGTGACCAGTAGTGAGTCACTAGTTATCAGTAGTGAGTCACTAGTGATAAGTAGTGAGTCACTAGTGACCAGTACTGACCAGTAGTGAGTCACTAGTGACAATCAGTATTTATCAGTAGTGACTGAACGATTACTTCAAACAGATACTGGTGAAAGTAACGAACACCCTCGACTCGACACCTCTACCGACGCTGAAAGACACCGTAATCTACGTAGATCAGAAGATATCGTCCCGTACGGCATTGATGACCTTCACGTCGTCGCCACTGACCTCTACGTATACCCTTGAGAACCACCTATATAGGTTCTACATCAGAAACGATCGTTTGTATACTCTCGGCTTGGAAAGAGATGGTTTGTATAAACTCACCACATTCTATCTATGTCAAATCATTGTTTTATGTTTAGGATACATATACATATATATATATATATATATATATATATATATATATATATATATATATATATATATATATATATATATATATATATAGATCAGACTACTTAGCTAGTATAGGCTAAACTATTAATTTATTAATCTATCATTTTATACAGATTCTATTTCTTTAATATCATACTTACATTACCTTGTAGAATTGCATAATATGTACATATTAATATTTGTGTATACAAAATACTGAATACACACATAATACCACACAAATAGCCATATCTACACACACACACATCCATACCTTACCCATACCTACACACCCATACCTACAGACACACCCATACATTCACACACACATACACATACCCACACACACACCTACATACACACACATACACACACATACACACACCCATACCATACAACCTCTTTCACTTTCATTCAGCCGTCTATGAAGTAAAGATTCGAGTTACCGCAGAATTAGAAACAACGCAGAATATTAAAATCGTCGTTCGAAACAATCAATCTGTATGCGAATTTTCCAATAACTTCTACATATTTCAGTTAGTCACCTCATCTTTAGGGCATCGGATATAATGATTACAATAATTTATATATTAGTATGTACATTTACCCATTAAATATTTCTAAATATTATCTCAAGTTTTGATATATTCTATATAATATATATAGTAATACAATGATATTTATTGTAACCAGTATCACTGATAGTATAAAGATAACCATAAGATTAATTATATTACATCATTATCAATTCTAAATCTGCAATTTGTGATCTTCATATTATAAAATACCTAAATATAGGAGTCTGAATTATTTAAAAAATGATTATTTATATAAATAAAGTAATTTATTATTTCGTAATTATTATAAAGAGTATCGCTACATTTTGAACTAATGACAAATATATAATATAAAACACAAATATTTTGTGGATGAATTATTAAATAGTTCCGGTTTTAAATTCTATATATATTATATACCGGGCATTTTTTACTAACAAAAATAAAAACTAATATAAATTAATATATATTTAAAATTTATATATAAGTATTATTTATGATATTTATATTTATAATTAATTATAATTATTTATTAAAAATTGTCGTTATTAAATACAACACTCTAACGCGCTAAATCCTCCGACAGCATCGACGAGGGCGTTGCAGGTGGCTCCCCCCTAGGTCGAGTGGACGTATCTTGCGACGCAACCGTTTCCTTCCGACTGGACAACGGCTACGATTCCGACGAGATAGAAATCGACGCGTCCACGGGTCTGCTGCGACTGAAATCTACGACTTCGGTGGACTACGAACTAAGGCCTAGTTATCGGTTGAGAGTGCTCGCCTACGGGGTATTAGCCGATCAGAAGCCGACCGCGGCGATGGTCTACGTGGTGGTGCGAAACCTGGCGGATACGGTGCCGGTGTTCGAGCGCGACGTCTATAGGTTCAAAGTTCGCGAACGACTTCCCGCCGGAACGATAGTCGGAAGGATTAACGTCGACGATAAAGGTCGTTCAATTTAGATTTCGTTCGAAATATAAATATCGTTTATTATTTATTTATGATGTGTACTAGGCTAATGTGTTATTTTATATTTAATGCGTATTTAATAACTAATATTTCTACATCATTTTCTGTGTATAATAATTATAAATTTAATGTTATACAAAATAGATAATAAATCTAAAAAATATATATTTGACTAATATATTACTTGATCTCATTTAATATATACTGATTATACTAATTTATGAACATATTTGTAAATAGAAAACAACGTTGAATATTCGTACACTATGAACTCGGGCGAAGATAGTAGATTCAAAGTGAACATCTACAACGGCGACGTGATAACTAATGAGATTTTCGATTACGAGACCATCGCTGAATACGAATTCACCGTTCACTACTCGAGGACGAGTTTATCGGGAGAGGTCGTCAAGGTCAGTTAAACTATAAATACAATACGAGCGAAGGTTAATTAATATATTTATAATCGCATAAGTCTATAATTAATATATTTAAGACAATCATTACATCGTCGCAATGTGATTAATAATACAACAGTTATTATACTAATTACTATACTCTACGATAATTCTTATACATTATTAATTTGTTGTTTTATTTGTCACGTTCGATCGTGCCGCCATAATAAATAATTATATTGAAAAAAGTAAGAACTCTTACGAATACACAGAACAATACCACACGAGTGCGATACATCCTAACACACTCGTCGCCCATTTCAGACACGAGCCGAAGTAGTAGTGACAGTTCTCAACGTAAACGACAACGCGCCTCTTTTCACGGGGCCCGCTGTTCTCGCGTTGGATAGCCGCGAAGGAGTCACTATCGAGGCCATCGACGCGGACCACGATATCATAGAGTACAGCATCGTTACCGAAGGTTAGCCGTATAATGGTGGCGTGGCTCAGTTGGTAAGGGGTCAGACACGTAGGCAGTAGGACGCCGGTTCGATCCCGGCTGAATCCATAAATATGTATAAAATAATATTTAGAAGTGATCTTATATGATTTGTTAACCACCACCGAAATAAATAACAATAATAATAATAAGTTGATCCTCGCAGTATTACTTTGTAGCATGTGACTTTCATTATTTGTTATTAATATTGTCGTGTTTGTAACTAAGTTGGTGAACTAAGCGAACATTTCTTTATTCGACTCTAACGGATTAGACATGTCTTCCTCTTCGAAATAACTATTTATAAAATTTATTTATAGCAACTATATTCTATGGCATAGCTACATAAGGTGAGATTTTTCAACTAATATTGTATCATTGCAAGGTGACTTCGACTGAACGTCGTCCATCTAACAAACTTTCCTGATACAAATATCGGTAACCAGTGATATCGTGCGAAGTGATTTCATGCGGAATGTTTTAATTGGATTTCGTGATTTCTAGCGAGATGTAAATTCTACTATTTATAAATAATTATTTGAATACGATATCACTTTATACGAAGTCATTTCGCACGATATCACCGTTATCCCAATACCCCACCTTTAGCCCCTAATAACCCCCTCCACCCCCCCCCCACTTCTATAGGAGACTACATAGGAGATGCGGCTTTCCTTCAGCTGACGTCCGGCCGACTATCATTACGGCCGGATGCGGTCAAGAAGCAGATGTACACGGTCAGCGTACGGGCTACTGACGGTCTCCACGCTGTGGTGAGAACCCTACGTCTCACTAGGGCTAACGGTAGGGCTAACGGGGCTAGGGGGGTCGGCATAAAGGTCACCCGAAGCGCTGAGTTCACGGTGGATACGGACGCCGCTTTGTATAGCGTCGTCGGAAGTGTTCAACTGCCTTCGCTGACTCATCAGCAATCATCGATGTTAGTCATCATTATCTATACTATGTATATATTAATTTACGATCTTGTGAATCAACATCATCATTTAAAACATTATTAAAACTCATTTATTTATAATTGCATATGAGTTATAATGTAATTTTTATCACGAGCATATATTACCTTGTTTTTATATTATATGTTATCACAAGCATTTATGTTAACCTTCATTTAAAAAGTGTATAAACCCAAATAAATAATAAATAATAATATGTATATGTATATATATAATTATTCATTTACTATTATTATATTTATATCTCGTATAAAAAAAATGTGAAAATTAAATTATAATTCACATATATATATATATATAGATTGAACATATTTTGTAAATCTAAAATATTATATTATTTATATCCATACAAATTATAATTTGATTCGCGCTTCACGATAATTTATATCTCTAATACTGCCTACACCGTATAATAGAATACCGTATCACGAGTACGACTACACATGTGCTCTGCTCCTCCTTTTCTAACTAACACCGTACCCCATTCATCTCTTCAGTATTTACTAATACAGCTCCACTTACATCACCAAGTATTTACTAATACAGCTCCACATCCCTCTCCTCAGTCCTTAATAACACTGCACCCCATATCTCCTCAGTATTTACTAATACAGCACCCATCCCTCCCCCAGTCTTTACTAACACCGTACCCCATCTCTCCTCAGTCCGATGATATACACCCTAGAAGGGGGAGACGCGAGGGGCTACTTCTCAGTGGGTTCCACAGACGGGGTCCTGGTGGTGGCTTCCCGTATTGACGTTGGTCGGCTCGAACCGCTGAACTATGGTCCACTCATTATCAAGGCCGTCGACGCCGACATCTGGCGTCCGTCGAGATCAACGTTGATAGCGGTGGCGATAACCTTCGACCGGCGCCAGTCGAGTCCCGCGTCACCTACGACGCTGCCCTCTCTCCACGTCGAGTTGACGATCGTGGATTATTCGCGAGCCGATATCTCAATCTACGAGGACGCCGAAGCGGTAAAGATGACAATAGTCAGCGGTCGAGAGGCGTTTAGCGTTGACCACTCCGGTCTGAGAGTGGTGTTGCGGCCGGCCGAGGTGGATGAGGATATAGAGGGCGAGGAAGTGATGGTTACAGCGGTTGATAGCGAAGGGGGCGCCACCGTACGACTTATTGTAGTGAGGGTGCGGCTTAGACGCGACCACCGCTATCGTAGAACGCCGCCTAGGGAACTGCGGCTGCGAGAGGATTGGTTGCCGGGGACGCCCGTCTGGCAGGATAGCGACGTCACGTCGATTTCGTCGGGTAATCACTTCGGCTGGTTCGAGGTGGAGCCCAGCACAGGTATTAGCCGATCAACGCTAGCCGCGAAATATACGACTTATTAATAATATTTATTTATTGAATCACACATATAATAATAGCGGATACAAATAGACCCCTCAAGTCATAGACTTATACATGTTATCAATAACTGTGAGGGCCCGGACAATACAATACAAATAGTAACGTTTTGTTCTTATGTTTTGATTAATCGTTTATTAAGTTCTTGATAAATACAATATAATAACAAGAACAGCCTGGAGTCGAACTCATGTCCTCTGGCTTACTAGCTTTTGGTTGTACCACTGATCCATAGACCCCAGACTAACGTAATGATCACTAATGCGTAGTTAATATTACATTTTTAATTAAAGCGATATCATAAACTATTACTATTATCACCGACGTTACTTTACAACCGACTAACCCTCAACTGATTCCCTCAGGAATACTCCGAATAGCGCGAAGGCTCGACGCCGAATTGGAGCGCGACGTGATTCTGACATTCCGGCACGACAACGCCAACCTCTACACTCTTAACATCCACGTACAGAACTCTAATGATAATACTCCGACCGTACGACCTAATAGTGATAGTATCGCTCGTGATGGAACCGTTACGATATCGGCGGAAGATCTGGATAAAGGTGAGACGTTTAACCTCATACGATATGTAATCTTATGAGGTTAAAGGTGAGACGATTAACCTCATACGATATGTAATCTTAGAATAAATGCTGGATGATAGGCAATTTCATTTATTTTAAACCATATTTAAAAAGATTACCAATTAAGTTAATGATGGCAACTTCATTTCTTTTAATCCATCTTTAAAAAGATTACCAAATAATTAATGAATAATATAGAAATAATATTCATAAATAAATAATTATCTTCGCATCCTCTAGTAGAATTAATTACGCATACGAATTAATTATCGACGTGCAACAATCATAGGAGATATACTAAGCTATGCGCTCATCGAACCTACGTACAACTGTACTATGGATACATCGACTGGGGTGATCACACTGCCACCTGTAGTGAATGCCGGACAAGAAATCCTCCTCAGAGGTTAGCTATTAAGCATTCAAGAATTGTATTTGTCATCATCGATATATTGATATTTTATTTAATTTAAACAAATAGATAGTCGACAGTATAAAGTGTTATATTTATTTGCTAACGATAACATACGTTATTGAAATAAATAAAGAATAATTAAACAATTATAAAATATAACACAACATTCATTTACTCGTAATCTTCATAGATTTTATAATTAGATTCCCAATTATATTAATCTTTATTTGTATATATTTATATATATATATATATATATATATATTTATATGTATTAATATATGTATTAATAGTTAAAATTGTTGAAAAGAAACAAATTATTTAAAGGAAATCCTAAAATTACATAATATATATTAACTTCAATTAGATTTAGATATCATTATCATCGTCATTATCATCGTCATTATCATCGGTAATAAGTGTTTACAACCCTATATCAGGATATGTTACGGACAACGGGCGACAGTCGCGCTTCACTCGATTTCAGAGGCTGGTCACCTTCCCACCCGTTAGCAGTAGACCCCGATTCGTCTCGTCCGCAGTACTGATGAGTCGACTGTCTTTGATGGAGGGCCGTCGTTACGACGATATCGGTTTCGTTGTGGCCACCTCCTCAGATCCTGCGGCTCAAGTGCAATACTCCATCACGGGTTAATACCGCACTAATGCATCACCTATTGCTTAATGGCTACGAGAATTAGATATTAAGCTGCGTATTAACATTACGGGTTACTATAGTAGGCCTATAGAGCCAGCCTTCACGTTGATTTCTCCTATTATGTAATACTTGATTTTACCTATTATATAATAGATACGTATCAGCGTATTACCGGTTGCTATCATCTCAATGTGTTATTTTTGTATTAGTATATAGTTTGGGCATTAACGTTAAGCATTTAGTATATTTATTAAAAGCAATTAGAGTACTAAATAGATAGTATATCCCTTATATATATATATAACCACAGTTGGTACAATAGGAGATCAAGCCTGATAGGTAACTATCCACATACTCAATACTGAATACAACCTGGATCCATATCCCGACGATAGACCAGAAAAGGAGCTCAAAGGAACCTTAACTCTATGGCCTTTTGAGATTTAAAATAACTATACAGTATAACTTATAACTTATATTTATTATTTCATACGAACTGTTATATCTCAATAAACAATAGTTATTTATTTATTTATATTCACCACACGTTCTACTATCTTCGACAGGCGGTAACTCCGACAATCTATTCGCGGTGCACCCTACCAGCGGAGTGATATCGTGCAACTATCTCGACTTCGAGGCGGTCACGACCTATAACTTGACCTTGAGGGCTACGCTACGCGGCTCTAGTTCAGACGCCGACCACCGGGTGGCATTAACGGAGGTGCGAGTAGCCGTAATCGACGTGAACGATAACGCCCCCTTTATCGCGCCGCCGCCACCCGGTGAGATGATCGTAAAGTGGACGGCGGTCTACAATAAAACCGTGATGACTCTGTCGGCTACGGATGTGGACCGCGGAGCAGATGGAGTCGTGCGCTTTAGGTTTACATCATTTATTTATTTATCATAAAGATTGTATAATTAATATAATAAGTAAGTATACTAAGTTATCCATATTATATAGACTATATAGATTATATAACTATATCATCGCGTATCTGGTGTGGGTAAAATAATTCACTTTGACGAACTATCCGAGAGAATCATTATTTTAGTCATCATTGTAAGAATTATTATAACATTTATTATTTGTTCAGTATATAAAATTGTATATATATATATATATATATATATATTATAATAATATCATATTTCCCTTTATTTATTTGAGTTTATTTAAACTAATGAGAATTAGATAAACGTTAACATGTCTATTATATTATATATAAATATAATATAAATCATGCAACAGTTAAACTCTATATAAATATCACATCCAATATTTGCATATGTTCTAATAACTATAATTTAACCAGTATCTAATCTAATCTACTATATAACAATTATCTGACATTTATCTAACCTTATTCTAAGCCTTGCATAACCTATTTCCACTATATAACGATTATCTGACATCTACCTAACTGATACCCAATCGTACACAGCTTGCACAACAATTCGGAGGCCTTGTTCGGTTTAGACGCGATCACGGGAAGATTGTACGTCAACGGGTAAGTCGCTTGTCTCTAGTCGCTTGTCTCTAGTCGCTTGTCTCTAGTCACTTGTCTCTAGTCACTTGTCTCTAGTCACTTGGCTCTAGTCGCTTGTCTCTAGTAGCCTTACGAGTGACTCGTGTGTTAGCGTGATCTAATAACTTTAGTGAAGTAAAAGTCCATTTAGACACTTAAATAAATCATAAATCATCTCTCTATATATATATATATAATTGTATATTATATATAAATTTGTGTATGCGCTTATGCACTAATATTTAACACACGCATGTAACACCTCGCAGAATTCTGCCACGCATCGAGAGCCGTTACTATCTGGAGGTGATCGCCACTGATTCGGGCAAAACGCTTCGTCTCGCATCGTCCGTTACCGTAGTGATCAGCGTGGTAGAGGCAGCCGGTGACCCCGCGACCCTCGATACGACTGCGAACCCTTCGTTCAGTCAGAGCGAATACTTCATCGGGGTACGCGAGGGCTCCGAGAGCGGAACCGTTCTGCAAAAGGTTAACGGCAATATTCACTTTCGATGGTATTTAAATATTTATGGAAATATTAATTTTTCTCGTTTCGTATGATATTATTTTCGTTACCTTTTATGTACTTTCTAACGTTTCGTTTACTATTCTTTTTGTTTGTAATCAATAAACTTCCTATCTAAATAACCTAAATGTATATTTGTATTCCTGAATCTCCAAATCTTCATAAATTTTATTCGGCTTAAGATGTTAACATGTTAATCTGAGCCTGTCAGGTTTAGATTTAACACCGGCTGTATGTGAAAGCATTACTTTTATGATATAATATATGCACCCAGTTAAAAGCAGTATACTACTATGTCCACAGCATATTAAAACAGAATTAATCACAGTACTTATTTAATATTTATATATTTATATTATTAATGTATACGAAATATATGTACACATATCAATGTATGTCTCACATATTATTGTATTATATAGTATATGTAATATGTTTGTAATGCCTACTAAACATCTAATCCAGTAATAGAGAATATAATATGAATAAATGCATGAATTTTATTTACCGAATATTGGCTATAATATTTGGATGGATACCCTGAAGCTATGTTTAGATTTTACTAAGGATACCCGTATAATAATTATGTATCGTTGATATGTAGCTAGTTTAAATGTTTCCCCTTCTTTTGACAGTTTGACGTCAACACCGTAGACCTCTCTAAGTTGGAGTATTCCATAGTCGTTGGCAACAGTAACGTATTCTCATTGGTCGACGGTAGCCTACGTACGACAGTGGTAGTCGACGCCGAAATAGGAGCGCATTACGACCTAGTCGTAGAGGTCAGAGTGCAGGGGTCGCGAGGGTTCGCGAGGGTTACTGTTATCGTCGACGTTCTTGACGCCAACGACAACGCCCCGTACGTTTCGGAACATTACAATCTTCACGTCAACGAAGGTCAGAATCAAGGTCACCGCTGTTTATGTTACCCGCTAATGATAATACTGTTGATAGTAATTTTATTTAAGCAAATATATATTCTAAAGTATATAGAATAAATATTTGCCAACGAAAACATACGTTATTGAAATGAACAAAGAATAATATGAAATTAAAAAATAAATGAAATAACAGTTTTACGGTTACCGTAATACAACTTTATAATACTATTGTATTACTAATTATATATTTTAATTGTTATCATTGGAGTTGATTATATAATTATCGATATAATTAAATTACAAAATTAAATTTCAATATTATTAGTATCGAATTCTACATCCACTAGAATATCGTTGACTAATATAAAATGATAATCAGTTATGAGTATAACTATAGTTTTAACGATGCGTCGATAATATCTCATCATCAATCAGATTGCTATATTTAAATATAATAATATGATTGGGTGAGATAGTTACGGATGTTTCCAGTGTATCATTAAAACCACAACCTTAAACATATATATTTGATATTAGTCAAAGATATTCTAGTGGATGTAAATATTGTAGAATTTGATACTAATAATAATTTAAATTAATTTTGTAATTTAATTATATTTATAATTATATAATCAACTCCACTGATAACAATTAAAATATATAGTCGGTAAATACAATAGTATTATAAAGTTGTATTATATTTCTGTAAAACAGTTTATTTCTTTAATTTTTTTAATTTCGGCTAATTTTTTATTTCAATAACGTATATTATTGTTAGCAAATATTTATACTTTATACTTTCGACTATATATTTATCGTATAATAATAAATATCAGTAAATCCAAATTAATATAGTAACGAGTGCATCGATATAAGCACTGTAATGATTGCATGTACATCACCTTTACAGATACACTGCCCGGAGAAGTGATAGGTCGAATAGTGGCGAGCGACGTCGATCAAGGTCAAACGTTGACCTTCAACTTCCGCGATCGTCCGACCGACTATCCGATTCGAATTCAGCGAATCACCGGTGAAATAGTTCTCCTACGAGCGATCCGGTACGACGACACAAAGACTCTAGACTTCAGTGTAACGGTTAGTCTTATACGTCAAGTCATGGTAGTACAAGTGGATCCGGTCCTATCAGTGCCTTTTAAGTTTAAAGTCAAAGGAAAAATCATAATAAATATATACAAAATATACGAAAACTATCTAATACAATACATCTCCTCCTGATTCATACTAAAAAATCACGACTATGATGTAATTGATTATGAAAAATCTGATTTTGTGATTGGGTAAATATTCAAAAATGAGTGGGGGCAAAAAATAATAGTGGGAGGCATTTGCCCGCTAAAAAATCACTCGAATGACTCATATTAAATATTCAATACGACTCATATTAATGTTTTAAATACGGCCGTATTCATTATAATAAAACTATGGTTAAACGCCCGGGTTTTGAAGAATTAATAAAGTATAAGTTTAACGAGACATCGATGCTATTCGTTGATTGGTTAGAAGATATACAACAATAATAGACACCGCCTAACTATACGACCACTAACTATACGATATAACGCGCAGGTTTCCGATTACGTAACGTATTCCACTACCTCGGTGACTTTCATCGTCATGCAGAGCCAGGCCAACAGACACGCCCCCAAGTTCAACAAAGATTTCTACTATGTTCGTATCGTGCGCGCATTTAGTTAAGGGAAGATCACATGACACGCATTATGACATAATCTCGTATAAATAGGCTATATATAGGCTATATATGAAGTTAAGAGGATTTGCTGGTAGTGAAATTACAATTTATTAAGATAGAAGATTTTTTAAATTTTAAGATCTATTCATTCTATTGAGCTAATGTGTTATGTATTCTATTATATTTGATTATATAATAGGATAGATATATGTAGAACAATAGTTATAATATGTAATCTATCATATGCATATCAATATAAATAATATATTTTTAAGATATGAAATTGTTCAATTATTACTAAATATATTCATAAAATATTTTCTTGGTATTCATTTATATGTACTTTATATAAAACAAAAGAAATCAGTAATATTACTATAACTATATATAACAGTTTATCTGAAACATATTTCATGCATACAAGCATAGCGAGAATTATCTTCATAGATTAAAATTTCATGTTAAAATAAACTAAATATTGTAAATATATTATTTAATATTTTATAATATATCCTAAAAACCACTTTATGTGATATTTCTAAACTGTTTTCATATGTATTTTTTTCATAGATTCTAAAAAATACATTATAAAGTAGTAATATGGATTAAATAAAAAATTAATAGTATATTTTTAATATTTTTAACATTTGTAACTGTTTTCATATGTATTTTTTTCATAGATTCTAAAAAATACATTATAAAGTAGTAATATCGATTAAATAAAAAATTAATAGTATATTTTTAATATTTTTAACATTTGTAACTGTGTGAAGTCCCTTTGAAAAAGGCGGTTTTTATTTTAAATTTCTAAAATTTATCGATGTAATAATTGCATATAATTAAATCATTATTATAATTATATTTTCGATTTATAATTAATCATACGTGATATTACTGATAAGAGTATTACATAGCCGGATGATGACCTTGAATGACCTTGAATAATATTAATGACAACACTGTTTGCGCAGGTAAACGTCAGTGAGCATCAGGCATCCGGTAGTAATCTGTTGACAGTGGTAGCCGTGGATCTCGATAAGGATGACGTCACTTACGAACTAGAAAACGACTACACGTTATTTCAAATCAATGAATACGGTTAGTTTTTAAATAATCACTTCTTTTAATTCGTATTCTATTGAATATATTTTTTCTATAAATTCTTCTAAAAATATATTATTAATTTTTTTTTATTTATTTTTTTTTTTTATTAATCTATATCATGATTAATTATAAGTTGTTATTATATCATTCCTATATATATATATATATATATATATTTATTCACTATTACACTAATATAAAAAAAATTTATTGAGTCAATATATGTCACTATATTGTATGTCATCGTTAGCAAATATTTATAATTTATGCTTTCGATTATATATTTCGACTATATATTTTCGTAAATAAACTATCGTATAATAATTAAAAATATAATATGCGTTATAATAATGTTACTATTACGATATTTGACCTGAAAAGGAATCTTGAGCACAACAGCCACACTGCCATCGTCTTCCACCTATCAATACTACCCGGTGACAGTAATCGCTAAAGATGAACACCAGGCGGCTACTAAGGTCACGGTGTTGATACAGGTCATTCAAAATAATGACTGGAAACCTGAATTTACTAAAAATTTATACAGGTAATAATCAATTTATAATTGGATATAAATTATGTATAATAAAATGTGTAAAAATATATATTCTATTTTTGCGTCATTTCAGGACGATATTATCTCGGTATCAATCCATTTCTATTTAAAATAATTATCGTTAAATTATTATTAAAATTCCAAGTACTTTAATATACATTAATTAAAAATTAAGAAATTAATATCACAAACGAAAATATTGCTTTTAGTTTAAAGGATTTATTTCATATTAAATGATAAAAAAAATATATTAAAATTACCACCATGCTACAATATTTGTATGTAAATGAGAATGTTTATAATACTTAAATAAGGCACTTATATTTACGTTTAAACCGTAGTTACGTTATTGTGAAAATAATGAATTATATTTTAATATTTTAAAGTAAAATAATTGTCGATAATAGTTATAACGAAAGTTTCCTCCATTAACACTTTAACACCATCAACACTAAACACTTAATTTAATCACCCCCGCTAACGAGACACCTAACCCCTCGCACAGAATCCAGATCACCGACGACCTAGCTCGAGGCGCCGTCGTGGAAACCTTCCGTCTCGTGAAGCGCTCGCCCCAGGTATCGATACGCTTGACCGGAGCCCGCCAGTCTCAGTTCTCGGTGGGGCCCGGCGGTCGTCTAGTAGTGACCACAGACCGGCTGCACTACGGCCAATACGCGTTGACCGTAAGGGCTACTCACGCGGGCAACCGGCGCTACACCGAAGCTAAACTCATGATCGGGGTCGGGCACTCCGCGTCGGAATCCGGGCCGAAGTTCACGCGCGGCGCTCGAGTTAACGTTACGGCGCCGGTAGCCGAAGCCGGCCGCGTACTGTATCGGCCCCTGGTGACGGGTTCGGGAAGCGTTCGGTTCTCGATAGCGGCCGGCGACCTATCAACGTTCGAGGCGCATCCGACCACTGGGAAGGTGACGGCTCGAGTAGACATTTCTAGGGGCGCCTACCTCGTTACCGTGAAGATTACCGACGCGGAAGGCGTGTGGCCGGCCTATCAAGACGTCGTGATACGGGTCGAGAACGGAGGCCGCTCGCGATACGGAGCCGCGCCTCGGTTCCGCTCCGTCGAACGTGTGGCTTCGTTGATGGAACGTACGGCCCACCGCGCCTACGTGTGCACAGTACGAGCGCTATCGGACTCATCGGAAGCTATTAGATACAGTGTTAGCGGAGCGGAGTTCGCTGTAGACCAGCGAACGGGAGTCCTTACTTCGGCGGTACGTTTCGATAGATCCCGTACGTCCGAAAGCGCCGCGAACGTAACCGCCGAGGTCGGGGGTCGTCGAGGTCACGTCCTAGTTCGCGTCGTTGTGCTCGCCGACGACGACCTGACGCCCGCGTTCTTGATACCGGCCGGCGTCGACGAATACCGATGGCCGGCGGTCACGGAACCGGGCGCGACGTTGGGTCGGGTGAACGCCGTCGCCCCGACGGACTCCCGAGAGGGTGGGCTACGCTACCGGCTGTACGAGGGTGACTCGGAGGCGCGTTACTACGAGGTGAACGGTACTACCGGAGTGGTGACGAGAGTAGCCGCAGCAGAATCTAGACGCCGTCGCTCCACCGATGATAGAAGTTTACACGTGGTGGCGGAGCTCGGAACTAGGCGTACCGGAGTAACGATACGCCTAACCCCGGCGGCCCCCATTACTAAGCAACCGGGTGGCGGCGGGGACGGCGGGGGGTTGTCAGGTACCCCGATAGTGTTGATAGTGGTGTGTCTAGCGGTGGCGTTGGTAGCCGGGGGAGTGGTGCTGGCTGTGTGGTTGCTACGGCGACGAGACAGGCAACGTAAACCTCGACACGGATTGGATAACGGAGCCTGTGATGTGGTGGAGTCGAGCATTATGCAGGCGACGCTTGACCTACCGCCGTATAGACAGACGCTGCCCGACTTACCGCCCGAATCTAGCGGAAGGGGCTCGGCTATTGATTATGACGGGGATGAGGTCAGTAGATAACTAGTCGCTATGGTAGTGCATTACCGTATAGATTTCTATAATCTTCTACCTATTCCTATCAATATAACAAGACATGCGCTATTTAAATAAATCTTTATTATAATACAGTGTGAACGAAGAGCTAGTTTTGCAACTAACTTCTAATCAATAATTTATCAATAGATTGTTATAGTTACCATTGTTGTATGTTACAATAGATAGACTTCATCATGCTAAAGTAGTCTTCTAATATATAATATATACATAATTTCATATGAACATAGTGATAAGCACATATAAGCTGAATATATTCCAGATTGTCAGTATGAATCATGATATAAACCTTGCTAATGAATTCTTTTTACATCTATGCTATACTTACTAGTAATATTTGTGTAGATTGATCTATACCATGAAACCAGTGGTTAAGTGAACTTAGTTAAATCACTAATAAAGTTGTATAAACATATTAATAATACAAAGCTCACAAATAATTATAAACAACCAATACGCTAGTAATTAATTCAATATTACACAATTCATCTTACTATTTCATCATTAAAATGAAACGAGAAATATTAAAAACTTACGAATACATTAATAAATGAATTCACAATTACGTAATTAACCCCGCTATTCCGCCACAGGAAATAAGAATGATAAACGCGACCCCACTGAACTTGACCTCTTCGGACACGGACACTCGCGCCCACGACTCGGGAATAGCGCGAGACTCCGAGGCCGACTCCCAGCTACACCACGACTACCTGACGTCGATGGGCGTACCCGTACTAGTAGACACGCCCCCTCCCCAGCAGCCCCCCCCACCCAAAACCATGGCGCCCCGTATCGAACTACACGAAATGCTACGACTCGACAACCCGCTGCCGTCGATGCCGTCCTCTCCGCTGGATCACAAGTACGCCACCATAGACGAGATAGCTGCGGGCTCCTATAACTGGGACCACTTGCTCGGCTGGACTCCCGCCTACCAACCGTTGGCCGACGTTTTCGCCGAAATCGCTCGGCTCAAGGACGACAATCGTCGACTGTCGGGTTTCAAGCGACCGACGCGCATCGTCGAACACGGGTCCAACGCCACCTCTCTGACGCGGAGACCGCCGCCCATTATCACCGACGCCCCGCCTGACTCCGTTGCGGCGGACAGGGGTCGACACCTGTCACCGGCGGGGTACGATCACGACGCTCAGTTCTCCGCCTCAGTGATCACGCCTTCGTTGACCCCTCAGTTGACCCCACCTGATTATCTCGAGTCAGTGCAGATAAGTAACGCGGTCTGACGTGACAGCGATTCGAACAGATACGAGATTCAGAACGTTATCCAACATTATCCACATATATATATATCACTACAAAGTATTATTATGATAAGAATTGTTTGCTGCATTTATTGTACATATCGAATTGTTATTTGTCGAGTGGCAAACTAGGATTTATTAATTATTTGTATATAACTAACTAATGTAAGATAATTTTATAAACCGCATACAAGTATTGGTGATCTGATATGCAAATAGTTTTTTAACAATATATATGTATATATATACGAATCACGAGTATTCGCATATAAATAAATAATAAATTATATTTTTAATTATATAATATATTTTATTGTTTTGTTTTATATATACATATATACACGATTGATGAAATTATATAGGTAATCGCAAATAAAATATCTTATTCGTAAATGTACAATACAATTAAATAATGATAAAATATTGTATGCACGAATAGGTACAACAGCATTTATAATGATAACATTTATAAAATGATATGTTCAAAATAACGAAAATAAAATCTATGTGAATAAATTCCTGAATTATGATTTGATTGAATCAAAATAAAATATCGTCGTGAGTAGTAATAACGTAGAAATGGCGGCGGCTGCAGCGGCGGTTCAACAGAATACGGGTTCGTCGGGCTGATCTAGGTAATCTTGACTGTTGGTAGTCTGTTGGTGCTTCAGGCGTCTGTAAGGAGGATGATGCGTTCACTTTAGTACAACGAAGATAGGGGGGAGGAGGAGGAGGAGGAGGGATGTTGGTAATTATAGTGATATTAATAGATTATCGATATACGTAGATATATATATATATATATATATGTAAATATTTGTACAGAAATAAAATATTACAATTAATATCAATATATATGTATATATATATATATATCAATATACTTATATATAATACATATTTTTATATCCTATATATTTTTTAATTATTATTATATTTGAAATTTTGTAATTAACTTATTAATATTATTTTAAAAAGTTCAATAAATCTTCATATTCGTATATTCTTATTAAGATTGTCTAATAATATTTTTTAGTATATATAATAGTAGTATTACAAATTTATTTATTTTCTATTTTTTATGTATGACTTAAATCAACTTTATTCAATGTTTTTAAATTTCTATATAAATCAATGTGTAATTGAGATCAGATTATGTAATTATATCGTAAAATTACATTTTTTAAATTGAAACAATACATAAATATAATGCACACTTTATTAAAATTAGAATTTATATCTACAATTTCTAAAATTACACATATAATACAAAATCTAATTTATTTTTTAGTACATATAAATAACATTAATAAATCATATCATAATAATATGCGGGAGTAAATCGACATTAATTACATACAATAAATATAAATTATTATATTTTATGATTTTTGCATTAATACATGATATTAGGGGAGGCACAACAATTTATTTTGTGATATATATGTAAAAGATAAGATATTATTAACTATATTTTAAAGGTAACAAAATTGACCATATTTATATTATTTTTTACTAAAATATTAAATGAATATAAGCCTAATCAAATTCAGTTTTAAATTTAGTATTGAATTTTTTATATTTAGATTTATTTATATATTTTTAATAATGTAGACAAATTTCAAATTAAAATATACATTATAAATATAAATAACAATGTTTATACAGGTACATATACTTTATTTATTATCATAAATTTACGACATATATATATATGTATTATATTATAATTATCAAGTTCTTTATTAAATTAACAGATTTTCATATTTGAACATTTTGTTTCATATTACTATTTATTTTATTATTTCAATATAGATGTAGATATCTATCACTAGATTAATATAATGTGATATATTTAGAATAACGGAATGTTTATCAAATCACGGTATTTGCATTATTTAAAAAAAAATTATATATTATATTTATATGTAAATTATAATTAAAATTACTATTTGAAATAGAATATTAGATAATTTTATATATATAATGTTCCACTTTTATATGTATTTATATATATATAATTTCATATAAAAAAGTATAATGAATTACATATACTTATATATTTATTAAACTTAAAGCAATATAATAGAAATCTTACTATATATGTATAATATACACAGGTTGAATAATGTTCGCATTATTACAATAATATCTAGAGTTATTTCATGATTAGTTATACTAAGTATTTCATATCTTTTACATGCAAACCTACATAATTACATGATCATTTCACCTTAAATGTGTTACTAAAGTTTATTTATTATTTATTAAATGTGTATTTTATAAGTTCTATTTCATTTAGGAACGTGCATCATTTTAAAGATAATATTTAAAAATAAATTAACAAATTAATTTTTTTTAGAAATTCTTATTTTTAATATATATAATGTATAATTGGTATAAAAAATAAATTAATATATTGTCAATACAAAATATAAATATATTTATAAAATCATAACATGATATTCACATACTTACGTTAATGTGTATACGATACTGTGTATTTCATACCACATTGTGTATTTACATACTCTAAAATAGTGCTTATAGATGTGCAATGTATAGATAATGTACATTAATTAACAAACTTTGATTTTCTAGCCGGACTCGAGAATAAATCATCGATCGACATTTGTTTCTTTGAATCGTTGCTACTCGTCTTAGCAACTTTCTTACTCTTCGTACAGACTCGTCTCTTTACGTTCTTCCTAGTGTTAGTGTTACTGTTCTTAAGGTCTTTGTTAACAGTCTTTGCATTGACGCTATCCTTATTTATAGTGCTACTATTCTTAAGGTCTTTGTTAACAGTCTTTGTAAGGACGTTATCCTTCTTTATAGTATTACTGTTCTTAAGATCTTTATTAACGTTCTTTGTATGGACAATATCCTTCTTTATAGTGTTACTATTCTTAAGATCTTTGTTAACAGTCTTTGTATTGACGATATCCTTCTTTATAGTGTTACTATTCTTAAGATCTTTGTTAACAGTCTTTGTAAGGACAATATCCTCTGTAAAAACACTATTACTCTTTTTAGTGTCCTCGAAGTCGCTGTCAGAAGCTATATCGTCGATCTTTAAGTCTTTGTTAGTCTTCTTAGTCTTTGCGGTGTTGTTTTTCTTGGCCTGTTTACTCGTACCTTGATCATCGGGTCGACATCGCTTCACAACTCTACGCGAGGGTTTCACCTCTAGTTCCGTAGAAGTGCATGAGAGTTCTAATTTCTAGAGGATGTTTGAAAGTTTATTTAGTTATGGAGTAATAATAATTAGTTTTGGGGAATTAACGCATTGTTAAATATGTAGATTTTTTAAGATAAATATACCTCAACTATCATATGCTATAGTTCAATGTGTTTGTCTGATGACATACTATCTATTGCATAAGATTTTCTTACAAGATGTACAATGTACACTGAACATTAGGGTAGATCGTTTTTGAAAGTTTTTCTATCTCGCTCACAGTAGGTCATAAATGTCATAATAAACATATTTATGAAGTTTCTTCAATAAATATTTAATATTGATAAAGCAAAAGTACTTTAAGGGCAGGCCGCAGCGCTCGCGCGAATAGTCAAAAACACATGTATAAGATGGGCATATACATGGTATATGCAACTAAGGCTAACAATATAACTATTCAGTGTATTGAGCTAATTTTTTTTTTATCATGTTCATATTATACAAATACATCTTTGTAAAGAATACAATTTTCAATATATACTATACTATATATGTATACATATAAATAACATTTTTATTTTGTATGTATTTTGATTATAAAATGAACTTATATAAAGAATTTTATAATATGCTTCTTTTTAATTATTCATATAAATATATTCTCTATATAACAATAACAATTATTAAAAAAGCTGCAATAGTTTTTTTTGTAACCACTCTAATGCGTACACACCTAGCATACATATTGATCATCTAATAAATCGCATTTGAAGTTTCATACCAAATAATTATTTATATATTTGTAATAATTATTCCTTATCAGTAGGCTCATTTGTCATTCATTTATACATAATTATAGTAGTAATATATTTCTAAAGTACACATAATATATATATTCACTATTTTAATAATAAAAAGGTTTTATATTCACTATTTACTATAATTATAATTACTATATTCACTATTTATATTTACTATAAAATTGAAAGATAGCATCTCTTTAAATGTATCTAATTGGTTCATAATACTCAAGTGAGTAAACACTGAGTAACAAAGAAATTATAAAAATAAATAATGTAAACAAATCTTATTTAATTTTTGAAAATCAGCGATATATTAGCTATAAAACATAATAAAATGATATATGTCAGTTAGGCTTGATATAATATTAAAATTTAATTACTTATATATATTTTTAGATAGAGAATGGTGATAAAAACATGTTTTTATGTGATTTATAGATCGTTTTTGGATACCATTTTATCACAGATACTAAATTACTTATTAAATGATAGTTTTATGGAATAATATTTTTTTTTTTGTTTTATGAAAATTTATCGTTTTCAGCGCTGCGACCTCCCCTTAATGAAGATATATTTGCATTTATTTTACAATATAAATTTCTATAAATAGAATTTGTTTATTATGTATTTTATATATTTGTGCAAGTGCGTGTTGTCATAAAAATAAAATATTTGGCGTGTTTAAATATATTATAATATTAATAAAGTAAAATTTTTTTTTAAAGACTATTTTTTTGATAAATTATTTTAATTAAGGATCAAACTTTGTTGTGAGCCTATAATTGATATATACGAAGTATAATAATAAAAAAAATATTTATTTTTCTAACAAAACAATTTTTATGATTAGTTTACCCCAACATTTATTTTTTGTTAAAATGCTCAATAAAAGTAATTTTTTGAATAAATTTATGCTATAATTTTTTTTTTATTATTCCATTGATATTTTTTTTTTTCGTTTTAGAAAAAATTTAAAAATTAAATAAAAATTTCCGTAGATCAATTTAATTATTTAAAAAAAAAAAATTGTTAATATTTTTAAGGAGGTTTTTATATATTACATATGCTGAAAGGCAATTTTTACCTATACAACATTTTGTCTGTCATATATCTGTAATTTAAATTATTTCATAAATTTTCAATGTAAATTCTTATATATTTTTTCATATGCTTTCGCTTTCTGAATTTTTGTCAGTTTTCAATTATTATTTTTTTATTATATCTGGAATGAATAATAGGAGTTATATTCCGAGCGAGATGGCACTTTTATGAAGGGAACTAAAAAAATTATCAAAACGGGCTACCCTACTGTACATTGTACAGTTGACCAGTTCGTTCGAATCAATGTTTAATCATTCATATAAAATATAATACATATCTATATTTTAGTATAATATGTATTAACAATTTTTATAAAAAAAATAGTTACCTTTGGTCACGAAGCATTTAAAGTTTGAAATATAAATTATTATTTTTAAATTTAATTTAAAATATATGTAATATTTTACATGTATAATAGTCATTCACCATCTTATTATCTTTGATGTAAACATTTAAAATAAAAATATTTAAAATTAATTATGTATTTGTATTATATTTAATGAATTAATATAATATATAACATTATTTATATTTATTATTAATATAATATCTATATTTCATTTTTATATCTACAAATTACCAATATTAATGTCTCCTAAAACTCGAGAAAATACACCATTTTACAAAGTATTTATTTCAAAATAATTCAAAAAAATAATTAATTTTTTAAAATTAATATATATAATTATACTTTACATAAATTTGAGTGATCATATTGTATTGAATTGTAGATATAAGTTAGATATAAATGTCTTTTATACAAATAAAATTCAAAATATTCAAAAAAAAGTAAACATATTTTATATTTCATATTTCAAATAAAAATCCAAAAATGTTTACAATGTAATTTTTTTTCTACAAATAATTTTTAATTTTTTAATAATTAATTTGAATTTTATTATTATTATCTATAAATTATATATTTTAATTTTTTAAATTAAATTGTAATAATTTATTTATATTAAATTATACGATTTTTAGATATTTTTTTTTTAAATTATTTTATAAAATTTGGGCATTTAGATTGTTATGACAAATATTTTGTATTGTCAATACTTCTTGTAATATATGTTTCTAGGATATACCCATAGTTGGCTTAAAAAAAATCATTCAATTTTATAAAAATTGAATACAATTTAATTCTATAAATTATTTCTATAAATCTCCCCCTGTTAAATTTTATATGTATTTAATGTTAAAATAAAAAGGTCTCGTGACATAAATCTATTTAAGATTAGGTCAAAAATTGTAAACACTTATTCATCATAGCATACATAATTGTCATAGATGTGGTTTATAAAATTACGAAAAAAAAAAAGTACGAACAGGTCTAGTGTACACTGAAATTTGAATTTAGCAGAATTTAAATTATATCTTACAAAGTTTATATTTATTATTATTACTATTATCAGATTTAAGGTGTAATACTGAGGTTTTAACATCAGCTAAGTAGTGTATCAATATCTTTATTTCGTATGTAGACTATTCAGTAATATAAATTAATATTAAATTATATCAAATATGTATACATATATAATACTTTGCTTATTTGAATAGTAAACAAAGTCGGAACCTGTTTCCTAAGCGTTGCGTCGTAGTTATTCTGCATCTTCTGTTTGAGCGTGAGTTTGAGCTTAGGGTCTGCTGCGTCGTCCTTGCGCTTCACCTCAAAGTCCTGGCACCCAAAGAAGCTGAACTTACTCGTGGGGGCGGGTTTAACTCGAGCGATCAACGTCTGAGAGGGTGGCGAGTCATTGAAAGAGAGACGGCCGCACTCGAGGGAAGGCGGGCTGTTGTCGTGAGGGGAGGTTTCGTCTGTGGGGAGGCAGCGAATCTCTGACAGCAGTAGCGGTGGCTTATCGGAAGAGGATAAACTGTAAACGTGTGTGTGTGTAGGGGTATATTATAGCATTATTGAATTATTATATGAGTAGTAGTGCTAATACTGCTGCTGCTGCTGCTACTGCTACTGCTGCTGCTGCTGCTACTGCTGCTGCTGCTGCTGCTACTGCTACTGCTACTGCTACTGCTACTGCTACTGCTACTGCTACTGCTACTGCTACTGCTACTGCTACTGCTACTGCTACTGCTACTGCTACTGCTACTGCTACTGCTACTGCTACTGCTACTGCTACTGCTACTGCTACTGCTACTGCTACTGCTACTGCTACTGCTACTGCTACTGCTACTGCTACTGCTACTGCTACTGCTACTGCTACTGCTACTGCTACTGCTACTGCTACTGCTACTGCTACTGCTACTGCTACTGCTACTGCTACTGCTACTGCTACTGCTACTGCTACTGCTACTGCTACTGCTACTGCTACTGCTACTGCTACTGCTACTGCTACTGCTACTGCTACTGCTACTGCTACTGCTACTGCTACTGCTACTGCTACTGCTACTGCTACTGCTACTGCTACTGCTACTGCTACTGCTACTGCTACTGCTACTGCTACTGCTACTGCTACTGCTACTGCTACTGCTACTGCTACTGCTACTGCTACTGCTACTGCTACTGCTACTGCTACTGCTACTGCTACTGCTACTGCTACTGCTACTGCTACTGCTACTGCTACTGCTACTGCTACTGCTACTGCTACTGCTACTGCTACTGCTACTACTACTACTACTACTACTACTACTACTACTACTACTACTACTACTACTACTACTACTACTACTACTACTACTACTACTACTACTACTACTACTACTACTACTACTACTACTACTACTACTACTACTACTACTACTACTACTACTAATAATAATATAATTAATATGGTGAGATTTTATATGAAATGTAATTCATATTTTATTAGAATAGATTAAAGAATTATATATAAATTGTAATATAAAATGTTATAGTATAGTATAAATTAATATAACTATATAATTATGAATGCATTTTTTTTAAATATATATAAATATCTATTTTATATTTTAGTTATCATTTAGTATTCATATAATAAACATGACTGGCCGAAAGAAAAATATAATCTGGACAAAAATTACTGAAATAACTGATAAATCTAGAAAATATTGTAAGAAATACCTTATTTGTATAAATTATACTATAATACTTTTTAATATAATATATATGAAATATCTAATAATAATCTAAGAAATATTTATTACAAATAACATATAATAAATAAAAAAAACAATATTCTTCTCAAAAAACCAAAAAAAAAAAACCAAACTGTTAAAAAACTAAAAACCAACAACCCTAATTGAAAGTAAACATAAATTGAAAACTTTAGTTAACTGTTATGAAAAACACTTACGTATCCTCAATTTATAACATAAGTTATTATTAATAACCCAGCAAACAAAAAATATCAATATATACTTATAAGTGGAAATCCTTTTGAAATCAATAAAGTTGTGTTGTAAGTATTGTTGTAAATACAATGTCTAAAGCAATGTTACCATACAGTTAGATCACCTGGGATGTCTATGAGGATATCGCTAGGGATATGGATATTCCAACTATTTGAATTGAGAATCTTGAATGACAAAATAATAATCGTGTGAATAGTGAAACCATATGAATTATGATGTAACGTAAATTTAGAAAATTTTCTAAATAGAATCGGTAAGGATAGAATCAGTAATCGGTAAGGATATCGTCGGCGAAACCTTAGGTACATATAAAAAGTGTAATATCCTGGTGAAATCCTCATATAAATACAAAGTAAAACTTTGCTGTGGTATAGGCTAAAGGGGATGCGGTGCATTCATGATTTTACATGTAAAATATAAGCCATACACTTTTTTATTATGTTTATTTTTTATAATTTTTTTTGTTTATTTTTTTGTATAAATTAACATTATTTAATTACATTATATTTACTATTGATTATTTTATAATGTATATATTTCTATGTAATTTACATATATATATATATACATTTTTTAAGTTGTAAAAAAAAAAGTTTAAAACTTTGAAGTTTAAATAGCTTTTCAAATATAGCCCTTTTCCCTATCTTTTACTTGTAAACATCCCCTTAAGTTAGATAATGGTGTAGTGAAAGCATAGAACTTATAGCGTGGATGACGTACAATGGTGTGTACATGGCGCAGGCGTATTAGTCATACAACGAAGCACGGGTGCACGCGTACCTAGAAGGAGATCTGATCGGAGTACTGGTATCGCTGTACTGGTTAGACGAAGAGTGGTTGCCTCCTCCGTTGCGTAACATTAGGGGCGTGGCTCTCGAGTAGGGGCCGCCAGCCGAGTGTTTCAGGTAGTTACGCATGATGAACGACTTACCGGCCGTTAGTGATGAATTGGACTCCGTCGTGGTGGATAGGGTAGACGAGGACAGTAGGTGTTGTCGCTTCCGTCGCGCTTGCTTGGCTACGGCGCCGGCGCCATGGTTTTCTACGCCCGTAACGGCTGCCTGCCAATCGGATGCGGAGGTCGTCTTGAGCCGGGGAGGAGGCTGAGAGGTCGTTACCATCTCGCCGCGGAACCGGTGAAGCTTAGACTCGCGTTCGTCGTCGCTGTCAGCATAGCCGGTACAGTCGCCGTCTGGTGGAGAGTTCTCGAAGTTACTGTTCGACGACATCGACGTGATGAGCTTTAGAGGCGAACGTTCGCCCGACGACTTAACGAGGAGAGAGGAGTCGGTTCGACCGGGCGACGAGGGTGGCGAAGCGCTGGAGAATATCTTGAGGGGCGACAGTTGAGCCGGCGGGGGTAACATTTCACCGTCGGCGTCGTAGTCATGTGATAGGTTCTGCGGCGGCGCCCTTTTCGGTGGTTTGCGTACTTTGTGGTCCCTGTAAACGGTGAGCGAGTTAGATATTGTATTCGCTAATCAATTGACCACCTATGATTGCTGATAAGTTGTTTAACTATAAAATTTATAACTTTAAACAATTATATATGATAAATCAAACTTTCTCCATAGCGATTTAACAAATTTATAACTTTAAACAATAATATATACGATAAATTAAACTTTCTCCATAGTTCTTGCGCTTTTCCGTTAATCTGAGCAGGAGTTAGGAAAGAGTATTTCATTTTGAGGATGGCGGTTTCTCGTTTCAAGAATTCCCTTCTCCGTTCGACGACAGTTACCTTTTGAACCTTTTGTATCTTTGGCATCTAAATATACATATATAGGCTATTAAATCGCAATAATTTCGTGACAAACTTATAAATTTATTATATTTCATATATAATATATATTATATATATATATTATTTATTAGATAATTAATATTTTAGATATAATACTTTAAAACATTGTATTTGATATACAAATAATATATATATATATATATACGATAATTGTATTAATAATGTTAATATTTTATAATATATACTAGTATGGAAATTGGGTTTTTTTTGTTACTCTTTACGGAAATTTTTTGTTTTGTTTTTTATTTGAACTCTATTTAATAGTATGCAGCGATAAAACTATTTAAGGACGTGCTTATAAATATATCATAGCATAATTCGACATTATTAATGAGTTATATAAATCATACCATTCAATAGACGATAAATCATTTATCAATATCTCTTGTTTATCAATGTTATTTTTGTTTAACGTTCTTTTGTCCATTATTGCTCTCTATATGTTTTTCTAGTTTTATATTTAAAAATATAGATAAGTGGCCTGTAATTTCATAATTTATTATGCCATATGTTAAACTGCCAGTATTAGTATAGAAGTTATCTAAAATAGAAGAACTCTTATTGGTAATTCTAGTAGTGCACTTACGTAATTAATACAGTGCATTGACATCATATTTATTTCTAGTAATATTAGTATCAATATTATTAATAATAGTATAGATTATATATATTATAAAAAGTATGATCAGTATGAACAGGAAAAATATGATGCAATAAAATATAATTTACTTCAAAAAAAATTATGAAAAAAGTATGATCAGTATGAACAGGAAAAATATGATACAATAAAATATAATTTACTTCAAAAAATTAAATATATTTATATAATATTCATATTATATAAAATTGCATATTTTAATATATATATTAATATAATAATATTATTATGAATGCATTTTCTTAAAAATATATACAACATTTATTTTATATTTCATTTATCATTTGGTATTCATTTATGATTGACACAAAAGAAAATATATTTTGGAAATAATTTACTGAAATAACTGATAAATCTAGAAAGAGTTGTAAGGACAAATGTGCAATGTTAAATATAACTATTACGAAGGCGAAGCATTAAGGATACTTTTACAAAATGTAATTTAAATAAAAAATTCATGAAATTCAATTAAAAAGGTATACTTTCAGATATTTGTTCGAATACAATGGTAAAAAGATTAATATTTTCGTCATTTCAACTTATGAGAAGGCTGCAAAATTAGTCTTTTTATATAAAGAACTAAATTCTATTTAATTCTGTTTATCATTATTCTTTATTTGTTAATTATTTATTATTTTTATAAATAAATACGTTTTGACTTATATTTTAATTGATATCATACTAACTTAGTATTAGGTAACTTAGTATTACTAAGATACCAGAACATTTTTAAGTAAATTTAATACACATATTTTAACGAATGTTATTTGTATAAATTATAGTATAATACTTTTTAATATAATATACAATAAATATCTAATAATATAATTATTATTATCTAATGGTGCGCTTTTTGTAACGCATCACAGTACCAAGTTAGCAAGCATTTTTCGTAACGTACCACTGTACCACATTTCTACCTGTATGCTTATACATGTAAATGCAGATGTGATACTGTGGTACTGTGGGATGGGACGTCGAAAAGTTAGTACCACAGACTATGGTCCATAGTCCCACTTGAGTTTACATGTATAATCATACAGGTGGTACTGTGGTCTGTTACAAAAAACGCACCCTAAGATATCTTACCCTAAGTATTTATTACAAATTATACAAATACTTTATTTATAAATTGTAGAATGATAATTAGATATATCTGCACATGAATCATATAAATCATATATACTGGCATAAAAGTAAATTATTAAATACTTTCATAATAGAACAAAAATAGTGAGATCTATTAATAGAATAACAGATTGTCTTATTAAATATACTAACATAAAAAACTCGAAAACGTAGTACATATATATATAGCACACATAATATGGATATTATTGTATATAATTTTATTTTCGAAATATCGACATAACTAAAAATGTTACCATAAATCTTGAGCTATAGCTCTTGAGCTATATATATAAGCATTGGGTAGATATTTTGAAAGATTAAGTGATTATTCATTAAATATATCTGGAGAGATACTATGTATATATTTACAAGATACATATACAGATATATTATATATATATACAGATATATTATATATATATATATATATATATATATATATATATATATATATATATATATATATATCTCTTCCTGTTTAAAATCATCTCTTCCTGTTTACTATTATTCTGTCAAACATCAATTTAATTCCAAATTAATTTAGCCTGCTTAATCCGATATCCAGATAAGTTTTCCATGAATATTTTATAATCATCACATTTATAAACATATAACACACATTGTTTACTTATTAATTATTTTTTTCACGCACTACTTTGTCATTTATTCAACTTTATATCATTCATATTTAAAATATTATTAAAATCATTGGAGCATATCATTTCTATTATATTGTTGTTTACATTTTTCTCTATTCTATTATTTTTATTTATAATCTCTATATTCATATTATAATCTCTATATTCATATTATAATTTCACTATTATTACACGTCTTACACTATTCATATACATTCATATACATACATATACATTATATACATTCATATACATTATAAACATTCATATACATTATATACATTCATATACATTATATACATTCATATACACTATATACATTTTATTTTGTATTAGTTTATATACATTTCATTATATCTATAATTGCATAATTAATTAGATTTAATTATAATAATTAATTATTACATTAAACTATATACATTACATATTTATGCATTGCCATGTATATTTGTGCTTATATCCAATATAAATAAACAATAAAGTATATATATATATATTATATCACTTTGTTTACATAGCAACCAATATATAGTTGTGTTAATAACTGCTTAGCTTTTAAATATCTTTTAATTGTATTATTATTATAAAGATAAGTATGTATTAATTTATTTTTTATATTATCTATTATATTAATATATATTAAATATTAATATCCAACTTATTTGAAATACATAATAGTTGTCTTTAAATTATAATCATATCTTATTTAGATATAATTATATTTAGTATTTGTTTACATTTTATTATAATAAAATAAAAATCCTAAAAAATAAATAATAATCACAAAGATAATAGAATTATAAATTCGATAAATTAATTAAATTCAAATATATATTACATACTGTTTATGTATATTTATACTTAGCTACATTATTTACTATTTATAAAATTAATTAACTAGTAGTTTATAATAATATTATAACTGATATTCTCCCGTGGATCTCCCTTGGGAATTTGCTTTTGGTAGTCGGATCTACCAACCTTCATTTGAGGTTAGCTACCAACTTACACCTAGATAGTCTACTGCTGTATTTACTTACATACAGATCCATCAATTCTACCTCGGACGATACACTGCCTTAAATCTCAGACAATCGGACCATCATTGCCCGGCTGCCACCAAACATACAAGGAGCCTACTAAAGTCAACCGGTGCTTGTCAAGTCAACTCGTCATATAGCAAAACGGACTGAATACCAAACTTCTTCAAAAATATCCCTGTTACGACCAGTTTTTATACATTTATTATTATATTTATTATTATCTATTTCATTCAATTTAATCCCACAATCTCAAGTATACCATGTCCTCAAATTGTTCACATTGTAACCTTCCCGCATGCGAATATTATCTCAAATGTAAAACATGTCCATCTATTTTACATTATAATTGTTTATACCCCGCAGCTATTATTTCTAAATCCTGGTTTCATTCTAAAAACCCCCCTCCCGCTTATGCTATTGCTATATTTAATTCACCTAACTTCATCTTCTCATGTTCCTCATGCCTAGCCTTAAATAAGTTTCCTTCGACTAATCATACAACTACTCCACCCATTACTATGCCATATTCACCTTCTACGTTAACTGACAAATCTATACATAATACTTGTTCCAAGGTAACGCCAAATATAACATCTGATATATATTCTTCTACTACGACTATTAATATCCAGCCCAAGCATCAGCCCAATGCTAATACTTATAGAAACATTCCAAAGCTAATGGACTTTTTCCTCAAATCACACACCAACCCCTATATTATCTAGTTCAACTTCCTCAAAGTCTTCATCCATACGCTCCATAGATAATTCCCTCATACTAGTACTTGAACACCTTCTTCCTTATGAAGTTAACTATAATTTCATAGTATCATTAATTGACTATATAAAACTTCCACATTCTTATATTACTTCTGCCTCATTTCTTACCAGTACTGCTATATTACGTTTCACTAATATTTCTGCTTGTGATATATGTTTCTCCTCCCTTCTAAAAATCTCACCACATAGTAATTTTAAGCATATATTTATTCGTCATTATTTACCTGACTCTACTAGACTTCTTGGTAAGGTACTATATCATGCCCTAAAACAAAAACTCACGCCCATTTTGTATAAAGTATTTTTTAATAATCGTTCCCAAACATTTGAACTTAGGGATAAAAAAAATCCTCTTTCATATCCCCCTTTTCTCATCCCTGAATCTGATCTAACAAAATGGTTTGATTCTTTTGATCACTATAAGAAATCATTTATAAATAATTCTTCCTCTCAAGCCTGACTATCCTCTAATATAGCCTTGATCAATATTCGCTCCTTGAGATCAAATATATCCCTTCTGTTCCCATACCTTAAATTACAAAAATTTATTATAATCGCATTGACTGAGACCTGGATTTCTAATAATGACTGATATATTTGCCTCCATCTTGGACTTTGGATATACACTCTATCTCGCTCCACGACAAACGGGCCGTGGTGGTGGGGTAGGATTTATGATACGTAATGATTTTTACCTATCTCCATCCATTTCATTCCCCCCCTTTTCATATAGTGATTGTATTTCGCTGACCCTCAAGCTTCCTAACTTAACTCTACATCTTACCGTTATCTATCATCCCCCAAAACCTGAAACCAGTTTATTCTTTGATGAATTTCATGATTTTATCCATAAACTTCCTTCATCTTCATCCTATCTACCAATAGTTCTTGGTGACTTAAACTATCACTATAATTCTCCCATCTATCCCCATGGTGACTTTAAACTCCTAACTGAGTCTCTTTCCTTGTGCCAACATATATCATTTCCTACCCATTCTAGTGGCAATACACTTGATATGATATTTACACCCCTATCCAGTCCTCTTATTAGATGTATAAACCCTAACTCCTTTCAAAAAATTGAATTACTAACTGATCATTTTATTATTGAATTCTCTATAAATCTAAAATTCACAAATATTAAACGAAAACGTATTACATATAGAGATTTTAAGTCTATCGACCTACCAAGATTTGTAAACAATATCAAAACTGAGCTCTCTTCTTCAACTTCCCTCTGTCCGGTACTCCTAAACTCCACTCTCCTAAATATTATCAATATACATGCACCTACAAAAACTACATTAATTACCGACCGCCCTTTTTCTCCCTGGTTCTCCCACGAACTTTTCATCTTCAAGAAGAGTGTTCGAAAATTTGAGAAGAAATTTCTTAAAAATCCTTCTACTGAAACTAAATTAGCACTATCACTAGCTAGAAAAAATTACAAATCTACTATATCTCGTTCAAAATCTATCTATTATAACAAAAAGATAGCATTGATATCCTCCAATCCTCGCAAATTATTTAAAATAGCAAATAAAATTCTCTCTCCAGATGAAAAAATCCTCCCTATTTTACCTAACACGTCAAATTTTCAACTGTGTTCTCTTTTTGAAAAATTCTTTAAACATAAAATTGCAAGCATTAATAATATTATTTGCGCATCTACTCAACCCATACTCAATCCTACCATATATATTACCCATCATATTGACTCATTAAGTACATTCACTATTCCTTCACTGTATGAAGTAAATGACCTACTCATGAAATATCACTGTACCTCCCCCACTGATCCCATACCTTTATCATTATATCACAAACTTTCACCCTTATTTTCTCCTATTTTCTTGGATATTATTGCGAACTCACTAAACTCTGGCCAAGTTTCACCCTGTCTCAAGACTGCCATAATATCCCCTATTCTAAAAAAACAAAACTTAGACCCAAACTCATTTAGCAATTATCGCCCGATCTCCCACCTACCCTTATTAAGTAAAATATTAGAAAGAATTGTTTCCAAACAACTGATAGCCCATGTAAATAAAAATAATCTTTTCGACCCGTTTCAAAGCGCTTTTCGTAAGGGTCATTCAACCGAAACAGCTCTCCTACGAATTACTGACACTATATTATCTACCTTAAATAGCAACACGTGTTGCCAGCTAATCCTACTTGATCTATCATCTGCTTTTGATACCCTGGACCATAACATATTAATCTCGCGACTTACTTTAATGGGTATATCTGGCTTAGCATTAAAATGGTTTACTTCATATCTCACTAACAGGAATATCTCTATTATGATTGACAAATCTTACTCGCCTCTTTCTCCTCTTAACCACGGTATTCCCCAAGGATCTGTTCTAGGTCCATCCCTCTTTTCTATTTATATCCGCCCTATTGCTGATCTAATTAAGAAATTTCCAAATATCCACTACCATATTTTTGCTGATGATATCCAACTGTTTATCTTTTTCCCTATAAATTCTCATAATACCATTAACTCTGAATTAATCGAGTGTGCTAACTCCATAAGATTATGGCTCCTCTCCAATAAACTACTAATTAATTCCTCTAAGACTACTGTACTTAACATATCTACTTCTGAAACTTCCTTTCCAAACTTTACTCTAAATAACATGATTATTTCTCCTTCTCATTCCTCCAAAAACCTAGGATTAGTATTTGATGACAAATTATCATTTAAGAATCACATATCATCCATTACAAAATCATCCAACTTTCATCTCTTCAGAATTAAAAAAATACGGACATCACTTTCCAGAAACCTTACTAAAACTCTAATTAATGCTCTTGTACTTTCACGTATTGACTACTGTTCTTCCCTACTGAATTTACTTCCTGCTAAAGCTACTGCTCCACTTAATCGGATTATCCGTTCCTCAATACGTACTACTTACTGTTTAACTCGACTGGATCACTCTACTACAACATCTCATCAATCATCTCGTATGTGGCTACCCTTCTCCCTCAGGTGTAAATTACGTATACTATCTATAATCCATAAATCAATATATTCTTTTACCCCTAGCTATATCTCTGATCTAATTAAAAAACGTACTATATTATCTTCTCTTCGTTACCAAAATGCTCCTCTACTTATCTCCCAGAACTCTAGTAAAACTTCCCTAAATTCTAGAGCTTTTAAAAATTCCGGTCCAACCCTATGGAATTCCCTCCCTCCTACCATTCGTTCTATTAGATCCCACAAAAGATTTATAAATCTTACTTCTTCTTTTCTCTCTACCCATAATCATTAAATCATCCAACTTATTATTTGTATCCGTGTTATATTAAATTTATATCATTATTAAATTGTTATTGTATTATTATTATCTTATTATTATATAACACTATACTATATCAATGCAGTCTGTAGTATATATATATAACTACACCATATCAATGCAGACTGTAGTATATAATAGTCCTTTATATTGTTTATTATTGTTTTTCCGTTGTATATTGAATGTATTTATTATCAAATTATTATCGTATTACTATTATTTTATTATTATTTTCTTCCCGCACGAGCGAAGGGGTCTACATGACCCTATTTTAGTGCTAATAAACTCAATATCATCATATATAAATATACTTTTTTAATATTTTTAATATATTTATTTATATATATATATATATATAAATATATATATATATATATATATATATATCATTTTATCCTTTTATTATTCTATGTATAATAAATAAGATACATTATATATAATAGCATATAGCATATAACATATACAAATATTTTAAATATTTCGAAAATATATTACTTATAAAAAATGGCAAATAAAAAAAAAAATGACAACATTAACTTAAATTTAAAGGATTTTAATGAAATATTATCTAATCAAAAAATTATAATTGACAATCAAGCAATAATAATTGAAAAAAAAAATGATGACAATTACTTAAATTTAAATGATTTAAAAGAAATGTTATCTAATCAAAAAATAATAATAGATAATCAAGCAATAATAATTGAAAATCAAAACACAATAATTAACAAATTAACAAATACAACACATAAGTCAGATTTACAATCTTTCGCAGAAATTACAAAACTAAATATAAACTCAGCAATCCAAACTAATATGACCAATACTATAAGAAAGACAATAAATGAAAATAATGTTAACGTTGAAAAAAATAAATCCATAATACTGTATAATGTTAAAATGGAAAATGATGACAATTTCGAAACAAGAACAAGTAATGAATTAAATAAAATACATGATATACTGAAAAATACTGAATGTGATTATAAAATAACTAAATACCATAGAATAGGAAAATATGATGATAAAGCTAATAAAATAAGACCAATAAAAATAACATTTAATACAGAAAACGAAAAACAAGACATTATAAATTCAGCACATAAATTAAAAAATATGCAGTATAGTAAGATTAGTATATCACAAGAATATACAAAAGAACAATTAATAGAAATACAAAAGCTCTCCATAGAAGCTAAAGGTAAAACAATCAATGGACACAAATTTGTGGTAAGATGTTCAATAAATAATACATTCAAAATAATAGAATTACAAAATAAAAATGAATAACTCAAAAGAAAAAAATGAATATATAACAACAAACAATTTTAATAAAATAAACAAAAAAATAGACGAACATAATCTAACATTTATACATCTAAATATACGAAGTCTTAATCACAACTTTGAATACTTGACAGATTTTTTAAATTTATTAACAAAAAAACCAGAAATAATTTGCCTTTCAGAAACCTGGCTAAATAACATAAATAATAATAACTTAAATATACCTAATTATAAACAGGTAATAAATAATAGACATTGTCAAGATAAGAGACGAGGAGGGGGAGTATGCATATACGTAACTAACAACCTAACATATAACATAGTAAATGAACTAACATTTAATATAATAGATTATCTAGAAATAGTAACAATAGAAATAATACAAGAAAGTGATAATAAAAATATAACAGTATCATGTATCTATAATAGTCCATTTAACAAAATAGAAGAGTTTAATACAATATTTTATGATAAATTTCATAAATTCATCAACAAAAAACTTATAATAATGGGGGATTTCAATATAGACACGACGAATAATATAAATTCAAAAATAAACCAACTAATGCACCAATTAGGACTAACACCACTTATACATTATAATACAAGACCAATATACAATACAAATACAAACTTAATAATTGACCAAATCTACACTAATATAGATACAAATTTCATAGGAAAAAGTGGTATAATACAAGAACAAATAACAGACCATCTTCCAATATATGCAAACTTTAACTTAAATAACAGATTACTGAAAAATAAAACATTAATAACAACAAGAAAAATTAAAAACAATAATATTGTAACATTTATTAAAAATCTATTACAAATAAAATGGGACACTGTATATAATAACAATAATGCAGAAGATGCCTATAATATTTTCTACACTCAATATATAAATATAATAAACAAACACTTTCCCATAATCACTTCAAAAGTATCATCACAAATATTCTCTAAAAACTGGATAACAAATAACATAAAAAGAAAAATAAATAAAAAACAAAAACTATTTAACTCATATCTACAAAGTAAATCAGAATTAGATTTATACGTTTATAAATCTTATAGAAATAATTTACAAAACACAATAAAACAAGCAAAACAAAAATACATTAACAAACAAATAAACGATAACATAACATCGAAAGAACATTGGAAAACAGTAAATAATATCATTAATACAAATGTAAATAAACACAATATTACATACATTAAAGATAAAAATAATAAAAACACATTTGACTCAAGTAAAATAGCAAATATATTTAATGAACAATTTATTAATAATGCACAAATTATAAATGATCAATTTAAAAATCAAAATATAATAAATCCTGTAGAAATACCAAATATAAATAATTCTATATTCATAGAACCAACCAATAAACAAGAAATAACTTCAATAATAAAAAATAGTAAATTAAAAACCTCATTAGATATAAACCTAATTAACATGAAAATTGTAAAAATATCAATAGATTATATTTCATCACCACTAACACATATTTTTAATTTATGTATTAGTGAAGGTATATTTCCACAAAAAATGAAAAATTCCATAATAAAACCCATATATAAAAATAAAAACCAATACGAACCATGCAACTACAGGCCCATATCAATACTATGTCAAATTTCAAAAATATTTGAAAAAATAATACATCAGAGATTTATTCATTTTTTCAAAAAAACCTAATTATATCTAATACACAATACGGATATACTAAAAAGCATAACACAAAACATGCTATTTTAGATTTATATAACCATATATTAATAAACAAAGAACAAAATAAATCAATAAATACTCTATTCCTTGATCTAAGCAAAGCATTTGACACGCTAGATCACAACATATTAATAGATAAATTATATAAATATGGAATAAGAAGCAATTCGCTACAACTTATCAAAAGCTACCTAAGTAATCGAAAACAAGTTGTTTTGATAAATGATAAAAAATCACAACTATTATGTAATAATATTAGGGTACCACAAGGATCAATACTTGGTCCTCTCCTATTTATAATATACACAAATGACCTATCATTACTATTCAATAATAACCAACAAGTAAAACTTATAGTATATGCTGATGATACAGCAATAACATTTACAAGTGAAAACAATGAAAAATTAAAATATACCATAGATAATATGATTACAAAAATAGAAAAATGGTATACATTTAATAAACTTAAAATAAATATCAATAAAACTAAAATAGTCAATTTTAACTCGAGAAAATACAGTAACATACATCTAAAAATAAATAACATATCAATACAAAATGAAATAGAATATAAATATCTAGGAATAATAATTGACAAAGATATAAACTTTAAAAATCATATATTTAATCTTAATAATAAATTATCGAAAATACTTTACTCAATAAGCAGATTATCAAAATACATTAAGACAAAACCAATGATTATCATATATAACAGCCTATTCCTGCCACACATAATGTATGGAAATATAATATGGGGTAATATTTATAAAAGTAATCTTACAAATTTAATTCTCACACAAAAAAAAATCATAAGAATAATAAACAAAACCAAATATTTCAGAGAACATACAAATTTGCTATTTGAAAGGAATAATATATTAAAACTCAATAGTTTAATAAAATATAACACGCTAATATACATGCATGACCATCACAATAATAATCTACCACAAAATATTTATAACATACATAAAAAACACGAAAATAAAAATAAAAATAAATTAAGGAAATCACCTATCTACAAAATACCTTATACAAAAAAAAGTCAACTAATAAATAGTATCCTAACCATGGGACCTAAGTTATGGAATAATCTAAATGGAGATATCCAAATTATAAAAAACAAAAATTCATATAAAAAAAAAATAAAAAATCAACTCATTGAGATACAAAAAAAAATTAAAAATTAAAAAAAAATTAAAAAAAATAAATTATATAAAAAAATTATTATTATTATTATTATTATTATTATTATTATTATTATTTTATTATTATTATTATTATTATTATTATTATTATTATTATTATTATTATTATTATTATTATTATTATTATTATTATTATTATTATTATTATTATTATTATTATTATTATTATTATTATTATTAATATTATTATTATTATTATTATTATTATTATTATTATTTTGATGTTTATGTTTTTAAATGATAATAAAATATCTTATAAAACATAAGAAGAAAACGAAATGAAAAAAAGTAAAGTAATTCAACAAAAAAAAACGTTCCGGTGATGGTGATGCAGGCGACAGCATAGAAAAGATAATTATCTTCATCTGAAGCCTTTTAGAGGAAACAATAATATAATGAATTTAATAATTCACATGATATATATATATATATATACAACTTTCTTCTAATAAATATTATTATTATTATTATTATTATATATATATATATATATATATATATACAGTATGAATTTACTTGGTATGAAATCACTTGGTCCCTTATTCGTGGAAAATTGTTCATATGACATCTGTTAACATATATTTTATGACATTTTTATTTACCCTCGAGTGATTTTATCTTATTGCATCATGGTCCTAGAGTCCTATAGTATATATTTTAGTATTTATTTTTGTGGAATGTATCATACTAATCAATGCAAAAACTTTTTTAAATAAATGATTTCAATATGATTATAATATGATTAAAATCGTAATATAATTTGAATCTCATTATATTATTTAGAATGTCGAAATAGATAAAATAGAAATATATCTTTCAATTATAAATAAATTTCGATTTTTAATAATATATATATAAATACAAATAAAAAAATATGTATGTATTTTTTTTAATAAATAAATAAATATATTCAATATATTTGATTCAAAGATTAAAATCATTGAAATATACCATTGAAAAGTATCTATTTAGGAGTACAAAAAGTTACCATTGTAGATATATCGAGTAGACATCCTGACCTTGGCATAACAAAGACCTACCACCAGATTGTTATAAATCTAATAAAGCTTTCCACATAAACATATTAACTTCTAATATAAAGAACAATTTAAAAAAATAAATAATATGATATTGACATTTAAATAAATGAGTAAATAAGTCTATAATATATATATAAAATATTGAATAGATTAATATATTTATTTTTGAAATAGTAAAAGCCTTTTACTAAAAGGTACTATTGTAAAAAAAATATATATATTAAACAATAGAACTAATAATATTTTCATTGAGAAATTATTTGAATGTATTCATTATTTGATTTTATACCATGCTATTTAATAAATATATTAAATATATCTATAGATATTGTAAATTTTATATATAAATATATAAATACAAATAATGAATAGAATATTTATTTTTATATATAATAAATTAGATATAGTATTATAACATTTTTTTTTACAATACTGTATAACTATAGTTATATAATACTGTATAACTAAATATATTTAGTAATATTTTCATTGTGTAATATTATGAATAGCAAAATTTTTTATGAATATATAGCATAGTATTTTTTATTTCATTGATAAAATGTATCCAATTACATCAACTTATTAATTTTACAATATGAATAAGGGTGTCAGACCTCAAAATCAGTATGGATTTAAAAAAATAAATGTACTATAAATGGCATAATTAAAGCAGAGTGATATGTTTGGTCAAATTTTCAAATAAAGCTTCTATATTAATTAGCCATAACATTTATTTATAAATCGAAGAAGCGATATACTTAAAAATTACATTAAGTAATATATTTATTTAACCTATATATTATAATAACACATTTTATTTTCGTTTTTATATTATTATATTATATTTTATTCTTTTTATCAAGAGAATATGACGTATATATCCTTTTTATTGTTATGCTATTAACTACGCACTATTTATTATTATTATTATTATTATTATTATTATTATATATAAGTAACATACTATAGTTTACTTAAAACACATTCGAGAATAGCGCTCGCTATTATATATATATATATATATATATATATATATATTTGTGTATAATAAACCATCATCATCATCATCATAAATGAATCAATATAACTTTAAATTTCAATATCACATTTTTTTAAAGGTATTATATTTTATGAGTACTAGGTCTTTGCCAGTTTTACCAGTGTTTACCTTAAATTAACATGGAAGAGATATGTTTTTGATGCTTTTGGGCCATTTTTGCCGGGTAAAAACAGTTTTTACCACAAATAATGGAACCCCGAGTTACTATGATAGCAAAGATTTTGCGAAGCAAAGATATAACACTCCCTTGCATAACACTCCCGCATGCAACGTAATTTAGTAATATCCCCAACCGCTGCTAGCAGTAGTATCGAAATCACTGAAATAGATTTAGGTTCGGCTCTGTTTGCATACAACAATGTTTTCATTGCTCTATTAAATTACATGCAATATAAATTAACTTTTACTTACTAAATATATACTTATAGCATTTAAAACATAAATATCATATTTGTTTGTTATATATTAGTAATGAACACTTAGTTTTCATCATATAAATATTAATTTGTATTTGTCTGGGGTCGATGGCTCAGTGGGACAACCAAAAGCTAGTAAGCCAGAGGTCCCGGGTTCGACTCCAGGCAGTTCTTGATTTTCTCTTATGTTTATAAAGAACTTAATAAACTATAAATCAAAACACAAGAAAAAAAATGTTACTATTTGTATTGTATTGTCCGGGGCCTCTCACAGTTATTTATAACATGTACAAGTCTATGACTTCTTGAGGGGTCCATTTGTATCCGTTATTTGTATTGTATTCAATATATATATGAGATTTCAATAAATAAATATTATTATATTATTATTAATTTAAAGCATATTATTTAACATTTTAAAAGTGTATAGTTAAATACGAATTTACATTATAAACAACTCATAGTTCCTAAAAGTAACCCGCTATAGGTGGCACCAGGGTATTTTGTATACAAATTCGAATTACACGATTTCGCGTAAGTGTTATATCTTTCCTTCGGAAAATCTTTGATGATAGTATCATCGGTAACCAGTGATATCTTGCGGTGAATTCGTTTGGTTTGATGATTTCGTGTGCAGTGTAAATACTACTATTTTTAAATAATAATTTACATTAATATATATTATCATTGACTCGAGATCACTGGTATCCATATTATCCCCTGCATTTATAAACATTATGATAAATGATACCTAAAAAACAAACGAGTGAGGCGGGAGTTTAATCATTGAATTGAATTTAAGTTGATCATACAATTCGAATTTGAATTATGTCATCAAATGCCATCAAATGTAAATATTATAGGAAGGACATAAGTCCTTTATTGGATATATATATATATATATATTCATTTCTGTGTATACGCGACTCCCGCAAAACGCCTCGCGTTGTTTACTTTTTAACTATCGCGCGTTAGTTTTGACCCTGATTCTCTTGAAACACTATTAGTCACTAATTTAGTGACTATATTATTTTCTTCCAAAAACCCTTTAGTAAGTATCATACTAAGTAACATACTATCTTAGTTACTAAGATTCATAGTATGATACTAAGTATTGTAAGCGATTTTAAAATGTGTATACTTGCATAATAAAATGTGTATTATAATTATTATACAATCATTGTTAACAATGTTACGTTGAATGTATGGCAAGCGATCATGGAATTGTTGTGTTATAAATTTATATATTCGCGACGAATTCATATATTATATATTATTAACTAATTTTAAGATATAATTAGAATATGAAATATTCAATATTATATTGGTCTACATAATATCATATTATGATAATATGTAACATATAAATATTATTATAAAGTTTATAATAAAGTATATTATAATTTAATATTAAATATTTACACAGTGTAATATATATATATAATTGTAAACTAATATAATTATTATATTATAATAATATAATATTATTAAATTCTATTGTTTATTTTTTTATAATCACCTTACAAATTTTCAATTTCTATGAATATAAATACTGCTATATTTTATAATTGATTATCATAATATTTATATTAATATTTTAAAAATGAAACCTTGCTTATTTTTTTTTATAAATAAACGGTTTTGAAAATATAATTCTACTGTTTGTGATCGTTGGGTTTTTCTTAAATTAACAACAAAATCGCTAGTTACACAATAAACATATTTATTATAACTATATTAATGAATTAGATACAAATTGCAATGTCTTCTTCTCATAACGAAATTGATGATTTTTTTGAAAATATATCACTTCCACCGTCAAAAACTTCTATATTTCGAATGTCTAGTAAAAGTGAAATTTCTGATGAAGATAATAATATTAAATCAACAAAATCGAACAGTCCAACTAGATCGTGGAGTCAAACTTCTAATCGAAAGAGTGATAGTATTTCTGATTCAGAAAGCGACGTATCTTCACTTTCATCATATACGGGTTCTAGTAACTATGATAGTAATGATAACCAGACTGCAAGATATGAATCTTCTTTGGATACTAGAAAAATTGATTGTTCTCCAACGAAACAAGTTATTGATGATATATGGAAAACGACTAATAAAGATAGGTTTTAAATTAATAATTGTTATTTATAATAGTGAAGTTGTATACAAATTATTTATATTATAAATATATACAATTTATAATATCAATTATTTGGAGTTGATTGACATTAATATCAAAAATAATATTTCATATTTAATATAATTTGATATGATTATCATAATCATTATGATAACCATTATCATAATTATGATTATGATAATCATTATCATAATACCATTATCATAATGGTATTAAATTAATAATTAATTTGAAAATATTCTTCTTATTATCACGTTTATCTTAATGAATAATTACATGATAATATATTATATATATATATATAATTATTATATATAATATCAGTATTATAATATTTAATATTATATTAATATTATATATATAATATATATAATTATATATATATATATATATATATATATATATATATATATATTATATATATATATATATATATATATATATATATATATATATATATTTTATATATAATACACATATATATATATTTAATTATTATATATATTTATTATTCTAGTGTAAATTGTATCAGTTGCAGTGGAAAACCGGTATGCATATGTATATGCTAGGTCACCTACTAGGTGCGAATATTTAATTAAAAACTCGAAATAAATAGAATGATGATGTCTAGACTCTGATTCACAGTCTATGAGTCAAAGTCTGTGAGTCACCGTCTGTGACTACATACTATGTGAGTCACCGTCTGTGGCTACAGACTGTGAGTCACTGTGACCAAATACCTAAGAACAAATCCCAGAGGTCTTTTCTGCAACTATTTAATCAAATGTAGATTTCATTGTACATTACGCTGTACTAATTAAAATCAATGATAATCATCATAGTTACTATACTAGTCACATAGTCACTATGATAGTGCACAACATGCAGTATTCTATAGGTTTTTACCGCTTGTATTTTAATAACCTGTCCATTAAAAACAGGTTTTTTCTATGGTAAAAACCTATTTTTATCTATATAATTAAATCTAATATTACATATATTATTAAACCTAATATCCATCATATATAATATATAATATATATAATATATACTTGTAAATTATATAGACAATATTATGTTTAATTTATGTTTAATAATATAGGTAATATTAGATTTAATTATATAATATATAATATATTATTTATAAATTTGTTATGTGATAGATAATATACAATTATAAAAACAATTAGTTCATATAAATATTTTTCATATTTTTTAAGAAACAAACTTTAGTAGTAATATATAAATTAACATAATATTTTATAAACAAAATTGATGTATATATATAATGAGTAATACAAATGAGTAAATAAGTCAATAATTTATATATATATAAAATATTGAACAGAATAATATATTTATTTGTATATTAGTCAAATTGAATATCAACAAAAAATGTATATAATAAACAATAGAACTAATAATATTTTAATTTAGAAATTATTTGAATGTATTTATTGTTTGATTTTATACCATGATATTTAAATAGATATTTTTAATTATATATATATATATATATAAATATAAAATACTGATTAGAATATTTATTTTTATAAAGATAAAATTATATATAGTTAAAAAACATATAAATGTTTTACAATAGTGATATTTTGATTGTATAATCAAGATTTTGCGAAGCAAAGATATAACACTCCCTATGCATGCAACGTAATTTAGGAATATCACCAACCACTGCTAGCAGTAGTATCGAAATCACTGAAATAGATTTAGGTTCGGCTCTGTTTGCATACAACAATATTTTCATTGCTCTATTAAATTACATGCAATATAAATTAACTTTTACTTACTAAATATATACTTATAGCATTTAAAACATAAATATCATATTTGTTTGTTATATATTAGTAATGAACACTTAATTTTCATCATATTAATTTAAAGCATATTATTTAACATTTTAAAAGTGTATAGTTAAATACGAATTTACATTATAAACAACACATAGTTCCTAAAAGTAACCCGCTATAGGTGGCACCAGGGTATTTTGTATACAAATTCGAATTACACGATTTCGCGTAAGTGTTATATCTTTCCTTCGGAAAATCTTTGGTATAATTGTATGAATATATAACACAGTATGATTTTATTTCATTTATGAAATTTATCCCATTATATTATTTAATAAAATTACTATAAATGGCATAATTAAAACAGAGTGCAAAAAAAGTTTTATATAATATAATATACTCTTATAATTTATAAAATTCATTATAAGTGTATATTTAAAGCTATAGTCAGGGTTCCATTATTTGTGGTAAAAACCTGTTTTTGTCGGACAGGTTATTACCGCGGATATTACCATAGGCGGTAATAACCTATGGAACAATGGCTATAGTTAATATTAACTAAAATATACTACTGTGATGAAGTCAAATAAGTTATTAACTATAGCTTTAAATATACTATTATAATTAATACTATAAATTATATTTAAATTTTAAATAATATAATCTGTAAAATTCTATTATATTTGTAAACAAAAATGTTAATTGATAAATTGACTTGAGAATATGTCATCGGAACATCCGATATATAAGATGTTTTTAGAACATGTTCTAAAATATCCATTCACCTGTCTGAAATTCCGATAACTGATATCTTTGACTATATGAAAATATGATATTATTTTTTATGAAATGATTATATTTTCAAAAAATTGTTGTAATGAAAATTCTGAAGAACTATAATAAAATCCTTACGTTATAAGTAACAAAGATTAATCAATATTTATTTAAATCCTATATATACATATATATTGAATATAATACAAATAGCGGATTCAAATGGAATCAAATATAATATTTTATTTGCATATATATGCCATGTAATATCAGAATTATATTACATATTTTATATTGAAATAAACTACTTGTATATAATCAAGATGTTATTATTAGAAAAATGACATGTTAGTGAAATTCATAGAAACTATTGATATTTTATTAATCAATGAATGTTATTTATTTTATAATTAATATTAATTTTTAAATAAATATGTTTATAAACATATATATATATATAAAATATTATTACGATTTTATTATTATATATATAATTATTATCTATATAGATATATAAATTATATATATATATATATATTATAAATATATTTAGTATTATAAATAAAAGTCGATAATGAATTTATAAAGAATGGGACTATATATTAATAATTTTCAAGACATAATAAACTATCAATAATATTATTATACCCGATGTAATCAATCACTATAGAAAAAATACACCAATGAATTGTATATATTTCAGAATACAAAGCCCAGAATGCAACATAAATTAGTTAAAAATAAGGGTAACTAGAGAAAAAGTCCTCTGTCTAATAACTAATGAATCACATGTGCATGTTATGATTATTAATATATTTGAAATAATGCATGCGAATGTTTTCCCAATGAATATTACCTATTTATCTATGCAGTATACAGTTAAAATATGTCTTTGTTCGGTATACCAACTTGTGACACGATACGAATATGATATTTTTATAATAATACATACATACATACACACGCACACATATATATATATATATATATATGTCTTAACTTATTGAGGAGTCTATTTGTATCCGCTATTTGTATTGTATTCTATATATATACATGCTATTTCAATAAATATTATTATTATTTGTATTATTATATATATATATATATAAATATATGTGCAGGTGTCAGTTTATTAATTGCTATCAGATAGTACATTTGTAGTAAAGCTAAGGCCATCATAATAGTGAAGGGAAAGGATATCGTCTCCCCTCGCTCAACATTAAGAGATAGCCATCACTACGTGTAAAATAATATTTATTTAATATTACACATGTATAATTTAATTTGCTTTAGATATCAATAATTTTGTAAAAAAACCTGTATTCAGAATCTTTAATTATGTGAATGTAAAAACAATAATTTTGTGTTTTACTTTATGCGATTTTTACAATATACATAATTGTTAAGGTGATAATAGGTTTATATCCATTAAATTATGATTAAATATTTACTATACCGGTCCTTCCCTATATGCAATGCTTACATATAAAACATGCATTGCATATATATATATATGTATATATATATTTAATTACTTACAATTAGTTTACGGAAATGTGAACTTATATTTATGAAATAAAGCCCACATGAATAATCTGTCCGAGCGCCCTAAACCCCCCACCCTAAACACCCCGCCCCCCCGTACTCTAAGTAGACCGTGTAGCAGATCGAACAGTTGGAGTAGTGGAGGCAGCGATGAAGACGACATCTCTATATCGGCGAGTGACGATGATGATGTCACCGATGTTTCACCTTTGACCTCTCCGTGCATCATCTCCGCTAAAGTGAACAATAGATTTATGTCCTCGTCGTTAGTAGAAGTCGTTAGCAGTAGTCGTTAGTAGTCATTATCCCCTAATTAGTTTATATTTATTATATCATATATATATATATATATATCAGACTTGGCAATATAAGTCCAATTTAGCTATACAAAAGTAGATATTAGAGACTCTTGTATTGTTATTGAGTATCAGATATTTTGTCGTATAAATTAACACTAATGATTTACTGTATAATAATCACATTCTATTATCACATACTTTTTATTATATTTAAATACTCGTGTAAAGTTTAATATTAATTTATAATAACTATACATTACTAATTAATATCAGTACAAATAAGTTATACATATATTAAATTATAACAATTATATTAAATGTTATTATTTTTTATTATTTTTTATATCAAAATATTAGTATAAAATATAATATAGTAAGTTTAAAAATATATAAGATGAGAGTCAAAAGCTGCTTTTATGTCGAAAATATACCCTAGATTTCTATTTACTAAAATATTCCCAATAATCATATATATATATATATATATGTTTTTGTATGTTTATGTGTTATTCATATATAATATATTAATTTGCAATATAATATTTGTTTATAATTATTTTTATATTATGTTTACATATAATATAATCTTTAAAAATATACTATTTATAAATATTTACTAGAAATTCATAATAATATTTATTAATTGTAAACAAAGAAAATAAACAATTTTTTATTATTTAACAATTTATTATTTTATAGGAAGGTATAATCATATATATATATATATATATATATATTATAGATATTACACATATATTGCACCTATTAGAAATAAAACATACACTAATTCTATGATAATGTGATGTTTTATACTGAGAATTGTTTAGTGGTATTGATTAATTGTAATTCTAACTGAGTACATTTAAATATGCATGTATTCATTCTATACCAACAACTAATTATTCACTATACTCTATATATATATATATATATATATATATATATATATATATATACATATTTTCACAACAATACACACATACGCATTGCCACTTATTATACGCACAGAAATAGTGCTAAGCCTTCACTGAAACGAGAACAGAGAGACGCCCGCGCCTCCCCCAGTCTGAATCTATTGAACGCTCGCTCCGATAAGATGGATCTCCGTCTGCTACTGGAGGCCGTCGCCGAAATGGAACGTTCCAACAACGATAATAATGCGGTATTCTTTAGAGTTAGTGCGAATCTTCTCTAGTAACGGGAAACAGTTGATCTAGATCAAGGAAACATAGCGAATGCACACATTCGCTTACACAAATACTCACACATATACAACTACATACACATACATATATACCAATCCACATACTATTTATTATTTATTACAACTATTTATTATATACTTGTAATTATCTTATTATTTATAATGTTATACTATAGCTTTATTTTATTTTTATTATGTTAATATAATTATTTTCTCCTTATAATCTATTCAATAGATTAATTGGGTAAAAGACTCGACGAGCCATGCTTTTTCTTTCATCCAGACTATTGCCAATATGATATTATTATTATTATTATTATTATATATATCTGTGCATATTACTAATACATACTTCCATACTGCCGTACGCACACAAACATTGCCACATTAAAGTACGCGAGCACTTCACTACCGTAGACAACAATCACTACCGTAGACAGTAATCACTCGTACAGTGGCCGTTGTTAACTTTATTACCCGCGAGTGTTTTACGATGAGGTCATTGTTATCGAAATAATGAGATTCGCCGAACAATTACTACGCTAAGTAAGCTATATATATGTGTGTATATATATATATGATATAATACGAGGATAGGTCAATTATAGGCGTGTTTGTTAATACAACATAATACATAGTATTGTTCCTTAATATCTTCACTGATGTAATATTGTATAATAATTTGCATATACAGCAAATCTTACACTAATTAGAATTAGAATGGATTTCAAACTTATTTATTACATGTTATATTGGCTATATTCGATATACCGTCATCTTTTATATATCTCCCAAAGAGGCCGGTCCTAAGCTGGAAGGTATATCAATGTTGCACTGTATATATATATATATATATATATATATATATATATATATATATATATATAATAACCGAGCTAGCTCGACCCATTAAGGTATATATATATAAATATTTAATCGTTTATACATATTTATTGTAGTAATAGTAACCCTTACACCTTATCTCACCTCAACTTATCGTTCAGCCCAAAGGAAAGTGCTCGACCGACCTGCCGCACAACTTCTCGTTCCGTCGCGACAAGGTCAAGGAGATCGATGCCGAGAACCGCCGCCTCCTTCAGAAGATCCTGAACTACGCGAAGAGATCTGAGTCCAACGAGAACTGCAGTTAGCCGGCCTGTCACTCAAACATAGCGCCCGAGTATAATAATAATAGTAGTCGATTGATGTTTTATTTAAGCAAATCTATAGCCGAAAGTATAAAGTATAAATATTTACTTACTGTAACATACGTTATTGAAATAAACAAAGAATAATATGAAATTAAAAAATTGAAAATGTAAACGTTTATTCGATAGATTTAATATTTTGTGTAATAGTAGAAGTTTAATAATGAATGATAATATAGAAATTGATCCACCAAATAGTTAGTGTATAGGTAGATTTATTTCTGCATCAATGATTAAATTAATATCGTCTGTCCCTGATCTAATCTATCCGCGGTATCTGTAGAATGTGAAGTTATAACTATATAATTACAACACAAATATAATTGTGAATAATTTGTATCCATTAATTTTCACATGAATTAAATTACTTTATTATTTATATTTATTTGAAGTTTACTCAGACGTTCGATGCATAAGTTCATCAACTGTTGATGTTTCTAATAGACAAACAAATATATATACAAATATATGTATAATTCATTAGTTATCTAGCAATCGCTATGATATCTATAACAACCAATCGCTCTATTACTACTAGTAATAATGAGTATATTATATTGTCTACTTATACTCTTTATATATATATATACAACTATTTAAAACAACACACATATTAGCGCGACGTCCACACACCAACACTAATATCACCGCCATAACAGTACCGACTACGGACACCATACGGCAGCACCGTCAGCGGCCGGCCTCAGCATCGATGTCGACCCCCTCCGCCGCTACGACGCACGTCACTCGAGAGAACTTACGTCAACAGAGAACCACAGCCATCGCTAAGTCTCACCTGACGCCCAGCTCCGTCAACAGGGGCAAAGATCAACGCCGCATCGAGAACGACAATAAGGTACGAGGTCGTCCCCCCGGATGGGAGGGAGAGGGATGGGAGGGAGAGCGATGGGGAGTGAGAGAGGGAGAGTGAAAAAGTCTGCAAAAGTTTGAAAATAAATTGTTCATTTTAATTAGTAAACTCTCAAAGATTATAAATTTTATATCATTTAAAATTATATGAGATACGTGATTCATTGACAACTTCGATCTGTTGCTTTTATCTGTTATTATCGCGATTAATTTACGATGAATTATTACTCAACAATTATATATTCGAAAATAATACTATTTCACCTCACATTTAATTAGGGTATTCATTTTTAATATTAATTGAAATTTTAGATAATTTTACGCAATCAGACAATTTAAAGCAAACAGTCATTAAATGAATAGATTAATATTAATATTATATTATATTAATAAATAATATATTATACACTTATTATTGGTTATCCATCTTATTAAATATTTAAATATATAATATTTTATTTTGTTTTTATATGTTTATTTCGATACAAAATTATAATAGTTACATAAAATATGAAACCTGCTAACTCATTTTTTTTCTGTATTTATTATTGTTCTTAATTTATTTTAAATACGAATGTTACCATTAGTACATATTTTAATTTTATACAATTGATTATAAATCAATCAATCATTATTATATTTTTATTTTATAAATATCAATACAAAATCTTGAAAAAAAAAATTCATAAAATATATAATTATATTTTATTTTTAAATTATGCTTAGATTAAAATAATAATTGGTATTAAAATATAATTGTATAATGAATTATTAATTATTAGATACAATAATAATTATTCATTGAATAAATTTACGAAATATAATTTATAATTAATCAAACATTTAACATATTGTATATATAATTTATTTTAATAATGAATAATAAGAAAAATAGTTCTATATTAACTAAAATGTCTGACTATTTTATCAAAAGAGATATTATAATAGATTGTATTTTATTATATTCATGATAGATACATCTATGAAAATAGTTCATATAAATAATATAAATCGAAGAGTCTGTGAATAAATATGTATAGGTTACTTGAGAAAAAAATGAATATCTTCAAACAATAGATTTATTTATATTTTGTATATATCCTATGTCTAAGTTAACATTGTTATCAACTAACTGCGAACATTGTAGATAAATCCAAAAAAAGTTAAGATAATAACTTTGTCAAATATATTTAACAATTTTGTAACGCCAAAATAAAAAAATTGAAAATAATTTTAGAATAGAAAAATTTAGATTTATTTATAATTATTTCTTGACCACTGATAAATCGTTATTTAGATTACATATATCAATTTATATATTAGCAGAAAAACCTGACCTATATATGAATGATTGTTATTTGTTATTAATTCATTATTACTGTATCTCGTAGATTAATCTTTAGTAATATTCGTAGAGTAATTACTTTATTTTAGTCTAAATAATTTTAAAATAAAAAAATATTTCTTGATTTTATATTAAGTAATACTAAGCAATAAAAACTTATAAAAAAACATAATACACATTTAATTTAATTTGACTCACAATTAATATAAATATAATTATAATTTTGAATCAATAAATTAAGCAGCTTTTTTATATATATTATAATATTTATTTAATTAATTTTAATTATTTATAATCGACTACGAATTTAATCTATAAAATATAATTTGAAATAAGCAAAATAATAATACAAATATGTTTTGTTATACCTATCGTTAACCATTTTATTATTTTAAGAAATTATTTATATAAAAATACCCTATACCCTAAAATATAAATATCATTATACATCAATGAAAAATTACTTTTCTCTCCGTTTTATCTTTAAACAACGAACTCTCGCGCATACCAATAATCATCGATACCAATGATCACCAGAGTCTACTGAAGAGGATACAGTCTGCCAAGGCGACCACCTCGCTACGAAGAGATTCCCTGTTGAACGACTACAGCAAGATGCAGATCGGTTTGTTTACTCGCTAAGCTCTAGTCATCAATATTTAAAAATCGTAACCAAGTTCACATATGTTCACTATCCTTTACATATAATAATAATAATGGTATTTATTATTCATCATTTTTTTTTGTTCATTGGACATTAATTAAAATTAAAATATTTTGTTTCTCATTGTTTCTAAATGGCTTCAAAAAAAGACTTAATTTTTACTAAAAAGTAACTAAACATTTTACTAAAATTGTAAAGGTTTCGAGGTGGATGTCTCCTATCCTTTAAATTACTGCGTATAAAACCTTATAATATAGGGAATAGGTCATGCAATTGAACATTTAAGAACCGTAGCTAAAAGATACAAAATAATACTTTAATAAAATATATGATATACTTAATATATATATATATATATGCAGTTATATGTGCACATATTTCAATTATATATATATGTATATGTATATATATATATAATATATATTATATATATATATATATATATATATAATATGTATATGTATATATATATATAATATATATTATATATATATATATATATATATATATATAATATTTATTTATTTCATGATGGTAAAGTTTGAATCCCGGTAGAAACAATAATTAAGAATTTATGTTAGCAATGGTAGTGATTATATATATATATATTAGTGTTAAATAAGGGGGAAGTGATTGTGAAGTTTTGAAATATACTTAAAACTTAAACTAAATAAATGTCTCGAAAGTGTTCACTGATTCAACTAAGTTAATGTTTCAGTTTAATATCACATATTCAAAACAGTTTCAAACTTGTTTGATTATACATCATTAGCAGGTAAATTACAAAATAAACTATACTAGTATACCCTATGAAGTGTACACATATTCTCATTTGTACTGTAATACATATACATATACATATAAACATGACGTTATCATTGATAATCTAGTAAAGTCAATCTCTTGCTATATTTAGTTAATATTTATTTTTAATTATAATATAGTATGTTGAAATTATAAAGTAGATAATACATACAGATAGTTTAACCAATTATTCTAGACTAGTTCCAACGCCGATATTCATATACATATTATATAAAGTGGTTAATAAGCGAATACAAATACTAATAAGTCGCTATACTCTGTTATGTGTTGCGTATGGAACTTTCCGTACGCGTCCAATATATAGTTCAACTTAATTATTACATAATATGTTTACCGTCTGGCTAATTCGGGCGACGCACGCAATGCTTGCGACTGCACTTGCATCCCGAATTAGCCAGCACAATATTGTCACTTCGGTCACATCCTTTATACCCACCACTAGCCTTCGGGTACACGCTTCCTTGGTACGAAAGTATCATGTGTTCGTTTAGTAAATAAAGTATACAAACCCACACTCTGTCTCGTCACTATATAACATACTCTACCACCAGGGGGCATATCGTTATCGAGTGTCCACCAGGGGGCGGCTAAACGTCGCCAGCTGCCCGCGACGAGGATATCTTCGCGGCCGACCAGTAGCGCCACCTATCGTACTAACGGTGGGGGCGCCACCAACGTAAGCAGGCGTCCCGCTAGCGCCTCCATCGTGCGTAGTTCTCTGATGAACAGGCGACCAATGAGCGCCGTTAGTAGCTAACACACAGCCCCCGAGTCAGTAAGATCTGTATACTTTATTTATGATATTTTATTATATAAAATGATACATGTTTTGTAACATGCTTGATTGTTGTGTTACGATACTTTGATGATTCGCTTTCGAAACGATTATTTAAAACCGTAGTATTGCCACCAACATTATTTCACTTAAATAGATATAGGTGACATATCTTTACTTTGTGAAATCATTGGTAGTAATTACCATAATTTTGATTTTTATAAAATTAGTAAAGTATTTAGCCCATAAATCTAATTAATTAGAAAATCGTTTAAATGGTTTTAACTTCCTGTTAGGTTTTTTTTTCCTGAGAATTCTAAGTATATAAATATTACGTGTTAATGATTATAATATTAGAGGTTATTTTTTTGTAATTTTGTATTATATATATATTACCAAAAGTTGAATTATCAGATTTAAAAGTATCTTCATTTAATAATTTATTTAAATAGTCTATTTATAATTAGAGTTAATAAAATAAAATTATAATTAATCTCAGAATCACATATTAATTTTCTACATTTATTCCTTTGTATTTTATATATTTTTGTTGAAGTGTTAGAAATAAATTTATTATACAATTTATTTGTTGTTAATATTTCTTTTTGAATTTTTGTATGGAATTGTTATATATTATAGTATTTTATTGTTGTTACTATTTAAAATTTATATAATATTTCAGTGAGATACGATAAAAAAGTAGACCAATCCAATGCAGTATCCTTAATATCATATATAAAGTTCCAATTCATAAACTTAATATTATCAATTTAATTAGTTAAATTATTCTTATTAATAGTTCTATAGAAGTTGTACTTATATACTTAGCATATATAACATATCATTAATTGAAATTTAAATTGGAAATTTTCACATGTGATAGGCCGTTCACATCAACTCCGTTTTTACCTCCGATCCGATAATTAGCTCCGAAAAGTAGTTAGCTCCGGTAAATAGCTCCGAAAAATAGATAAAATAGCTCCGTTTTATGGGATGTTGAAGAATTATATTAGCTCCGGTAAAATCTCAACATGTTGAGTTTTTACCGGAGCTAAAAATTTACGGAGGTATTTTATATCAATTATAATAACACAATATAATAAAGAATTGTATTGTGGGATTTAAATTTTAAAATATTGTATTCAATTTTTATTTTATATTATATATAGTTAAATAATTTATAATTCTTTCGTAACTTTTGGATTCTATTTTAGATATAGACAAACATATAGACCTACTAAGGATAATAAACATCGTAATATGTAGATAGGTTTAGTAATTCGAAATATAAAAGACGTATAATAATCAAAATAAATGAGGCCGTAAATATATATTCACTTAATATTAATAAGAATAACATAATATATATATACATAATGTTATTAATTAATCAAATTACTAAGCATGATACAATTTGAAAATATCATAATTTGTATGACCTAATTATATAGGTGTATATTTAACTGCACGATATGCGTATTGCTTGGGTTATATATTTCAATTAAAATTAGTAACTATGATCTATATTTAGATTTGAGTGACACATCATATGTGTCACTCAAATCTACATATAGATCATAGTTACTAATTTTAATTGAAATATATAACCGATTAAATGATGTGATATCTGATATCTGATATCAGATATCATATATAATATTGTACATTATTAGAGATAAGATATATATCGATCAAATTTACTGCTGGCAATATAATTTGATAGAATTATATAGAATGATCAATTATATTTTGTAAGATAGTATAAATATACATGATTAAATATAATGTATAATCACTGAATAATGATATCGGATTATAATAATGAAATATTATGTATAGAATATAATTATAAAATTAATATTAAAATTAATGTGTTAAAAATATTAAAATCCTTTGATGTGTTATAAATGAATTATAATTCTATTTACATAATAAATATGCCAAAACAGCACTTTTAAACTCATATTATGAATATAATATACATTTTTGTAATTTGTTAACTCGACACGTATTATTAATTAATTAATATTACATATATTATGATAAATCTATTCGTATGCATATTATGCTTTAATGTAAGTTACAATATTTATTAACAAAGATTTCGAATTTTGTAAACAAATTAATATAATAATAAATTTGAAAATTAATAAATACAATTATTTTGTCGGAGCTAATTTCGGAGTTAATTTTTCGGAGTCAATGTGACGCCGACAACAGAATTAAATTTACGGAGCTAAAAATCGGAGCATAAATCGGAGTTAAAATAAAACGGAGTTGATGTGAACGGCCTATCACATGTACTTAATTTTATATTTTATATTGTTTACTAGCATTAGTTAGAAATATATTATCCATTAGTGATACACAATTATTTTGAATGTGTGTTGATTTATTTATAGTTGGATAACACTAAATTAGTCAAATAAAATAATCAATAGAAAATTATTTATTTGTATTTAAAATATCAATATTGAATTCACCACAAATAAAGTTTCATAGAATAATATCATAATTTGGTGATCTAAAGATATCACTAATATTATTTCATATTTGCAGATTTATTAGATATTTTCATTTAGTTAATATATCACAAATTGATTCAACTGAAGAAATTGAAACAAAAAATACATGTATTGTTATCGGATAATTGTACAAATCTAATTTATAATTCTAATTTTTTCTATAATAAATGTACTCAGTATCGCTGAAAACATACTTATAAGTACAATAGAGTACAATTTAGTACATCGTTATAATGATATATTAATCTATTTAGAATTATAAACTTTTAAAATGTAAATAAATAATATAATTATTTAACTCATTATTTAAACTACTTAAACATAATTTTATTAACCACTACTTAAGTTTGAAATATATTTTATATAAATATAATATTCAAAATATTATTAAATATATTTTTGTTCATGAATAAATTATAAAAACTTAGGGTATTATTTATTTATATATATATATATACGCGATACATATCGTAAATTCGTGTATACATAAGTCTACAAAATGTATAATTAAGTTTAAATATATATATATATATATATATTTTTGTTGTCATTCAGAACTGGAATTTGACTTTTTAAAGTTTACCACACTGATTCAGTATTATTCGGGTTATATTCAAACTCGCAATTTATAATGTATAAACCTCAGAGTCACATTTTATACTATTTGTATCATACTTTTTTGATAATTTCATTTCTCTTCAATTTATAATGTTTACGTGTATTTTATGTATAATGTTCAATGTGCACCAGTCAATTAATATAATTTATTTATAATTAGTTTGATATTACTAATGAGTATTATGCAACTCCGCTGTCATATTACAGATGTTACCGATTAAACTTTGACATATCCATATTATCGTTCACATATTTTAAATTTAAATTTACTATATTTACTATATTATAAAATAATTTAGTAAAGTTTGATGCATATAATGAATAAACAACACTATATTTAACGTGTAAAATTTTTACACATTATAATATAGTATATTTCATAGTTTAGTAACTAGATCATAGTCCATGCATAGATCTCAGTTAAATTCCTCGAGCCGTTCGAATAATCGTCGTCAATGTAGTTAATCTTCCACTGAATATATCAATCCCCCCCCGCCCCCCATAATACTATCAAACAATACATCACATATATTATTATTATTATTATTTATTATTAAGGGTATCCTTAGTATAAGCTAAACATAGCTTCTGGGTATCCCTCCGATTATTATAGCCAATATTCGGTAAATAAATTCATTCATTCACTCATTCATATAGCAAACGTCGATACACGGAAGGATGAAGAGGCAGCAACCCGTACAAGTGGCCTGGGAAGACGGCTGGTAGTGGACGTCGTACGGCTGTAGTCATCATCACCAGTCATCATCATCATCATCATCATCGTCATCCCGGATGAGTAATTGTAACCCGTCTTTCTAATAGCGATGACTCGCCGTTATCCTAGAGTTAATCGCCCCCGATGTCACCCTTATCTCACCCCGCTGCGTGTCACCCGTGTCATCCGAGTTATGTAATACTTAATACGGCCGCCGTCGTCGTTTACCAACTGTTTTCGTCGCGTTCGAGAGCGACGTTTCGTTAATCGTTATTGATTGCGATACCCCAGCTAGAACCATGATTAAGTCACCGATTATTGATAGGCATAATGTGCGCGAGAACTGTCTTCTAACTCTTTGTACACTCTCTCTCTCTCTCTCCGTATTATTCATTATATCGTGCGTCTGTATTTCGTCGCGCTCTAATCCCATCGAAGTTATTTTACTATCAATGATTAAATTTATAATTTTAATAAATTAAATAAAATATCTTGCGTGTTTGATTGATTAAACGTTATATTTTCATATAAGCACTGGAGTTGACTATGACTAAATTAATATATTTAGTTCCAAGTATAATATACATTGTATATATATATATATATATACTATGATTAATTATTATTTAATTATTATGTGTGATTATGTTAGAGAACAGTTCGTGAATTAATTTTATAAATAGGCAATTCAATGAATTGATAAATTAATATAAAAACTGTTCAAATAAATATAATATAGATGAAATCGGAATAATTTATATAATAAATATGAATGTTTTAATGACAGTATATTGTGTGACTTCATGTGTGATTTGGGTAATAATATAATATGTGTATAATTAATGGATATAACTACTACTAAAGAAAATACATGTGAACGATCTATCAAGAGCTTAATCATTGGTACTGATATCAACAGATGTTCAGGCTATGATCATGAGGTATAATGGATTAGTTATTTAATATTTATACGTATTTATATGGACAAGTGTAGGAATCCATTAATGGAGAAATGCTGAATTTTAATTAAACAGCACGAAATTAAAATCATCAGATATTTGAACGACCGAATTCCTATACTACGGAAGTTAAGTTAATTACTGATATTGATCAATAATGATATCATTTTGACGTAGATCTGACCGAGTGGCTCAGTTGGCTAAGTCAGACACATTCAGTAGGGTGGCTTCAAGCCCCGTCCGAACCATTAAAATATCTCTTATAATTTTATTTATAAGTGATCATATTTAATTGTGTATAAAATAAAAATTATTTAAAACAATAGATTCTCTAATATGAGAGCGCCTTCAAAGGGACACTAGAGCAATTTGGTTATAAGTTAATAAAAGTTCATCTAAGTTCCTAGAAGAGATGAAAGGACTCCACCAAAATAAAACAATTTTAAACAATATTATAAAATATACCAACATATTAAGTTGTGAAGTAGTGATTCATCCGATGAGTGTTTAAATTGTAGACAGTTGTTGATTAGAAGTACTTTATTTATTTGTACTTAAGCCCATATATAAATATACTACTATTAGTTAAACTACATAGAGTAGTTATCAATTCTAGGTTTAATTTAGAAAAGGATAAAGAGAACCATTTTTAGTTTACATATATCAAGTGTACATCGACTACGTTTAGTAGTAGTAGACATTTATCTTACATTGAGAATAATATTGAGATTATGAAATAATAACTATGCGTCGGTTCATAAATTGATAAGGAATTCTGAATTACGTTTTAAAATAATTATTTGATATATCATTAATATATAAAGGTATTCACATAGTGGCATTGCATCTAACCTATATACTTAATAAGTTAGGCCTATTATAGGCTATAGGTGTGTAAATACAGAGAAGTTAGTGGATAAGATTCAGATGTGGGAAAAGTTTCTGATCAATAATAAATAAGGGTAATTAATATCAAATGTGTTTCCTTGTATGTGGTCAGGTGTAATAATAGGATGATATGAATGGTGTATATTATATAGTTTTAGAATTATTTAAAAAAATAGTGAAAATATTTAAATAGATAGAACCGATGATTTCAATATCAAGTGTGGACGAAATGTAGGTTATTTACTTCGGAAAATCTTAGATAATATATTTCAAATGAATATCAATGATAAGAGTCATATATGTACGTATTTTAAAGTAACCTATATTACCTATAGCTATAGGAATAGGTAACCCAGGTTAGTTTAACCTATATTACCTATAGCTATAGGAATAGGTAACCCAGGTTAGTTTAACCTATAATACCTATAGCTATAGGAATAGGTAACCCAGGTTAGTTTAACCTATATTACCTATAGCTATAGGAATAGGTAACCCAGGTTAGTTTAACCTATATTACCTATAGCTATAGGAATAGGTAACCCAGGTTAGTTTAACCTATATTACCTATAGCTATAGGAATAGGTAACCCAGGTTAGTTTAACCTATATTACCTATAGCTATAGGAATAGGTAACCCAGGTTAGTTTAACCTATATTACCTATAGCTATAGGAATAGGTAACCCAGGTTAGTTTAACCTATATTACCTATAGCTATAGGAATAGGTAACCCAGGTTAGTTTAACCTATAATACCTATAGCTATAGGAATAGGTAACCCAGGTTAGTTTAACCTATATTACCTATAGCTATAGGAATAGGTAACCCAGGTTAGTTTAACCTATATTACCTATAGCTATAGGAATAGGTAACCCAGGATAGTTTAACCTATATTACCTATAGCTATAGGAATAGGTAACCCAGGTTAGTTTAACCTATATTACCTATAGCTATAGGAATAGGTAACCCAGGTTAGTTTAATCTATATTACCTATAGCTATAGGAATAGGTAACCCAGGTTAGTTTAACCTATATTACCTATAGCTATAGGAATAGGTAACCCAGGTTAGTTTAACCTATATTACCTATAGCTATAGGAATAGGTAACCCAGGTTAGTTTAACCTATATTACCTATAGCTATAGGAATAGGTAACCCAGGTTAGTTTAACCTATATTACCTATAGCTATAGGAATAGGTAACCCAGGTTAGTTTAACCTATATTACCTATAGCTATAGGAATAGGTAACCCAGGTTAGTTTAACCTATATTACCTATAGCTATAGGAATAGGTAACCCAGGTTAGTTTAACCTATATTACCTATAGCTATAGGAATAGGTAACCCAGGTTAGTTTAACCTATATTACCTATAGCTATAGGAATAGGTAACCCAGGTTAGTTTAACCTATATTACCTATAGCTATAGGAATAGGTAACCCAGGTTAGTTTAACCTATATTACCTATAGCTATAGGAATAGGTAACCCAGGTTAGTTTAACCTATATTACCTATAGCTATAGGAATAGGTAACCCAGGTTAGTTTAACCTATATTACCTATAGCTATAGGAATAGGTAACCCAGGTGTAACCTATAATATATATATTGTAGGCTACATATCTAGAATTTAATAAAAAAAAAGATTATTTATATTACTAACTGGTAGTTATGAAAGGAGTAGTTATAGAATTAGTTGGATGTGTATACGCATACACTATAGTGTGAAGTGACGGTTATTTAGAAGTATGACATTTTTCGATAACAGGTCATCAATTCTTATATATAGGATATATTGTTATATCATCCGATAAAGTAAGAGTATTAATAGATATATTCTTATTCCTCTTCTTATATATCTGATATCAGTTTCTAGAAGTGGTATATTTATCTAGTTTATTGATTATTTGTCGCATACATAATTAATTTTGAATAGGCTCACACACCTAAAGATAGTTACATTTTGCGTGCTATATGTTGGGGTACAGATAGGTTTGCTACACTGTACACTGTACATGTACAGTGTATACAGTTTAGCCTGCAGTGTACAGTGTAAACACTACCATTTTTTACCTATAATACTACTTTTTATAATAAGGTAAGATCAGATACATTTGTGTATTGTAATCATAACAAAAACCAATAATATCATCACGTATATAAGGACAAATACAAATGATAGAGGAATCTGAAGCGGATGTATATGTCTGTAGGTACCTACTATAGATACCTACTCTAATAGATTATCTCAACGCAGTGGGAAATAATAATACATTTTATAGTAGGCTACTATTAGTAGCGCATTAGGATTGTACTATTTAGGATGTAACATTGGTCAAGTTTAAGATAACTGAATATATAACATATGTTATGCAGTACTAATATGAATAGGAATTATATTAATGTGATGTTGTATTAATATTACACCACTACACATATAATTAGGTACCTAATTATAATTACACCTACCTTATGTACTATTTCATATAAGAATATGCCACATATGCCTATATATAGACTGTCAAGCATTATTGTTTATCTTCATCAATTATTTATAGATACATGTATAGTGTAGTACACAGCAGTATTTCTTATCATTTTTTATATTTGTCACCTCCCAGCTAACAGTAATGACGCCTCATAATAGCAACATAATAGCATATATAATATCCTCCAATGTTTACATTGTGTTATTATGATGCTATAATGTTGCCATTACTGTAATGATTACATGTCGATTATGCTGCTATTAATTTGTCATGCTATTATGTTGCTATTAAAAGTCTATTATGCTGCTATTAATTTTAAAAGTATATTATGCTGATATTATGTTGTTATTCTAATAATAATCTATCAATATCTGTCACCCACGCCATATTTGACTCACTCGCCATCATCTACGATCGTAGATGACATACATGACTCACTCGCTGTTAATGACAGCCTGTCATCCACGACATTTAATACGCCTTCGCATGCGAATGTCATACACGATTAATGCATTAACATGTTATTTCCAAGCCTTTACATATAAAGGTATCCTTATAGGTATCCCTATACTATAGTAGATATACCTACCATATCCATTGCTACTCACGAATCCATACCATATAGGTTAAATAAACGATGGACATTGTAACGTTGTAACCTATTGAAAAATAAACGTTGTAACTTATTAATAGGTAAATGGCAATTAAAAGGCAATTAAAAGGCCTATATATAACATTCCAATGAAAAATATGCAACATAAAACAATGTATTATACATTATGTATATATAATATATTATGTTACAATAACGCTATTATTGATTTCGATTTTATAAATAATCAAAATTAATTATAAAATATACAGAAATTTCATTTCTTCTAATTAAAATAAAATTATTTCTCAAACATTAAGTAAATACTCGCCAATTCGATAACGTGTTAAATTAGCGTAACAATCGCTTTTCTAATTACGTATCGCAGCACACGCTACGATATGTCTCCACCGGAACACATCAAGAACCTAGCTCGTCACTTGACCAGCGAATACGTCACGGAGAACCAGACCCAAGAACGTATGCAACGCTACGCCGCGATAGCTATCCGAGACGCCGAAATAATTGACGATATCCGACGAGCGTACAAGCGCACTTCCACCAATCACGGCCGAGGTAGGCGTGGCTCCCGCGGTTGCCGTAGCAACTTCGGCAGGTCGGCGACTACGGTTTCTAGAAGGCGTAGCGGCCACCGTTCGGAAGGGACCCGTTCGCTGGTCGGAAATACCGTAACTAGAAAACAGACGCGCCGTTCCGATAGGACAAACTCGAATCGCCGGCTGGAAAGATCGAGGTCGACCGTTAGTAGAAGACGAGTCTCTAAGAAGCGAAGCAGCATATCGACGAAGCGTTCTCGATCGGTTAGCGTTGCTAGATCCGTCAAACTTTGCGGTAAAAGTAGTGCGTATAGATCCAGAAAAGGCAGCCGTGCAAAGTCCAATGCAGGGATGATATCCACGAAACGTAATAAATCTAGTAAGTCGTTGAGATCTGCCAGCCACAGGACGGTTCCGAGAAAAGCTAAACATATCAAATCTACTAATAAATCTGCTGTCCTTGTGGGAAGAAAGTCCTCGATTAGGATCACTCGCAACAAATCACGGAAACTCGAAACGCGCACCGAATCATGGAAACCTGAAACACGTCGGGTATCTCTGAGAATAAAGAATAAATCACGTAGGATGGCAAAGAAATAAATTGAATCACGTTTATTAGAAGTTAATATTTAAATTATCACAATATATAAACAATAAATGCGCTTCTAATAATTTATATTTTTAATTTACCTATTATAATTAACCTTAATATATATATATATATATATATATATATATAATATATTAGTATGTGTATCCATATTTGCTTACATGACCTACTTAACTTATAGTATACATAATTTAGGAACAGTTTTTAAAAAGATACTATAGTACCTAGATATTCCGAATACCTAGCATACTTGATCAGTATTCAGACCCTTAGTCGAGCAAGCAGGAAATGTCACACAATGAAAATTGTGCAATGCTCGCGTATCTCTTCTGTTCACTCTGAATCTGCTTTCTCTGTGGTAGCTCCAAAATACTGGAATGCTCTACAATATAACATTAGGTGTTTTAAATCCCTGTCACTATTTGAATATAAACTCTCCACGCACCTATTAACATTGTAACCTACACTCCCTTTTCTTTCATTTTTATTGTACTCTATTTATTTTATTTTTATTTCCTTCTTATGACGCCCATAACCACCACGTGATTTTGTTGTAAATAAAACATTTTAAAATAAAAATAATTATCAATATTTTCCGAAGATTAATTTGATATAATAACTATATACATATATATTGTTATCGGGGATGTTATCTCCCCGGTGTTATATTAAATGTATATTACAAATGTTCGAAATATAACGTGAGGTTAACAAAAACTGACTCCGTGATGCTATAATGTGTATAGAGTAACAAGGTCTAAATAAATCTACAAGTAGTTATTCCTATTTGAATTATTATGACTTATGAATTATGGAGCCATTAGTTATTAGGTATAAAACATAATCTGTATCATATTTGGCACCCGTTTGTTTTAATTACAATTTATGAAGTCAACAATATTCATTTCGACAGTTAAAAAACTTGTAGTATGTCTATTGACCTATACATTAAACTAATATAAATATATTTACAATATATTATCAATGTAATATATATTATAAGATATATATAAATTAGACTTATTATCATTTTAAATTAAATAACAATACATTTAAATATTTTAAATTTGAAATCGGGATTTGTAATCAAAACTAACGTGGGCCATATTCAATATTCACTTAAAACATTACACGATTATTTGTTATATTTAATTCTACAACTATTTCAAAATAATTTCTGTAATACATCCTATATTGATATAATACACAATACATAAGTATCTATTAATATTTCATGGAGGACAAATATGTGTCGTACCCATGTATTCGTATTAAGGAGTAGGATATTCATCATATTGAGGCGTATCTATAGATATATGTCGCTGACATTGATATATTGATACAATTCCAGTATTCTGAGCTTATATTTATGATTACTGTACAGATGTAAGACATAGATCCTACAAAGATACCACTCAAACAATTATATGGAACATACACTTGAATTCTACGTACATTAATCTCAGAAAGTCACAAACGAAGTAATTTAAATGGATATAGAAAACTTATGTACAAAGAGCAGACGTCGTCGATGTTTGCAGAATATTGCCTATGTAGATGATGAGGTTTTTTCGGATCTGGTTCTTTGGGAACCTACTTATGGAACCAGAAGATGAGGAATGCCACCTATGCCAAGTTATATCTGGAGTACTATACCGGTATACTGGTGAGCGAGATGAGAGTAGCTATGATGAACAATGATATTTGGAGAAATTTCACTATCCGGTAAATAAGAATCCCGGAATAAGCAAGTAAGCAAATATGTAACAATATATTAATAGAAATACTATGTTATTTATGTTCATAAAATATTATTCATAATATTACATGGTTTACTTTTCTACAATCTTCACATTTTAATTTATTACAAATATAAATGTATTAGTATACTATTTTAATATCTAATAAAAATCCTAAGTTAGGCGCAATCTTTCATTTAATTTCAATGATTTACAATTAAATGACAGGATTGTGTATTGGCTATGTTTTTTAAAGTAAAAAGTGGAACAAATTATTTTTATATATAAGATAGCTTATTAAAGAATTATGTTGTTGTTTTTTATATATATATAGATATATTATAAATATGTATGTAAACAAAATATAAAAAATTAGTATATTTTTATATAAATTGGTATATTAAAAAACACAACATCTTTTATAATACACATATTACGATGATATAATACAAATTTGGAGTACAAATATTTATTATTAGAAAAAATGATATTGTGAAAATTAATGTGTTATTTAATGTTTATTACTATTTTTAAAATTTTTATTTTTATAAGTTATATTTAATATAGAAACATGTAATTGTATATATTGTATTATATTTCATGTTAAAGATAATATTTAAATTATTACAAACAAATTATTACTTATTTTTATTCAAAATTATGATATATTACTCGTGTTCTTAAATTATATAATTTTGTTTTAATAGATAATTAAATTTATAAAATATAAATTATAGTGATTTTTAATATTATTTTATTTTTTGAGTGATCAATTATATTTCGATATATACTAGTAATTTTTTATAATAATAAATAAAATAACATAATGACTATATATGTAATAATAATGATTATTAACAACATAATAAATAGATAATAAACAAATATAAAAAGGGTAAAACGAATATCATAAAGGATAAATTTAAATAATGTTAAATAATGCACATGTATTAATCATAATATTAAATATTTTGCGAAGAAAATATATATCCTGATGCAACAAGAATAAATAAAATTCACCACATAAATATGTATAGAATTTAAAACCAATATATCACGTTAATTTGTTATATATTATTATTTAAAAGTTAGTTATCATCATATAAATAATAATTGAAATCATATTATTTTACATTTTAAAAGTTTATAGTTAGATACAAATTTACATTATAAACAACACATAGTTCTTAAAATTGAATTTATATAGGTGGCGATATTAATTTGTGTATACAAAATCGAATTACATGATTTCATGTGAGTGTTATAACTTTCCTTAGAAAATATTGTTAATAATATAAATGCTAAGAGATAAACACATATTAAGATATGTGTTGAAGGTAAAGATTGGTGACATTAATTATGATATTTAGACATCATGTCATTTTTATGTTTTTAGCGAAGTGTTTGTTTGGCCATCCTCGATGAGGGGGCGGAGTCTATCTCTTCAGTGGGCGTCATTAGCCAGATATGTATTTAGATAGCACCACCTATTAGTAGACATATGCATGCTGTATACAGGATATTGTAGTGCGTACTCATCTCTTAGCCTATGTATCTGTGTGTTTGTGTAGGAGTCACTTTAGTTGTACTTTTAATTAATTGTATTATTTGTAATCATATACTTGTCTACACTGGATTTAATATTAATCTATAGTGTGGAAACTATTTCCTAAGATATAATATTGTAGATGATATATGAATATGAAGAATTATTAATATGAGTATAAATATTAAATTATAAATATAAATTATAATTAATACTAATTATATTATTTATTCATACAACTTAGAATATTTATATTTATAGAATATTAATATTAATTATATCTCTACACTATATATATATTCAAAATGTAAGGATTATCATAGTATAAACTTGTTGTAACATAACCGATACTGACCCATGTGTGCAGATGAAGAGAATATCATTGATACCAAACATCATTAGTGAAATTAGCGATGACAGGAATGTTTGAAGTACGACAGGAAATCCATACCATACTAAAACCATATTGGTCACTACGTAATGCATGCTATATATGTCCTCCAGTGGATATGATGTTCTCCTAGGGGTGGGAGATAAATATTCGGTATTAGTAGTAGCAGCAAAAGGTGGTAGTGGTAGTGGTGGTAGTAGTAATAGTATTATACGATACATAGCTCGCTATAATATCTATACTCTTATATGTTATAATTGCACTTATTTGCTTATATGCTGATTTGTTATGAATATATACATGTTGTAAATTATTTATATATATATATATATATATATATAAGTAGGTAGATATATATATATATATATATATATATATATATATATATAGATATATATGTATGTGTATATTAAGGGTGAGTGGTGGTAATGAATACAAATTAAACAGATGAAATCTTAAAGTATATATTAATATAAGAATAATTAAGTTTCAGATTTTTATATATTATATTGATTAAGCTGCGTGATGTTTTAATAATTATTTTTATTTACACACATTATAATACCGCCATTTAAAATGCGCTTTCTGCGCATGACTAAAAATTGTTAGTGCTTGCAATTATTTGATTTTTTTACATTTATATTTACATTTTATTACATTTATACTATATCATTCATATATATATTATGGCTTTACGTTCCAAACTAGTATGAATACATACTTTACCCCGACAACAATGTCTTACAGAAAATTGCAAACTTATATAGACATATATAGGCATTTTTTATCTCTAAAACCATGTTCGGATTTGGAGGCCAAGAAGAAAACAACAATCAAAATTATTGAAATTTGGACTCAGGCATCGCTACACATCTAAAGCATACATTGCTGCTAAAATAGGAAGATATATAGATGTTATCATTAATATGAAAAAGAGTATTAATAGACATATATTTGAATCTATAGTAGCTGACCATAAAGCAAAATATAATAAGCTGTTTGATATCTGTCCCTGCAAATATGCTGAAATATGCCGATGTACAAGAGAATATCGTGTTCCAGAGGCAGAGAAGGAGTTCCTCATGGACCAACGAACATTACGGATGAGAACTGTTTATAGCTCTTCAACTACATATACATCAATGCAAAGTCGCCGATCTGTTAATGAAGCAACTACGAGCTCGAATTCTAGGTAGATTTAATTATTATACATTTATAAACTATCCTATATATATTATATATAATATATATAATTTAACTATATATAATATATTACTAATAATATATATATATTATAATTATTATTATCAGATTTAGGTATAAGTACCTGGGTAATTATACATATACACTTCTGTTTGTCTAGACAATTACCCTTTCGATATATATAAAAATAAACTTAATAATAGTGATAGTATATATAATTCATAGTGATAGTATAAATATATATATATATATATACTATCGCTATTATTTATTTTCTTTTATATATATACTAGCTGGCTTCGTCCAGGCTTCGCTCGGGTGATGGTTTTTCAGTTGTGTCGTTATATGATAACACGATTCGATCCGAAGTTGGCCACACATTTCATAATACTACATACTTATATAATTTGTAGTGTATATATTAATATTAATGTTTAAATATATGGAGTACTGTTAAATATATTTATCAATTTTAAATAATGTAATAAGTAATTCGATATACTGAATTAACAATTTAATACGATTTTGGACCTATAAATAGGAGCCACTTAACCTCGTCAAGGTATCGTATACTAAGTGGTTTTTAACTCAAATGGGAAACTGTGCCATGTGAGAATTACTGGAATTTCAACCTCAAAGTTTCATATTATGAGTGCGTTTTTCTTTGTATTCGAGTAAGCTGAAGTATATCAGGGAGACTTATTTCTTGGTTATAGTTATCTAATAAAAGTACTATATTCGTATCTGATATGTATACATATCTTAAAATCGAGTTTCACTTAAAGTATATGACGTATACAATGGAGGTGTCATAATATTGTCAATAATTTTCATAGATGGTTATTCAACTTAATTCTACCAAGGATAATGCGGGCATAGGTGGGCGGTTCGATATTTGCATTTATTTTCTCTGTTTTTTGCCTTATTTACTGTTTCGATGCTTGATATCTTTAAATAATATATTTCTTATTTCATGTTTTCGAAAGAATGTCGTATATATTTGTTAAATTCACAGTTAAATTTTCAAATCGGCAATTAGGAATTTTGCTACTTTCAGTCTCAATTACTAATGTAAAGTAAATATGAATTAATTTATATATATATATATATATATATATAATATTCATATATATATTCATATAATATATAATAATATATAATAATTTTTTAATATTTTATAACGGTAAAGTATATATAAGGGGTTTAAGTTAATAATTATAAACATATTAAGCTAACATTTGATATACATCATTTCAAAGTATTTCTATAAAAACAATAGTATGTTGATCTCTATCCGTTTGAGTTTCTTGAATAAAATGTTTAGGGAATTTTTTTGAAAATTTACCATTATGCATGCATGGGGAATTTTCATTTAATTGTCCGCATGGTCCATGAATCATATTTTTCTTGATTATTTCAAATAATTCTTTATCTTCAGTTTCATTGGGGATTTCTGCTCTGATTAAACTATCTACCTGTTCGGGTGTTATGCTTTCTACTAACCAACTCAAAAAATGTGCGTGGGCTAATCCTCTCTTCTGCCATTCGATAGTGTACATATAACATTTTTGTTTTCCAAGTATTTCCGCTAGTTTCATTAAGTCTACTAATTTTAAAATTTTTTGCCGGAATACTCGGTATTTCTTACGTACGACATGGCGCCTTGTTGGCGTTCTTGCATGTATCTATGACTTCCAGTGTACGAAGAGGGTAGTATCACCATTTGTCCCAGATTATCTATATCTTCATCATTGTTCATCGCGTCTTTAATATTGTCGTAGCTATCAGTTCTTAATGTTCCTTAGTTAAATCTTATGAATGCTAATCTTTGTCCTTCTATTTTAGCATACATGTCGGTAATATACTGATGGAATAGTTCTCTAAATTGTAGGACATTTTTATCAGTTTCTCGCACCATAATAATATATGCATAATATCTCATGCATGACAATTTTGTTTCAATTGTTTGTTTCATATTTATGTCCCACGTATCTTCTCCTTTACAGTATATTAAGGGGTATTGTAGGCAATCGTATGCCGGATGTATCTCGTTTATTCTGTGTACGGTTGAGTCTCTATTATGTATTATGATATCTCTTTTGTTGGTGGTATCTCCAATCATAACAATAGCTACTTCATTATTTGTTGGTCTGTTAAATCTCCTTTCGTGTTCGTTTGGTGGTCTGCAATCTTCTTTAGTTACTAATTTGAAGTCGGGCTCGTAATTTCTTTCTAAAGCGTATTTTATATTCTTGATTTTTTCGTTGTTAATATGTAGCATATCTTGAATTTCCTTGAGTATGCTTTTAGTTAATGTGGGGAAAAAATCGCTTCTTTTATTAATCTCATCTTCATTATTTCCCATAAAATATATTTGTAATTATTTTTCTTCTCCGCTAATTTCTGGATATACGGATCCTATATTGTGATACACTTGGCCTTGAATTTTGAACGTAGGCATGACATTTTCTCGAATAATTTTGGAAGCTCCGAATGAGGTCATTTGAAAGGCTGAATTAAAATTTCTAATATTCATAAAAAAATGTTTTGAATTTGTAGATCTTCCAAATAATAATTCATTTAAGGGAAAAGGTGGTTCCTTTATAACTTCAACTTTTACCTTGCCTTGGTTACAGCAAAGTCCTTTGGTTTCTCATTTAAATCTGTACGCCTTACAATAAGTACATACAACATTCATACTTCCTATGGTAATTCTATTATCACTTTTATAGTCTATCTTTATTATAATTATATGCAGCCTTTTTCCATTGACAGCGGGATACATTTCTTCGCCATATGTTGTATCTTTTATCTTCAACAGAAACTGTGTTTGATGTAGATTGCGTTTGGTAATCTCTTGCCAATCTCAATCTTTTATTTCTGTTTTCTTCTGTTTCTCTCTCAAGGGTACACTTATTGTTAACGTTTAGAATTATTAATCTTTCTGTTCTTATTTCAACAGATTCGTTGTCAATTCTTCTTCGAGTATCTACATTTACATTTGATAATCTAGCTAGTCTCTCTTCTTCAGTTTCATAGTCAATTCTTCTTCTAGAATCAGAATTTACAATAAACAATCTTGAACTTCTTTCTTCTGTGGTTTCATCGAGAATTCTTCTCTTTGCTGCATCTCTCATAAGAGATAATCGCCTATTTCTTGCTTCAAGAGTTTCGACGGTACCAGAATTATTTCTTGATAGATTTGATTTCTTTCTTACCATTCTTAATTATATAAAATCTATATACAATGTATATTATGAATATTATACATATATATATATATATATATATATATATATATATATATATATATATATATATACTTATGTATATATTATAATGATAGAGTATGGTTGTTATATAAAATAATTATATATGTATAGATAAGTAAATAGAACATACCTATCAGTGGAAATACACGTATAATTATTCTTAAATCGTTCCTATATTGTTAAGTAAATAATATGATGAGTGAATAATGATGTAATAATAATGTCTTCGTTAAATATATCGAAAACGTAAACGTTATCACCGTTTATTGCCATTTACGAATGCATTAATTATGGTAAAGTGAATATAACTACATTTTTACGAATCGCCTTACATTCGCATAGATTTTATGTGTGAAACATTTTCTTCTAAAATCAAAAGATTTCCCGATAGGTCGAAAATAGCTGTAAAAGGACAGTTTTACTTAAATATGATCGGTGTAGAGGTGGAAATAAAAAAATTCATCCGAACAACCACAATACTATTGTCCTGGATAATTAGTAGCAATTTAAATTTTGTAAATCTGTCGAGCGGTTTTCTTAAACATATAACGCATATAAATAAATAAATAAATATTTAAATAGACTTTCTTTTATATGTGTAGAAGATATATATATATATTAAGTTAGATACATTTATATATATATATATATATATATATATAACTTTTAATAGAGTTGGATCATCTACACTGGCTGATGATATGTTATATTATAGTGGTGACGACTCTGATGATGAGAACTTCAGGCGAGTTACTCTTATTGATAGCGATAGTGATTACGAACCCAAAATAATATCAATGCCATCGTTAGTTATATTTATTTTCTATTATATTTATATTATAATAATAATGATATATGTTAAAATATTATAATTAGTATCATGCTCATACATTGTATATTTATACTTTATTTAAATTATAGATCTCATAGATACGACTTTAAAGTTGCAGTAAGTAACGGTGAAAGATTTGGAACCCCCGATACTAAATTAGCAGCTATTATTACCAGAGTTCTTGTAGATACTGGGATAGTGACGCGTACTGATCTCTCACAAGTCATAGATAGGAGTATGATACGCAGAATCAGATGAAAAATCAGGGAGGAATCTATGCCAGAAAAGAGTAACATTTCTGGGCGAATTTTTTTTATAAAGTTGATAGTACGTTGCAAGAAAACTTTAAAAATTTAAAAATTTAAAAAAAAATTATTTTTTGAAAAAAAAAGAAAAACATGCCGTGAAATGTAAAATAAATTACCGGGTTTCTTTTTTTGATTTATTTGTTCAAAACAATATTTAATCTACCTAGAAACGACGTTTCAAGATGTTATATTCATAAATAGAGATTTTAGTGACATTACATATTTTTTTAATTTTGTTAATGTAAATTAATTTAAATTATCCTATGCAAATGTTCAATATGCTCATGCTGTACCAAAAGATGTCCAATTACACTAATTTTTGTGTATAGTTTAGTATTATATAACTCTATAGTAAAACATTTGTTAAAATAGAATTATTAAAAATGGCTATGCAAATACTCACCCTTGGTGTATATATCTATATATATAGATATTGTATGTTATATTATACGAGTGTGTGCACTGTACTGGATCATATACATTCCTGAAAAGACTTCTATTGTTGATACTCTTGTGTGATTACATAAAATACAGATCATAAAGGAAACTTAACTTCTAAACATACAGTCAGTATTGATACATCTATTATTAGTGTATAGTATTACTAAATAGATATATAAATAAAGCATAACGCTTATAACATACATATAAATTAATATATGTGTATACTTTTATTATCTAATATATTTATTACAATTAGTGATCAAAATGACTACACGATAACACTGTTCAATATCTAATGATTCTCTAGTAATAGAGTGTTCGATATGCAACAAACATATACACCAAAAGTGTCTATTTAATGCTAACTGTTACTTGAAAAATAGATCAACAGCAATACGTCATCGAAAGCTATATTGCAAATATTTAAGTGTTAACTTTGTATTCAGATGTACTACGTGTGTTGATAATGTAATTATTGATAATCAATCACACAGAATTATATCTGATATTTCCACAAATGCGATCCCAAATTCTCCTAGCTCTAATACTGATTAAATTACTGACTCTATTTACCCTACACATATAAATAAACCGACATTACAATCAATTTCTGATGATATAACTGAAATCAAAAGAATAATAAAACAAATATACCTACTTATGCTAACAAATTAATAAAATATACAAATGATATGATAGTAACAAATTTAAATGTAACTAATACAATTAAATAACTACCTATAGCCCCTTACTCATTTAGAATTGTAATTGAATATTTAATATTAGTAATCTCAATTCAAATAATAATAATTAATAATATATCTTCAATCCATTGTTTAAAACTTTCAGTGTATACGTATATTTATTAGGAAATCTGTTAAAATCTGACAATAAAACACTACTACATGTTAAAATTCTCTACCATGCCATCAAATCTAAATATGTATTAGATAATAAATGTGTTTTCAATAGATTTATTAATACGATATATGAAATTATAGATATAAATTCATATACTAAAAAAATTAACTGGTCAATCAATCTTTTATTAATATCATATAATATAGAAAAATATACAAACAGCTATTTATATATCTAATATAAAAATAAAATATAACTAAAATATAAAAATAAATAAAAACCATGTTTTAACATGGTAAAACAGAATAGCTATGATATTCATATAAATAAATATATGATCAATGTGCGAAAGAAATTTCCCGGTGTTGCAAGTCTACAAGATGTGTTAATTCAACAAAAATCTATACCATATCCATAGAAAAAATAAAAAGGAATTTCATACAAATATTCCATGTTAATGGCAACTACTGGAATTGTGTTCACAGAAAGAATGTTAATATAATGATATATGATAGTAGACACAAAGATTTAAACAAAAGTGCAATCAACACAATTTCAAGTTTTATTTGTATTATATAGTTAATATTATATAACTTAAGTTTAATATAAATAATTGTAGGTATATATGTTCTAAAGATGAATATATCGAAATGACTATTATAAATGTCCAGCAACAGAACAATAGTTATGATTTCGGGTCATTAGCATTAGCATATGAAACAACTTTAATTTTAGGAAAAGAGCCTACTAATTATAACAATACAAATATTCGAGAACATTTAATGTTATGTTTAAATCAAAATATTGTAAGAGAGTTTTCAACATCAGTGTCTATAGACTATAGACTATAGTCGTAAAATTTCCTGTATACGAACAATAAATTGTAAATTATTTTGTATATGTCGTGGAATTTATATAAGAAATCCAAAAGAAAGTGGATATTCAAATATGACTTTTGTCTACTATTGACAATTGTAATTGTTGGTTTCACGATAATTGTGTCATATTAATTATATCAAATTTACTAACTTTATGTAAATATTATCACAAAAAATAAAATGTTCTATAATTAATATTAAAATATGTTATTCTAATGTAAACATAAAGTTATATAGAAATAATAAAATTATTTCTTATTACATAAAAATCATCTAAACACATCTGCAGCTTCACAAAAATATACAATATGAATTATAAATCGTACATATTAGAATATTATTTTTTGATTAGTTGTGATTTAGTCAAAGATTTTCCGAAGGAACTGCTTCGCAGAATCTTTGATTAAGTTATGGAAAAGTTATTATTTAATTCTGGAAAAGTTCTGGATAAGTTATGATTTAATTCTGCGCAGGTTCTGGATTAGTTCTGTGTAGGTTTTGGATTATTTCTGATTTAGTTCAGATTTAGTTCTGGAAAATTTCTGGATTTTAGTACATCCCTGCATAGAATTTATTTACATTATTTTTACCAAGACAACTAATTAATTTATATTTTTTTCTTATTTAATTATATATTTAATATGCATATTAGAGACTTAGGTATGTTTAAATCTAAATATGGATCACACAAACTCAGTAGAAAAACACTGCCTACATACACCAAACTATATATGCATTTTGTACATATTTTTATTGGAAATAAAAAAAATGCTTTAAAACAAACTTGCGATGAATTAATTAATATATGGATTTCGGCATCTTTAATAATTATTAATGAAAAAAGCAATTTAAGTAAGACCAATGAGATTCTTCGAAATAGCATATAAACTAAGAAAATTAACAAATGAAAATACTTAGAAAAATAAACATATAACATATAACAATAAAAACACATGTAAACAAATATAATATTCTATATTTATTCATATAAATGCAAATTTACATGCAAATGTAAAAAAGAAAACAAGATTCCGCCAGCCAAAATAACTTTTATAAAAGATCAAAGTTCCACTAAGATATAAGAAAACTGGCTGTTATTTGTGATAGATACAATATAGAAGATCGGTAGGATGCAGAAATCACTTCAGTAACAGCTTTAATAAATGTCATGTATAAGAATATGGTTATAGATAAACTTAAAATACAGATATCTAGAAAATTAATGAGAAGAAAATTATCAAAAAATGCAAATAGATTGAGAAGAAATCCAAGGGTTATATTTTGATAGATCGGATAAGACTATCCCTCAATCAAAGCAAATAATCAGTGAAGAACATATAACATCAATTGCAGAACCGGGAAGAATATATTTAGGGCATATAATATAAAATACATCAAATGCGGAAGATATATTCAATAAATAAATAAATTCAGTATATGAAAAATCTACAAGTTATAGGATGTGATGGAGCAAATGTAAATACTGGTATTAGAAAATTTGAAGAATCATTCAATATAAAAATGATGTGGATATATTATTATTATTTTATAACTATAGTTTGTATATATATATATGATATTAAATCGGACAAGACCATATACTGATAATGTATTACGCAAAAACAGATCAACACATGGATATATCATCACAAACAACGTGTTATAAATTGCCAAGCAAGCTCGACCTTGTAAGGTAAGGTAAGGTATATATATATATAAATTACATAAGTTTATTCTATAATAAAATAAACCCAAATATATATCAATTATATATGAAAGTTGCTGTTTTTCAAGTTACCATTGAAGAAATTATTCACCTGTATAAATGACATAAATAATTCCCCATCTCAATATTACAGAATAATTGGACGAGAACATATTGAGAAAAATTCTATTGTACAATTTAAACAAATTATATTTTATATTCAATAACTAGATAGTTTAAATAACGATGCTAATATCTATATTATATATGAACGCCATGCATATTTCATATATCATGAACGGGCATAAGCAATTGTATTATTAAATAAATTTCCCACTGCAAAATTCATAATGCCAGACGCTTACTTTGGCTAATAGTATATTAAGACTATATATATATATCTAAAAGTAAGCTCAATAAGTGTTATCTTGTTATTATTGTATGTATTATTAATATGCATCGATATTGTGTTACGCATATATCAACGTGATACGTCGTATGCAGAGTGCCTGGTATCCTGGCCGTCTCGCATGACACTCGCTGGCGGTATCCCATATATAATAAACGACAGAAAGGATATCAATGTCCTTGATATAATGGACTGCCGCTATATATAATCACGTGATAATTAGTCCCCACATAAATATATACATCTTGATTCTCTTATAGTCGTACATTTTCTCTCAACTAGACTTGCAGAAAAATATAAATATATAAATTTATTGATTACAGATATCGAAGGATTTAAACCAGATTTAGCTAATAATGCTATTATACGTAAAATGTTACGTCAAGCTATGAGTCTACCATTTTTGAAAACTGAAGATATTATGTATGTATATATATATAATATATATAATTCTGAATTTGGTATAAAAACATAATATTGAAAATAATAACAATTATTTTAAATTGATACTAATAGTACTATACAGTTATTACGTATACTAATCCCCCAAAACTTACACTACCTATACTACCAATAAATCCAATAGACAGATATGGCTGTAAAAGCAGTACACATTGTAAGTGTACTAATTGTTTCAAAAGTAAAAATTGCTGTACCCACACTATCGGGGATGTGGAGATTTCCTACAAAGCCAATGGTTTCAACTTCTATGTTATATGCTATACAGATTAACTTAATTATATTATATCATAGTATATAGATACCTAGTATATTTAAATACTATTAAAACAAATAAAAAGTCTAAATAAAATTAATAATAATATGATGGGATACCTACAAAAATAATAAATGAATAAATACATATTAATTTAGTATTGAATTATATGTTTGCCTTTATTTAATAATCAAGTAAAAGATATTTAAATTTTTGAAATAATAATTTAAGTTATATGTTTATTGTAAGAATATTACCTATACTAACCGATAACTTTTCGATATAGTAACATATTAATTATTATCATAAATTACATTCATGTCATAAGTGTATAGTATATAATTCACATTAATCTTTGAACCATACGAATAAAGATATGCACATTAAGTATAAACTAATATATTAATCATATAATTAATAGTATATAATTAAAGTGTATTTTATAACTCACATATAAAGGTACACTACACAAACAAAATTTATTGATCATAGAGTGCAATGATAGCTGTCATTGTGATGAACATTGTGTTAATAAAGTAATACATCGAGGGAGAAAATATAAAGTTTATATTATTTTCTATCTATTGATTTACTATCATCGATAAAACATTTATAAAATACATATATACTAAAGATAAAGTAGATAAAACAGTCAACTATTATTTCAATATTATTTCATCTATTTTAATTGACACATTTTCAATGTAATGCCTTGTTATATAAAATAATTATATTATAATTTATGAATTTTCATATTCATCACATATTTTAGATATAAATTTAAAACATAATTTACTGAAATATATGATTCTTGCAGGAATGTCACAATGAAAACCATGGCTTGCAAGCATTACACCGGGTTGGAACCTCAGGTGAGGATGGAACTATATAGGATAGATATATGTGACGCGTTGGATAGGATTATCGTGTATAACTTCCCCATTCACACGATCACTCCATTCCAAGATAACGACTTGCGTACCACACAGGCCATCGAGGAGTACAGTGTCCGTTACCACGACGATAGGTATGATTCAGTGAAGTATTCAAACATCATGCATTTAGATCAAATCACAACATTATTGATAATCTGTGGCACTTCCACATTTGTTAAGAGGCTCCGCCAAAAACATTTATAAAATACATATATACTAAAGATAAAGTAGATAAAACGGTCAACAACTTAGAAAAACTCACTGGAACCCTCCTAGGGTATAAAAAATTGCTTATATCATATAGAAATCATAAAAAATGTAAGTAAATAGAAAGTACAGCATACAAAAAAGATAAAATATTTATTATTAATCAAAATATGAGTACGCTGAGCATATATATAAATCATATTGATTGCATATATATATATAAAAAAACTTTCATAGATTTAAAAAATAAAATAATAAATAATATTTCAAATACTATGAGTGATAGAGCTGTAGTGAATTCGAAGACAATAAATAAGTTAAATGAATCATAAAAAATGTAAGTAAATAGAAAGTACAGCATAAAAAAAAGATAAAATATTATTATTAATCAAAATATGAGTACGCTGAGCATATATATAAATCATATTGATTGCATATATATATAAAAAAACTTTCATAGATTTAAAAAATAAAATAATAAATAATATTTCTAATACTATGAGTGATAGAGCTGTAGTAAATTCGAAGACAATAAATAAGTTAAATGAATCATGGACTCAAATATATATAATTTGAAATGCTTTTACTCTAGATTCTATCGCATCAACATCTAGAAACACACTACAAATTTAGTATTGAATTATATGTTTGCCTTTATTTAATAATCAAGTATATGATATTTATAATTTTTGAAAAAATAATTAAAGTTATATGTTCGTTGTAAGAATATTACCTATACTAACCGATAACTTTTCGATATAGTAACATATTAATTATTATCATAAATTTCATTCATGTCATAAGTGTATAGTATATAATTCAAGTTAATCTTTTAACCATTCGAATAAAGATAATTTACATTAAGTATAAACTAATATATTAATCATATAATTAACAGTATATAATTAATGTGTATTTTATAACTCACGAATAAAAGGTACACTACGCAAACAAAATTTAAATTTGGTATATGAAAAAATTAAAAGTTATAGGATGTGATGGAGCAAATGTAAAAACTGGTATTAAAAATTTGAAGAATCATTCAATACAAAAATAATGTGGATATTTTATTATTATTTTATAACTATAGTTAGTATATATATATATATATATATATATATGATATTAAATCGGACAAGACCAGAAATTGATAATGTATTACGAAAAAACAGATCAACACATGGATATATCCTCACAAACAAGGTGTTATAAATTGCCAAGCAAGCTCGACCTTGTAAGGTAAGGTAAGGTATATATATATATAAATTACATAAGTTTATTCTATAATAAAATAAACCCAAATATATATCAATTATATATGAAAGTTGCTGTTTTTCAAGTTACCATTGAAGAAATTATTCACCTGTATAAATGACATAAATAATTCCCCATCTCAATATTACAGAATAATTGGACGAGAACATATTGAGAAAAATTCTATTGTACAATTTAAACAAATTATATTTTATATTCAATAACTAGATAGTTTAAATAACGATGCTAATATCTATATTATATATGCATGCCATGCATATTTCATATATCATGAACGGGCATAAGCAATTGTATTATTAAATAAATTTCCCCCTGCAAAATTAATAATGCCAGATGGCTTACTTTGGCTAATAGTATATTAAGACTATATATATATATATCTAAAAGTAAGCTCAGTAAGTGTTATCTTGTTATTATTGTATGTGTTATTCATATGCATCGATATTGTGTTATGCATATATCAACGTGATACGTCGTATGCAGAGTGCCTGGTATCCTGGCCGTCTCGCATGACACTCGCAGACGGTATCCCATATATAATAAACGACAGAAAGGACATCAATGTCCTTGATATAATGGACTGCCGCTATATATAATCACTTGATAATTAGTCCCCACATAAATATATACATCTTGATTCTCTTATAGTCGTACATTTTCTCTCACCTAGACTTGCAGAAAAATATAAATATATATATGCTGATGCTCATAGTTGTAAGGAATACTTTTAAACAACTTTGGTAATATAAAACAAGTATTACTAGTATCGGTATTGATGATTGGTAGTATATTATTTTATAATTATGTTTTAAAAGTAATACAATATACATATATTAACTCGTTGTGTATATATATAATGTATTCAATATATGAATGTTTAAATATATAAAATGTTGAATACTTTGATCACATGTAATTTTTAGACCATCTATTATACTATTTGAATACTGTAAAATATTTCATGATGAATTTGAAAGATTATTCTGAAGCATCATGAGATACCAACTGATTAAGATTTATGGTAGTTTCCATTAAATGCAAGCTATATGCAAACGTGTATGTACATCAAGTAGTATCACTTTAAACTAATATATAAAAATATATAAATTTATTGATTACAGATATCGAAGGATTTAAACCAGATTTCGCTAATAATGCTATTATACGTAAAATGTTACGCCAAGCTATGAGTCTATCATTTTTGAAAACTGAAGATATTATGTATGTATATATATATATATATATAATTCTGAATTTGGTATAAAAACATAATATTGAAAACAATAACAATTATTTTAAACTGCTAATGCTAATAGTACTACAGTTATTACGTATACTAATCCCCCAAAACTTACACACCCTATACTACCGATAAAATCCTATAGACAGAGATGGCTGTAAAAGCAGTACACATTGTAAGTGTACTAATTGTTTCAAAAGTTAAAATTGTTGTACCCACACTATCGGGAATGTGGAGATTTCCTACAATAAAAATGGTTTCAACTTCTATGTTATATGCTATACAGATTAACTTAATTATATTCTATCATAGTATATAGATACCTAGTATATTTAAATACTATTAAAACAAATAAAAAGTCTAAATAAAATTAATAATAATATGATGGGATACCTACAAAAATAATAAATGAATAAATACATATTAATTTAGTATTGAATTATATGTTTGCCTTTATTTAATAATCAAGTAAAAGATATTTAAATTTTTGAAATAATAATTTAAGTTATATGTTTATTGTAAGAATATTACCTATACTAACCGATAACTTTTCGATATAGTAACATATTAATTTTTATCATAAATTACATTCATGTCATAAGTGTATAGTATATAATTCACATTAATCTTTGAACCATACGAATAAAGATATGCACATTAAGTATAAACTAATATATTAATCATATAATTAATAGTATATAATTAAAGTATATTTTATAACTCACGAATAATGGTACACTACGCAAACACAATTTATTGATCATAGAGTGCAATGATAGCTGTCATTGTGATGAAAATTGTGTAAATAAAGTAATACATCGAGGGAGAAAATATAAAGTTTACATTATTTTCTATCTATTGATTTACTATCATCGATAAAACGTTTATAAAATACATATATACTAAAGATAAAGTAGATAAAACAGTCAACTATTATTTCAATATTATTTCATCTATTTTAATTGACACATTTTCAATGTAATGCCTTGTTATAAAAAATAATTATATTATAATTTATGAATTTTCATATTCATCACATATTTTAGATATAAATTTAAAACATAATTTACTGAAATATATGATTCTTGCAGGAATGTCACAATGAAAACCATGGCTTGCAAGCATTACACCGGGTTGGAACCTCAGGTGAGGATGGAACTATATAGGATAGATATATGTGACGCGTTGGATAGGATTATCGTGTATAACTTCCCCATTCACACGATCACTCCATTCCAAGATAACGACTTGCGTACCGCACAGGCCATCGAGGAGTACAGTGTCCGTTACCACGACGATAGGTATGATTCAGTGAAGTATTCAAACATCATGCATTTAGATCAAATCACAACATTATTGATAATCTGTGGCACTTCCACATTTGTTAAGAGGCTCCGCCAAAAACATTTATAAAATACATATATACTAAAGATAAAGTAGATAAAACGGTCAACAAATTAGCAAAAATCACTGGAACCCTCCTAGGGTATAAAAAATTGCTTATATCATATAGAAATCATAAAAAATGTAAGTAAATAGAAAGTACAGCATACAAAAAAGATAAAATATTTATTATTAATCAAAATATGAGTACGCTGAGCATATATATAAATCATATTGATTGCATATATATATATAAAAAAACTTTCATAGATTTAAAAAATAAAATAATAAATAATATTTCAAATACTATGAGTGATAGAGCTGTAGTGAATTCGAAGACAATAAATAAGTTAAATGAATCATAAAAAATGTAAGTAAATAGAAAGTACAGCATAAAAAAAAGATAAAATATTATTATTAATCAAAATATGAGTACGCTGAGCATATATATAAATCATATTGATTGCATATATATATAAAAAAACTTTCATAGATTTAAAAAATAAAATAATAAATAATATTTCTAATACTATGAGTGATAGAGCTGTAGTAAATTCGAAGACAATAAATAAGTTAAATGAATCATGGACTCAAATATATATAATTTGAAATGCTTTTACTCTAGATTCTATCGCATCAACATCTAGAAACACACTACAAATTTAGTATTGAATTATATGTTTGCCTTTATTTAATAATCAAGTATATGATATTTATAATTTTTGAAAAAATAATTAAAGTTATATGTTCGTTGTAAGAATATTACCTATACTAACCGATAACTTTTCGATATAGTAACATATTAATTATTATCATAAATTTCATTCATGTCATAAGTGTATAGTATATAATTCAAGTTAATCTTTTAACCATTCGAATAAAGATAATTTACATTAAGTATAAACTAATATATTAATCATATAATTAACAGTATATAATTAATGTGTATTTTATAACTCACGAATAAAAGGTACACTACGCAAACAAAATTTAAATTTGGTATATGAAAAAATTAAAAGTTATAGGATGTGATGGAGCAAATGTAAAAACTGGTATTAAAAATTTGAAGAATCATTCAATACAAAAATAATGTGGATATTTTATTATTATTTTATAACTATAGTTAGTATATATATATATATATATATATATATATGATATTAAATCGGACAAGACCAGAAATTGATAATGTATTACGAAAAAACAGATCAACACATGGATATATCCTCACAAACAAGGTGTTATAAATTGCCAAGCAAGCTCGACCTTGTAAGGTAAGGTAAGGTATATATATATATAAATTACATAAGTTTATTCTATAATAAAATAAACCCAAATATATATCAATTATATATGAAAGTTGCTGTTTTTCAAGTTACCATTGAAGAAATTATTCACCTGTATAAATGACATAAATAATTCCCCATCTCAATATTACAGAATAATTGGACGAGAACATATTGAGAAAAATTCTATTGTACAATTTAAACAAATTATATTTTATATTCAATAACTAGATAGTTTAAATAACGATGCTAATATCTATATTATATATGCATGCCATGCATATTTCATATATCATGAACGGGCATAAGCAATTGTATTATTAAATAAATTTCCCCCTGCAAAATTAATAATGCCAGATGGCTTACTTTGGCTAATAGTATATTAAGACTATATATATATATATCTAAAAGTAAGCTCAGTAAGTGTTATCTTGTTATTATTGTATGTGTTATTCATATGCATCGATATTGTGTTATGCATATATCAACGTGATACGTCGTATGCAGAGTGCCTGGTATCCTGGCCGTCTCGCATGACACTCGCAGACGGTATCCCATATATAATAAACGACAGAAAGGACATCAATGTCCTTGATATAATGGACTGCCGCTATATATAATCACTTGATAATTAGTCCCCACATAAATATATACATCTTGATTCTCTTATAGTCGTACATTTTCTCTCACCTAGACTTGCAGAAAAATATAAATATATATATGCTGATGCTCATAGTTGTAAGGAATACTTTTAAACAACTTTGGTAATATAAAACAAGTATTACTAGTATCGGTATTGATGATTGGTAGTATATTATTTTATAATTATGTTTTAAAAGTAATACAATATACATATATTAACTCGTTGTGTATATATATAATGTATTCAATATATGAATGTTTAAATATATAAAATGTTGAATACTTTGATCACATGTAATTTTTAGACCATCTATTATACTATTTGAATACTGTAAAATATTTCATGATGAATTTGAAAGATTATTCTGAAGCATCATGAGATACCAACTGATTAAGATTTATGGTAGTTTCCATTAAATGCAAGCTATATGCAAACGTGTATGTACATCAAGTAGTATCACTTTAAACTAATATATAAAAATATATAAATTTATTGATTACAGATATCGAAGGATTTAAACCAGATTTCGCTAATAATGCTATTATACGTAAAATGTTACGCCAAGCTATGAGTCTATCATTTTTGAAAACTGAAGATATTATGTATGTATATATATATATATATATAATTCTGAATTTGGTATAAAAACATAATATTGAAAACAATAACAATTATTTTAAACTGCTAATGCTAATAGTACTACAGTTATTACGTATACTAATCCCCCAAAACTTACACACCCTATACTACCGATAAAATCCTATAGACAGAGATGGCTGTAAAAGCAGTTAATTATTGTAAGTGTACTAATTGTTTCAAAAGTTAAAATTGTTGTACCCACACTATCGGGAATGTGGAGATTTCCTACAATAAAAATGGTTTCAACTTCTATGTTATATGCTATACAGATTAACTTAATTATATTCTATCATAGTATATAGATACCTAGTATATTTAAATACTATTAAAACAAATAAAAAGTCTAAATAAAATTAATAATAATATGATGGGATACCTACAAAAATAATAAATGAATAAATACATATTAATTTAGTATTGAATTATATGTTTGCCTTTATTTAATAATCAAGTAAAAGATATTTAAATTTTTGAAATAATAATTTAAGTTATATGTTTATTGTAAGAATATTACCTATACTAACCGATAACTTTTCGATATAGTAACATATTAATTTTTATCATAAATTACATTCATGTCATAAGTGTATAGTATATAATTCACATTAATCTTTGAACCATACGAATAAAGATATGCACATTAAGTATAAACTAATATATTAATCATATAATTAATAGTATATAATTAAAGTATATTTTATAACTCACGAATAATGGTACACTACGCAAACACAATTTATTGATCATAGAGTGCAATGATAGCTGTCATTGTGATGAAAATTGTGTAAATAAAGTAATACATCGAGGGAGAAAATATAAAGTTTACATTATTTTCTATCTATTGATTTACTATCATCGATAAAACGTTTATAAAATACATATATACTAAAGATAAAGTAGATAAAACAGTCAACTATTATTTCAATATTATTTCATCTATTTTAATTGACACATTTTCAATGTAATGCCTTGTTATAAAAAATAATTATATTATAATTTATGAATTTTCATATTCATCACATATTTTAGATATAAATTTAAAACATAATTTACTGAAATATATGATTCTTGCAGGAATGTCACAATGAAAACCATGGCTTGCAAGCATTACACCGGGTTGGAACCTCAGGTGAGGATGGAACTATATAGGATAGATATATGTGACGCGTTGGATAGGATTATCGTGTATAACTTCCCCATTCACACGATCACTCCATTCCAAGATAACGACTTGCGTACCGCACAGGCCATCGAGGAGTACAGTGTCCGTTACCACGACGATAGGTATGATTCAGTGAAGTATTCAAACATCATGCATTTAGATCAAATCACAACATTATTGATAATCTGTGGCACTTCCACATTTGTTAAGAGGCTCCGCCAAAAACATTTATAAAATACATATATACTAAAGATAAAGTAGATAAAACGGTCAACAAATTAGCAAAAATCACTGGAACCCTCTAGGGTACGATAAAACTGCCTTTTCTAAGGACAAGACAGATCCCCTAGTTATGAAAAGCATGGACCTCCAACCTTATTTGAGAGACACAAAGGTAATAATAGATAAGTGGAGAGCAGAACTCAAGGGCATGAAAATGACTCCAAGGATGGTAGGTTTGGGCTTCATTTCATCGATGTCACAATGGTACTACATGGGGAAGTACCGTACGGTGGAGTACGGGCATACAATGTACATGTCCCTACGAGTCATCCATTCTGCAAAACAACTCTTTACTGAACTAAACACAGATCCCAACTTCAGGTTTAGTGTCCTCAATGGAATTGCCCTTAATCGAGAAACTTATAAGAAATTAAAAATAGCTTTTGTATACGTGGTTTGCATAAAAAGGGCCGAAGATAGCACTCTCGAACAATACTGGAAAAGCGTTGCTCCCACTTCACTAACCATTTTGAACAGTGTCCGAAAGTTCCGCGAAAAGTATGGAGACGGGGCAATTGAGACCCGTATAACCGAAGAATAGGCAGAACAATGGATTATGTATATCACAATGGCATATGCAAATCTATAATGTTAATACTATTAGTTTTATATCCTGTTTTATGTCATTTTGAATAACTTTGTTCTATATTCAATAAATTATAGTATTATTATTATATTACTATATATATATATAATGATAATAATTTAATATTACATTTTTTAAATTTATGATATTATTAAGATTAGTATATACTAAATATTTATAATATTGTATATTATTTAATAAATATATAATATAATTATTTAATAAATGAATAATTGTTAGATCTGTAAAATTAAAATAAATAGTATACCTTATAGATACAGTTTAATGAGTAATCATCCATAGCTGTGAATATATAAAACTGACTTAAAATGTAAGACAAATATTCAATAAAAAAATGCTTATATCATATAGAAATCATAAAAAATGTAAGTAAATAGAAAGTACAGCATACAAAAAAGATAAAATATTTATTATTAATCAAAATATGAGTACGCTGAGCATATATATAAATCAAATTGATTGCATATATATATAAAAAACTGTCATAGATTTAAAAAATAATTAATAAATAATATTTCTAATACTATGAGTGATAGAGCTGTAGTGAATTCGAAGACAATAAATAAGTTAAATGAATCCTGGACTGAAAATGTATATAAATGATTAAGCTTTGTGGATGTAGTTTCCATTAGATGCAAGCTATATGCTAACGTGTATGTACTCCAAGTAGTATCACTTTAAACTAATATATAAAAATATATAAATTTATTGATTATATATATCGAAGGATTTAAACCAGATTTCACTAATAATACTATTATATGTAAAATGTTACTCCAAGCTATGAGTCTACCATTTTTTAAAACTGAAGATATTATGTATATATATATATATATAATTCTGAATTTGGTATAAAAACATAATATTGAAAACAATAACAATTATTTTAAACTGTTAATGCTAATAGTACTACAGTTATTACGAATACTAATCCCACAAAACTTACACCACCTATACTACCAATAAATCCAATAGACAGAGATGGCTGTAAAAGCAGTTCATTATTGTAAGTGTACTAATTGTTTAAAAAGTAAAAATGCTGTACCCACACTATCGGGGATGTGGAGATTTCCTACAAAGCCAATGGTTTCAACTTCTATGTTATATGCTATACAGATTAACTTAATTATATTCTATCATAGTATATAGATACCTAGTATATTTAAATACTATTAAAACAAATAAAAAGTCTAAATAAAATTAATAATAATATGATGGGATACCTACAAAAATAATAAATGAATAAATACATATTAATTTAGTATTGAATTATATGTTTGCCTTTATTTAATAATCAAGTAAAAGATATTTAAATTTTTGAAATAATAATTTAAGTTATATGTTTATTGTAAGAATATTACCTATACTAACCGATAACTTTTCGATATAGTAACATATTAATTATTATCATAAATTACATTCATGTCATAAGTGTATAGTATATAATTCACATTAATCTTTGAACCATACGAATAAAGATATGCACATTAAGTATAAACTAATATATTAATCATATAATTAATAGTATATAATTAAAGTATATTTTATAACTCACGAATAAAGGTACACTACGCAAACAAAATTTATTGATCATAGAGTGCAATGATAGCTGTCATTGTGATGAAAATTGTGTAAATAAAGTAATATATCGAGGGAGAAAATATAAAGTTTACATTATTTTCTATCTATTGATTTACTATCATCGATAAAACGTTTAAAATACATATATACTAAAGATAAAGTAGATAAAACGGTCAACAACTTAGCAAAACTCACTAGAACCCTCCTAGGGTATAAAAAATTGCTTATATCATATAGAAATCATAAAAATGTAAGTAAATAGAAAGTACAGCATACAAAAAAGATAAAATATTTATTATTAATCAAAATATGAGTACGCTGAGCATATATATAAATCATATTGATTGCATATATATATAAAAAAACTTTCATAGATTTAAAAAATAAAATAATAAATAATATTTCAAATACTATGAGTGATAGAGCTGTAGTGAATTCGAAGACAATAAATAAGTTAAATGAATCATAAAAAATGTAAGTAAATAGAAAGTACAGCATAAAAAAAAGATAAAATATTTATTATTAATCAAAATATGAGTACGCTGAGCATATATATAAATCATATTGATTGCATATATATATAAAAAAACTTTCATAGATTTAAAAAATAAAATAATAAATAATATTTCTAATACTATGAGTGATAGAGCTGTAGTGAATTCGAAGACAATAAATAAGTTAAATGAATCATGGACTCAATATATATAATTTGAAATGCTTTTACTCTAGATTCTATCGCATCAACATCTAGAAACACACTACAAATTTAGTATTGAATTATACGTTTGCCTTTATTTAATAATCAAGTATATGATATTTATAATTTTTGAAAAAATAATTATAGTTATATGTTCGTTGTAAGAATATTACCTATACTAACCGATAACTTTTCGATATAGTAACATATTAATTATTATCATAAATTACATTCATGTCATAAGTGTATAGTATATAATTCAAGTTAATCTTTTAACCATTCGAATAAAGATAATTTACATTAAGTATAAACTAATATATTAATCATATAATTAACAGTATATAATTAATGTGTATTTTATAACTCACGAATAAAGGTACACTACGCAAACAAAATTTAAATTTGGTATATGAAAAAATTACAAGTTATAGGATGTGATGGAGCAAATGTAAAAACTGGTATTAAAAATTTGAAGAATCATTCAATACAAAAATAATGTGGATATTTTATTATTATTTTATAACTATAGTTAGTATATACATATATATATATATATATATATATATATATATATGATATTAAATCGGACAAGACCAGAAATTGATAATGTATTACGCAAAAACAGATCAACACATGGATATATCCTCACAAACAAGGTGTTATAAATTGCCAAGCAAGCTCGACCTTGTAAAGGGGGGTTCACACCGAGTTTTCATCGGCAATTATCGAGCAAGTTTCATCGGCGAAATTGTCATAGAGAGAAAATGTTCCATTTATTTTCCACACCTATCGGCAATTTTTTAGCACGAACAAACTCCATTTTCGACACGCCCACTAGGCAAAATGCGAGCAATTTCTTTGTTTTATTGTTTATTTATAAAAAGGAGGTCGAGTTCGAAGATATAGCAAGGAAAGTTAATCTAAGTAGTTAGTATTATAACTTTTGTATACGTTTTTAAAATATAATTTGACATTTATATAAATGTGTTATTTATATTTAAATTAATATTTATATAAATAAAGTTTATATACTGTTACTTTAGTATAAATATAATATATATATATAGTTGATACATAATTTATAGCATACTATATACATAATTAGAATAAAATAGGATTATTAATAAGTATTATAGTTATTATAATAATAATAATAATCATGATTATTAAAATACATTATTTTGTAATTAAACATTCGATTACAACACAATTTATACAATTTGTATGTATTTTTTTATTAATATATATATAATTAAATATTTATATAATTATGTGCATACATATAAATAGATTATATAATTTATAAATATTAATTAGATCGTGAATTTTGTTTATTAATAATTTGATTATGAAAATACATTATTCGATTACAACACAATTTATACAATTTGTATGTATTTTTTTAAGAATATATATATAATTAAATATTTATATAATTATGTGCATACATATAAATAGATTATATAATTTATAAATATTAATTAGATCGTGAATTTTGTTTATTAATAATTTGATTATGAAAATACATTATTCGCTTACAACACAATTTATACAATTTGTATGTATTTTTTTAAGAATATATATATAATTAAATATTTATATAATTATGTGATTGTATGAAATGATGTAACGTGACAGTACATTGTACTGGAAGGTGATAGCAAGATATATTGGAACGTGATTGTACGAAATGATGTAACTTGATAGTACATTGTACTGGAAGGTGATAGCAAGATATATTGGAACGTGATTGTACGAAATGATGTAACTTGATAGTGCGAAATGATGTAACGTGACAGTACATTGTACTGGAAGGTGATAGCAAGATATATTGGAACGTGATTGTACGAAATGATGTAACTTGATTTATTTTTCACATAGTATAAAAGTATCCACTATAATTTATCTATAAAGTATGATTAAAGTATAGTATTAAAGAATTATATTATTGTATACTTATATTATTATATAACCCTATTTTTACAATAAAATAGGTAGCGAAGTAAAAAAAAAATTTAAGAACGCAAGGACATACTACTGTAAGTTAAAAAAAGAATATGAGAAGGCCATTTATAAAGTTACTCGAGTTAGCGGTATTGCTGGTGATCTGGAGCAGCCGCTAGTACCCACTTGGTGTCACTACAATAGTAAGTACTTATCATTTTAATATAATAATATCGATTTTATATTAAAATATTATAAATTTTATCATTATATAACACCGAAAATACTCTGTTACAATGCTAAAACAATATACATGGTATAAGCAAAGATTTTCCGAAGGAAAGATATAACACTTACGCGAAATCGTGTAATTCGAATTTGTATACAAAATACCCCAGTGCCACCTATAGCGGGTTACTTTTAAGAACTATGTGTTGTTTATAATGTAAATTCGTATTTAACTATACACTTTTAAAATGTTAAATAATTGGCTTTAAATTAATATTTATATGATGAAAACTAAGTGTTCATTACTAATATATAACAAACAAATATGATATGTATGTTTTAAATGCTATAAGTATATATTTAGTAAGTAAAAGCTAATTTATATTGCATGTAATTTAATAAAGCAATGAAAACATTATTGTATGCAAACAGATCCGAACCTAAATCTATTTCAGTGATTTCGATACTACTGCTAGCAGCGGTAGGGGATATTACTAAATTACGTTGCATGCATAGGGAGTGTTATATCTTTGCTTCGAAAATCTTTGGTATAAGTTTGACATATATATTAGATTTTTAATATTTATCCCTTCCCAAGACAACTAATAATCCAGTATTATATGAAGATATTAGATATTTATATATATTAGATATTTCCATTCTCCACTCTCATATCTCATTTCATGTTCAGGTTTACAGTTTTTGGATTGCGTTATGGAAAAGAGGGGGACTATTAGTTCTGATGCGAATATTGATTTCAATGATATAAACGGTTTATATATTTCTATATTACATATATAATTTAGATAATGTAAATATATGTAGGCATTAAGCCTTTAAAACGTTGCATAGTTAGTAAGTACATCTGAATCTACGAGATAAATCTTCGCTTGTGTCCATTACCACTTATTTTATGACTACTGGAGTATATGATAAAATAACGTAATGTATGTAACTTGTTATGAGCTAGCTATGATCAATCGAAATATTGTTTATTTAGGAAAGTATTTAATTTTTTAATTATAAATAAGTATATTTTTAGATATAATTATAACTAATAACTCTATATTTAAATATATATCAAATTAATATTAATTTTTTATAAATTTGTAATATACTTCACTAGATGACAACTTTGATACCGGATTGAACACGATCGACTTATTGTCAATCATGTCTCCGATATTACCTCCTTTTGTACCTTCGCCAATATCACCATCTAATTCATTGGATTCAACTTTGACGCTGACACCACCTTCGTCGTCACTACCCACAACTTCACCACTTTCGTCGTCACTACCCACAACTTCACTACCTTCGTCGTCACAACCTTTCCAGCCGATCAATTTAATGAAGAGGTTATTTATTTTACTCATTTACTTAACATATAATAATAATTTTAATATATATAATAATATATTTTTGAATATATTTTAGAAAATTTGATGACAAATTCTCAAAGAATGTCGGAGCCAAGAAGAACAAAGAAGAAGAGTTCATAGAAATAATCAAATCTTTAGAGAGTAAAATCGACGATGAAGCAGATGATATTGGGGTGGAAGGTGTGATGATTGCGTTTGCTAGGAGAATCAAATCTTTTAACTTAAGTAATATAAATGCATTCAGGTTAACTAATGCTATTTCACAAACCATTGTAGATTTCGTTGATAAAATAAATGATGAATAATTTTAAATGATTTATTTATTCGAATAAGTCAATGATAAATAATAATATGAGATAATGATACAAAAAATATAATGATAAATTATAATTAAAGATAACGCAAAATAATACTATAAGAAATTAATATAAATTAAGTAAATATTGATTCGAATAAGTCAATGATAAATAATATTATGAGATAATGATACAAAAAATATAATGATAAATTATAATTAAAGATAACGAAAAATAATACTATAAGAAATTAATATAAATTAAATTTTATTTAATTGCCAAGATACGCTCCCTTCATTAATAAAATAATCAGCAAGCTCATCCCTTATATTTCGGCTTACTTGTTGACTAGTATTTACAGTATTTCGTGATAATTGTAGCATCTTGTTTGTATCTGTAACACGCTCATCATCCTTTACTAGCATATTATGTAAACAACAACACGTTAATACAAATAAATCTACTTTACTTGGGTTAAATTGCAAGGGTTTACGAAATATTTGAAAGCGCGATGATAAAATGCCAAATGCATTTTCAACATTTATTCTTGCACGACTCTGCCTGTAATTATATATTCTTTTCCTTTCACTTAAATTCCGAGTAGGAAAAGGTTTCATTATAAAGGGCTTTAGAGGGAATGCGTCATCAGCTACAATGAAGTAGGGTATCTTCTGATTTCTTCCGGGTAACTCTTTTGGGGCAGGAATATTTAAGGGATTATTTGAATCGCTAAGATATTTTGATAGAGTAGTTTCATCAAAAACTCCTCCATCACTCACTCTACCGTTGCAACCGATATCAACATAAATAAAGCGTCGGTGGGCATCCACAAGTGCCATGAGAACAATACTATTCGTACCCTTATAGTTATAAAAAGTTGAACCTGAATTTGGCACGGCCTGTATAACAATATGCTTTCCATCTAAAGCACCAATACAGTTAGGCATATTCCAAATAGTTTTTAAGTCTTCGGCTATCTTCTCCCACGTTTCTTTCTTGTTCGGCATCTGCATATACTCACCATGAAGAACTTCTATAATAGCTTTGCAGGTTTCTGCAACAATCAGGCTGATTGTTGAATGACCAACTCTAAATTGAGCTTTTAGACTCTTGAAGGAATCTCCTGTTTAAAATGTTGTAGATGATTTAACAATTATAAATATTCTCATAAAATAAATCTATATAATTATAATTAAATTTAAATATTAATTTATATTATTAAAAACCAATTAAATTAATGTAGTAATGCAGCGTAGTAACTAATTAAGATATACTATTAAAAATAAAAGTATAAAGTATCTATCATAAAATTATTACTACTGTATTTATTTATATATTTTGTTTATATGTTATATAATTATATTTTTATATATAATTATAACTTAAGTTTAAAAGAAATTTCTTTATATAGGTATACCTATAACCAGTAATGCAATAAACTTTTAATCTATCTATCTAATCTATCTATCTATATATAAAATATGACTATTATAAAAGTATAGTTTAAATAATATACCATTAACACACACCTATTTATAACAATAGTAATATTTTATTATATTAATGGTAAATATATTACTTATCTAATGAATCATTATCATAAATTGACATAAGTTATAGTCAATTTTAGCTGTCACTTATACAATATATATAAATATTATATTAATTAAACTATATTACTAACTATATTTATATATATATATTATATTATTTTGTAATTAACTTATTTATTTTATAATACAATTATTATAATAACCTGAAGCTAAAAATCGCAGTGTTATTGCTAGACGGTACTTCACTGGTATTGCAGTCCTATAGTTAGTATTTTTTTTAGATATATGTGGAGATACCAAATCGGCTAATTTTGTAAAGGTATCTAAATCCATTCTTAAATAAGTTTTAAAAAACGAAGGATCTTCCAATGCCAACTCTTCTAATAAATTATACGAGCCGGCATATTTATTTTTACGATTTTGGAGCCAATTATAACTCCAAATTCTTCTTCTTCTTCTCCTCCTTTTAGATATATATTTATAATATCTATATTTTTGAACTATCAATAATAATTGTAATATACGTTTTTTATGAACCATTTTATTGTATTTTTTTAATATATTTTATTTTTAAATTTAAAATGTTATTAAAATTAAATAATATTTTCAAAGATAATGGTAAATATTAAATAAAATGATCTTTGTTTTCAAAGATAATGGTAAATAGTAAATAAAATGATCTTTGTTTTCAAAGATAATGGTAAATAGTAAATAAAATGATTTTTGTTTTCAAGTTGCTTTGGTGTGAATGCTCAAGCAATTATCAAGCAATTTTCATCAGCAAAATTGCCGATGAAAACGTGATGAAAACTCGGTGTGAACCCCCCTTTAGGTAAGGTAAGGTATATATATATATAAATTACATAAGTTTATTCTATAATAAAATAAACCCAAATATATATCAATTATATATGAAAGTTGCTGTTTTTCAAGTTACCATTGAAGAAATTATTCACCTGTATTAATGACATAAATAATTCCCCATCTCAATATTACAGAATAATTGGACGAGAACATATTGAGAACAATTCTATTGTACAATTTAAACAAATTATATTTTATATTCAATAACTAGATAGTTTAAATAACGATGCTAATATCTATATTATATATGCATGCCATGCATATTTCATATATCATGAACGGGCATAAGCAATTGTATTATTAAATAAATTTCCCCCTGCAAAATTAATAATGCCAGATGGCTTACTTTGGATAATAGTATATTAAGACTATATATATATATATCTAAAAGTAAGCTCAGTAAGTGTTATCTTGTTATTATTGTATGTGTTATTCATATGCATCGATATTGTGTTATGCATATATCAACGTGATACGTCGTATGCAGAGTGCCTGGTATCCTGGCCGTCTCGCATGACACTCGCAGACGGTATCCCATATATAATAAACGACAGAAAGGACATCAATGTCCTTGATATAATGGACTGCCGCTATATATAATCACTTGATAATTAGTCCCCACATAAATATATACATCTTGATTCTCTTATAGACTATAAGTTATATTCGTACATTTTCTCTCAACTAGACTTGCAGAAAAATATAAATATATATATGCTGATGCTCATAGTTGTAAGGAATACTTTTAAACAACTTTGGTAATATAAAACAAGTATTACTAGTATCGGTATTGATGATTGGTAGTATATTATTTTATAATTATGTTTTAAAAGTAATACAATATACATATATTAACTCGTTGTGTATATATATAATGTATTCAATATATGAATGTTTAAATATATAAAATGTTGAATACTTTGATCACATGTAATTTTTAGACCATCTATTATACTATTTGAATACTGTAAAATATTTCATGATGAATTTGAAAGATTATTCTGAAGCATCATGAGATACCAACTGATTAAGATTTATGGTAGTTTCCATTAAATGCAAGCTATATGCAAACGTGTATGTACATCAAGTAGTATCACTTTAAACTAATATATAAAAATATATAAATTTATTGATTACAGATATCGAAGGATTTAAACCAGATTTCGCTAATAATGCTATTATACGTAAAATGTTACGCCAAGCTATGAGTCTATCATTTTTGAAAACTGAATATATTATGTATGTATATATATATATATATATAATTCTGAATTTGGTATAAAAACATAATATTGAAAACAATAACAATTATTTTAAACTGCTAATGCTAATAGTACTACAGTTATTACGAATACTAATCCCACAAAACTTACACCACCTATACTACCAATAAATCCAATAGACATAGATGGCTGTAAAAGCAGTACACATTGTAAGTGTACTAATTGTTTCAAAAGTAAAAATGCTGTACCCACACTATCGGGGATGTGGAGATTTCCTACAAAGCCAATGGTTTCAACTTCTATGTTATATGCTATACAGATTAACTTAATTATATTCTATCATAGTATATAGATACCTAGTATATTGAAATACTATAAAACAAATAAAAAGTCTAAATAAAATTAATAATAATATGATGGGATACCTCAAAAAATAATAAATGAATAAATACATATTAATTTAGTATTGAATTATACGTTTGCCTTTATTTAATAATAATTATATGATATTTAAAATTTGTTAAATAATAATTTAAGTTATATGTTCGTTGTAAGAATATTACCTATACTAACCGATAACTTTTCGATATAGTAATATATTAAATTTTATCATAAATTACATTCATGTCATAAGTGTATAGTATATAATTCACATTAATATTTGAACCATTCGAATAAAGATAATGCACATTAAGTGTAAACTAATCTATTAATCATATAATTAATTGTATATAATTAAAGTGTATTGATCATAGAGTGCAATGATAGCTGTCATTGTGATGAACATTGTGTTAATAAAGTAATACATCGAGGGAGAAAATATAAAGTTTACATTATTTTCTATCTATTGATTTACTATCATCGATAAAACATTTATAAAATACATATATACTATATATATATATATATAATGATAATAATTTAATATTACATTTTTTAAATTTATATGATATTATTAAGATTAGTATATACTAAATATTTATGATATTGTATATTATTTAATAAATATATAATATAATTATTTAATAAATGAATAATTGTTAGATCTGTAAAATTAAAATAAATAGTTAACATTATAGATACAGTTTAATGAGTAATCATCCATAGCTGTGAATATATAAAACTGACTTAAAATGTAAGACAAATATTCAATAAAAAAATGCTTATATCATATAGAAATCATAAAAAATGTAAGTAAATAGAAAGTACAGCATACAAAAAAGATAAAATATTTATTATTAATCAAAATATGAGTACGCTGAGCATATATATAAATCAAATTAATTGCATATATATATAAAAAACTGTCATAGATTTAAAAAATAAATAATAAATAATATTTCTAATACTATGAGTGATAGAGCTGTAGTGAATTCGAAGACAATAAATAAGTTAAATGAATCCTGGACTGAAAATGTATATAAATGATTAAGCTTTGTGGATGTAGTTTCCATTAGATGCAAGCTATATGCTAACGTGTATGTACTCCAAGTAGTATCACTTTAAACTAATATATAAAAATATATAAATTTATTGATTACAGATATCGAAGGATTTAAACCAGATTTCACTAATAATGCTATTATACGTAAAATGTTACGCCAAGCTATGAGTCTACCATTTTTGAAAACTGAAGATATTATGTATGTTACAGTATGTATATATATATAATATATATAATTCTGAATTTGGTATAAAAACATAATATTGAAAACAATAACAATTATTTTAAATTGATACTAATAGTACTATACAGTTATTACGTATACTAATCCCCCAAAACAAAGAAATCATAAAAAATGTAAGTAAATAGAAAGTACAGAATACAAAAAAGATAAAATATTTATTATTAATCAAAATATGATTACTCTGAGCATATATATAAATCACATTGATTGCATATATATATAAAACACTTTCATAGATTTTAAAAAGAAAATAATAAATAATATTTATAATACTATGAGTGATAGAGCTGCAGTGAATTCGAAGAAAATAAATAAGTTAAATGAATCCTGGTTCAAAATATATATAATTTGAAATACCATTTACTCTAGATTCTATCGCATCAACATTTAGAAACATACTACAAATTTAATATTGAATTATACGTTTGCCTTTATTTAATAATAATTATATGATATTTAAAATTTTTTAAATAATAATTTAAGTAATATGTTCGTTGTAAGAATATTACCTATACTAACCGATAACTTTTCGATATTTTAACATATTAATTATTATCATAAATTACATTCATATCATAAGTGTATAATATATAATTCTAGTTAATCTTTTAACCATTCGAATAAAGATAATTTACATTAAGTATAAACTAATATATTAATCATAAAATTAATGTGTATTTTATAACTCACGAATAAAGTTACACTACGCATACAACAAAATATATTAATTATAGAATGCAATGACAGCTGTCAATGTGATACAAGTTGATGTAATAGAATAATTCAACGAGGGAGGAAATATAAAGTTTACATTATCGATAAAACATTTATAAAATACATATATACTATATATATATATATATAATAATAATAATTTAATATTACATTTTTTAAATTTATATGATATTATTAATATTAGTATATACTAAATATTTTTTTTCCTAGAATTAGCACATTTCGAGAATTTTTGTAAAAATAATATCGTTTCTCATATATAAATATATTATAAACATAGGTAGAATTAATTTTTAAATACAACGATTATTTTGTCATAATTCCGTTTTTGATGAAAATTACAAAATTTTATATTCTCCATGAAATCTCCAAGAAATTTTGTTTAATATTTAAATTTGTTAATAATAATAAATTAATAAATTAATTAAGTTGTTTTATCAATACAAAATAAAAACATTCAAAATCTAAGCATCATGCTTAGCATGTATGAATTTAGGATCATTTGTGTTATATACCTACCATGTTAAATGTCATCTCCTACATTTTAATCTTAAAGTTGAAATCGAAAAAAAATCGACAGATATTATTTAGATATATAATATATCTACATAGGTATATATAGTTTTTATAGCATATATAGTTGTGGATCTAAATGTTATTAACATTTTATGCATTAAAAGTCACCTTAACGTACCTGTAATATATGACAGTTATTATTAAATTAGATATGTCACTTTTCAAAATAAGCTTTATAATAAATCATATTTTTTTCTTAATAATAAAGTTTAGTTAATACTAGAACTTTACGATATAATTTCGTAATATTCTTTCCTAAATTCACTTAATAATTTGTAATACTGTATACTTATAACATTAATAATTATAAATATAGTTATCGATATTATCTTTTATATTAGATTTATGTCATATATAATATGATATATTTAATATAATATTTTAATATTTGGCGATAATTAATAATATATACAGTATAATGGTCAAACGTATTATATTACACCTTTTCAGCATTTAATCATATTAGAAAATATAAAATAATATATAAAAAAGGTTTGGTACAATATATTATTGAATATTATAATGACATTTAATTATTTAATTATTTAATTCATCAATATTTATTAAATATATTAAATATATTATTTCAAATAATTAAATAATATTTATAATCATATATTTGTATACTAAGCATTAATTATATTTCAACTTCTTATTTGATTCAAGGGAGGATATTTTATTATATACACTATAATTCAATTAAAACAAATAAGATATATAAGTATACTATATAACAATATATTATTAATATTTTAACATGGACGACATTTTGTATTATATTGTTTATAAAAAATAGCATTAATAATGTCCATCAAAATCCTTGAAAGAATATCAAAATCTTTGGTTATACCAAGGATCTGGATTATACACGTACTTATACGAGTACAGTTAATTTGGGGCGGAATATTTTTGGAGGAGGGAATTGTTGATGAATAATCTGGGTAATCTGGAACTACCTTAGATTATAGATATATACCTATATTTATTAATACTATTATCGATATATATTACGTATATATATATATATATATATATATATATATATATATATATATATATATAATTTAGGATATATATACACCATATTGTTGAATGGTCAAACTCCCCACAGTTATAACACCTCTGTTCTCTACTCCCACTATTATAATTGTGTCCACGTGTCGCACTTCTATATCACTCTACCTCTCTCTTTTTAAATCTACTACTTCCTTCCTCAAGTTATCCGTATCAACTTCCCACCCAGCAAACAGTAAGAGCAGCATAATAGCAGCATAACAGCAAATGCTAGAGCCTCAAATGTTTACATTGTGCTATTATGCTGCTATTAAATGTCTATTATGCTGCTATTATGCTGCTATTAATTTGTAATGATATTATGCTGCTGTTATGCTGCTGTTATGCTGCTATTATGCTGATATTATGCTGCTATTAATTTTAAATGTCTATTATGCTGCTATTATGCTGTTATTATTATAATAGTATAATAGCAGCATAATAGCAGCATAATAGACATTTAAAATTAATAGCAGCATAATATCAGCATAATAGCAGCATAACAGCAGCATAACAGCAGCATAACAGCAGCATAATATCATTACAAATTAATAGCAGCATAATAGCAGCATAATAGACATTTAATAGCAGCATAATAGCACAATGTAAACATTTGAGGCTCTAGCATTTGCTGTTATGCTGCTATTATGCTGCTCTTACTGTTTGCTGGGCAGCAAACAATAGGACCCTATATTCGACGCTTTTGGACGCACTGCGCCTATATGATTCATTATTTATTTTTCATAATATTTTTATAATATCTTTATATCTATTATTAAACTATTACTATAAAAATAAATTTATATTTTTCTATTTTATAATTCCTACATATATTTACATATGTTTATATACCATTATATTTGAATTGTCATTTATATATATATATATATATATATATATATATTATAATATGTTGTGATTATTTGTTTAAAAAAACTTTAAAAGTAATTTTCTCAAGTTTCTACTTTTTCACTTAGTAACCTCATATAAATGCCTTCTACTAGTATTATTTTTATCTGAAATTTTTACTATAAATATAAAACATTTACATCAATAGGAATCCTATTGGATTTATTATTATATTTTATATCAATTAAATAAATTCTGATAAACTGGCATTTTAATGAACAAAATTAAAAATTAATATTTAATTAATTGAGACTATTTTTTTTAAATATTTTAAATTAATAAATTTATATAAAGACAGATCCTTTATGATAGAGTATCTGTTGAATACAAAACAAAATTATGTAATTATCTCCATTTGTTATTTATCCTTAGCGTTTATCGATAGAGCTAAAATATCATTGTTTAGATGAACGCGCGACTCACCCTTAAAGGGATTACGCTTGTTTTGAAATATTTGGAAAATTCAAATTTTAAAATAGGGATAGATATAGATTATTTAATGTTATATTATATATAACATAGATATTGCATTTTTTTTAAATCGAATTGTACTAAAATAATTATTCAAAAGTTAGTCCTTGAGAAAATCAAGTTTGAATTTGATATATATTTGTTATTAAAATATAGAACTTATTTGAATAAAAAGAGTATAGTGTGGTTGTATGTTTATTATACAGATATTATAAGAATATAATGTGTATTTTATATATATTTTATATTAATAACAAATGTATAGGGGAAAGTATCCGATTACCGACCCCTAAATGATTAGTTGTAATAACTTATTCAATATTAAATATATTTATTTGAAATTGTGTAATTTGAGTAATATTATGTCAATGAATAATGTGGCTATTTTAAATTTTTGATATAATTATATTTACAAGAATAAACAGGGGGTCGGTAATCGGATACATGTGCTTAATACCGACCCCCTTCCCCTATTACCGACCCCCTACAATAATCGTGGTATAAATAATTGTAGTATTATAATATCCAATAAAAATAGTAGATATAGGACCTACATAACTAAAATTAATTATAACATGACGTAATTTATTTTTTATTGAATTTATGTTTTAATATTAATATTAAATTTAAATTTAAACTTTATAGGAATTATATTAAAATAGTGTATATTATTATTTAATATTTATTTATTAATCAATATGTATATAATCAACTGGAATTATGAATCGTAAATCTATATTAATGATACATAAACAACTTACGATATATCTTAAAGTAAAATACGAATCTATTTTTAATGGATATTATAAATCACATGGGATCGGTAGTATGGTAATTTAGGGGGTCGGTAATAGGAAAATAATATGGGTTGCTATAATTAAGATATATTGGTTAATAGTTATTCAAATTCAATTATTTTTATAATAGTTATAAACATCTTATTGTTCTACAATATTATTCACAAAATCAAGTTTTCTTTTAATTAATAAAGTATTTACAATGATTTAAAAAAGTTATTATTCAAATATTTAAAAAGTAAAAACAGAATATTACATTTTATCAAATAACAATTGTAGGATTTAATATTTTTGTAAACAAAATACTTAATCATGTTTATCATTAAATTTCTAACAGTTCATGTATATATAATTTTTTGATAACTCTTATATTTACTGAGATACGAGAGGGGGTCGGTATTCTAATATTCGGTATTCTAGTATTCCTAGGAGGGGTCGGTAATCGGGGACTTTCCCCTATGTATATTATATGTGTATTATATATTTAAACACCTACTTTGGTTTCTTGGGCTATTGTAAAAAAGCGTCGAAAAAGCGACGAATAGGGGAGAGCGGGGCAGGTTGACCATAGGGGCGTGTTGAATTATCTTAATTATTTCTGCTATTAATAAATATCATTATTAATGCAATTTTTAATAACATTTATAAATAAAGTATATTTTATACTATATATTATAAAATAAAAAATTCAAAATGAACACAAATGACTCACAAATTAATTAGATTACTTTTATATATACTAGTGATATGGGGCAGGTTCACCATAGTAAAACTGAGCAGGTTGATCATAGTGTCAATCTGCCCCGTTTATCATTAAACATATTTATTTATTAATTTATTTAATTAATTAATTACGTATTTAAATAATAATAATAATCTAATTAATTAAATATATAATTGAGTAATTATTTTAAATAATTAAATAATTGGTTTATATGCTGGATTAAAACAGAGCATTTAACCTCTATCCTAATATAATCTCTCGCCTTAAAAGTTTCATTAGTTTTTATATTAATCTTGGTGCATATACGTGTTAATAAATATAAATATATAACTTTAACTATGTTTATTTTTTAAATATATCTTTAATTTTGCATGTATTCTACCTGGCTTAACTTACCCCATTAGACGGGGCTATATATATGGGAGATCTACCCAAGAGTTTGGTAGATTCATCAGTGATGAATCATCAGTCATGATAAACAAAAAATACATATAATTAAATTATTAAAGGTAGAGAAAAAAAATAGCCTAGCAAATGAAATAATACAACGCACTAGCCCCTGTGACGTGTTCGATTTCTCTGTTCAGTAGACAACTTCATTCGGTTAGACATGTGGTCTCTTGCTGCTACCGGGTACCGAGTGTATTTCCTGGTTTCACAGCTCTCCGTTGGCGAATATACAAGCTTAATTTGAGTTGCAAAACAGGATACCGCTGTCGTCAATGTAATAGGCCGAATTGCCTCTTTGACGGTGTGTTATGAAAGAAAACGTGAACTCCTTGATCCACTTTATAAGCTAAAACCTAATAAAACAATAATAATAATAATAATAATAATACAGAATCTTTACATTAATTACATTAATCTTACCGTGTATAGGACGGTACCCTATTGGAATCGAATATATATCACATATAGCGTATACAATTAGTGTACTTATAAGTAGAACTATAGCATGTATATGATATCAGCAAGTTAACTATACATATAAAACGATACGTATAACAAGTATGTATCATCTATATAAAGAAAGTGGATAAGCAATTGACGCACGCAAATAAGAAAGTTTCTTTATATCGATGAGATATACATCGATGGGATATACACGTGAATCACACTTTTATCGATAAATTAACAAAATGGTATCAGTGATTTTGATTGGATATTAGTCATATTATATATGTCAAATATTAAAACAGTAGGCTTTTCGTCGAAATAGATTTAAGTGACTTCTATCTATATCAATGGATTTAAATTATAAATATCAATAAAATCAATAAAATAGGTATTGTATCTTAAATTTAATCTTAATCCTAGTATTATATCTTACATTTAAATACACAAAATTACGAGGAATGTTGATATTATGTATTTTAAATATATAATTTTATTTTTAGTATAGATTGATAGTACATTATAATTGGTAATGATTATCAATATATATAGGATATATGATATATGATAAATACATATTATTATAAATAAAAAGTAGTGGGCCAGATAGTGGGTTTCGACTGCAGCGCTCGTAGCGGAAAGTGGCATACACTACAGTCAATTGCTTATCCACTTTCTTTATATCTATGGTATGTATATATTACGATCAGAATCATAACTGAATCCAATATCTGCACCTAGAATTACAATGTTATCACTGCACGCCGTGCAGTGCACGGCGCTCATTGGTTGATATAATCTAATTGACGCACGCCATGCTATCAATAATAGTAGTGCGTTGTGTTACACAACTTGTGTATATATTCGCTGGGTCTTATATATTTCGTAATATCACCATATAACATCTATAATATAACATTTAGTTTTTAAAAATGTATAAATTAGTTACAATTTATCACAATTATCTTATATTTATTTAATATTTACAATTAAACTGACTCTGTAATTATTTTAAATATAGTAATTAATATATATTTATATTTGTATATAAGTTTGTAACTATGTGAATATGTATACACACATTTAGCTATATATATATATATATATATATATATATATATATATATATATATAACTAAATCGCCTATAGGCGATCTATCTGTATTGTCTTTTCACTGAAATCATTGAACCGTATCAACATCACTACTGTGATTTTTCTATAGAAATTAGCATTTATTATGTAAATACTCTCTATCTATAGCTATAATACAATTGATATTTCGAATATATTTATATGAATTGTGTTAATTGTAATGAATGTATAACTGGTAGGGGCTTCATATAAGGGGGGTATGGGGGGACATACCCCCCCCCCACACTTTTAAAAGTGGGGGGGATATGATATATAATATCCCCCCCATTTTTAAGATCTACAAATTATTTAATTCATTATAAATATTATATTTCTGCTAATTATGTTCTTTGTAGTATCATTATATCCAACCATAGTTTTAGAGTATCGCGTGTTACTCTAAAACTACAAAGTCGACATGTTGCCCAGCTTTGGCGTTCCAGTCTATTTGTATTATTAATAAGTCCTTTGTAGGTGAGTCGACTATAGTGTTCTCTATGTTTTCAAAAAATCTTCTATTTCTTCGTCAGTATGTATTGTTGTAGGAGCTTATAATTGTATAATGGTTATGTTTATGTTGCTTGCCTTGAGTCTTATCGAGATTATTCGACTAGATATAACCTATATTTGAGATATAGTCATATATATATACATATATAAATAGAGAACAAGTTATCATTAGATTTATCTTCTTATAACGGTAATAATTGATGAGTCTGATATATCCCCCCCCCCACTTTTAATCACCATGTGACGCCCCTAGTATTACTATTAGTATATATATATATATATATATATATATATATATATATATATAATATATATTTACATATATAACTATAAATAATTACTATTATTTTGTATAGGTTAAATATCATGAAATATAATATTATTTATAACCTCAATTATTAATAAACTGAAAGAGATGAATCTGATTTGCGTAGATGTAATTATTTATGGACATGCGTACATCAGTACATTTAGACATTTCGGAGCCAATTTGTCTTCCCATAACTATAGTTTGTATATAATTGTATATATATATATATATATATATGTGTGTGTGTGTGTTATATAAAACTGATAATTCATATGCACACTGTAGTCTACAGTTCACACATAGTGGTTAGCGATATAATGTACGACAATTACCCGGACATCCATGGGTTCATATAACATACCGGAACGAAAATCCACCCCAGTTCTCCTAATCGCAGTAGTACGTAACGATTAGTGAGCATAAGGACCAAGATACAGTTATAATTCAGGTTCGAGTAACTGACCTCGATAACGAGGCTGAGCTGGCGTTACGGACTGTGAAGTTCATACCTGTCCTGCGTTATGATTGGTCTACGATAGTCTCGCGCCGTATTACGTAACTGGTGAATTGGAATACGACGGTATTACGCAATATCTAACCGATGTTATCATAACGATATCAAATGAAAACGAATATTACCCGCGATTAAGAGAACCAATGCCCTCTGGCATCATGATTGAATAGTCGTTACTTCCGTTCTATATTTAGACGTGGTGGATGACGAAAGGGGAGAAGCGGATAGATATAATTATTAAATCGATACTTTTAATACATATATGTAATATATATAATATATATATATATCCAGGCTCCTCCTCTACATTCATCGTACATCACCTATACAAGGGGATCTACAAACTGGAGGTATTGAGCCATTGGACAGAGAACTACGGTCTATTTACTAGTTATCATCAAGTGCCGGACATCGGTCATCCTCAGGTAAACCGCAACAACATCAGTTTTATGGTCGCTGTCGAGTATATGAATGATAATACGCCCAAGAGGGATCGCCCACTCTCCCCGCCCACCTATTAACCCTGCTGATAGACGATGACCAATCACATATCTCCAGAAATGTCCCTGCGGGTATCCTTTGTTAGTTATGTCGGATACCGATTGGGAAAATTATGCCTTGGTGTATACGTTAACGATAAGCGGAAGTTTCGAGTTGTAAGTGAAGGTCACCTCTACACGAGGGTTAGTCACCTCTAAACGAGGGATAGTCACCTCTACTTAGACCGTCAAGGTGGATCTCGAACTTTGAACTCCCCGGTGGAGTTCGATTACGACTCCAGTGAGAGTTTAAGTTAGCGTGTACCTCTACGCTGGAACACAATCAGTTATCCAGTGTGGATAATGTAGTGGTCAGCATTAGCGACCTCTACGATAATAGGCCGCAATACTGACCACTACAACGTACCGGTCAGCATTACCGACCTCTACGATAATATGCCGCAGTACTGACCACCACAACGTATCTGTCAGCATTACCGACCTCTACAGCGTATCGGTCAGCATTACCGACCTCTACGATAATAGGCCGCATTACCGACCACTACAACGTGCCGGTCACCGTGAGGTGGATCCGCAGGTCAGACGAGATGTTGACTAGTTTCCCGGCCACTTATCTTGACTCCGGTGATAACGGGAGGTTGACCTACTCCCTGTTGGAAGATGGAGTTACGGTTATATAGGACAACCATTATCCTCTACGGATCTGCATAACCTGTCTACCTTTACATCGCAGTACCGTGGACCGATGATGACGTCATAGCCAATACACGCTACTATGTTGTCAACGTAATGGATTATTCTAGATAGGATTGAGTACATACCATAAATACTCGTTAATGTACTCGTATATTTTCCGAAGAAAATTCTTCGCAGAATCTTTGATGTACTTTAGCCTAATTTACAATCTTACAGACTCGCCAACCTATAGAACCCTGCCGTCTACTACTTAACGATATATACATATATTATACGTTTTTTAGGATTGCGGGATCTCCTTCACGCGATGCATGTAAATAGATATGAAAAACTAAACAATTTTGAAACTCTCCTTCTTTAAAGAGTTTAATATTTTGTTCACACATATTTATAAAATATATATTATTTTAAAAATAAAAGTAATTTAATAATATACATTTTTTCTAAATGAATATAATGATAGAAACATGATATAGCATTTTAAATATTAAAATATATTATTTCAAAAATAACGGAATATATTATATATTATATATATGCTTGTGTGTTATCTAAATCTGGGATCTAAATATTCTGAACATTTCAATAATTGTAGGAATGAAATATTTCCAGCCTTTTTATTAGAATAATATTCACCAAATTAAAATAATGATCAAATACATATCAAAGTTAAGTGAAATATATTGATTGTACTATAAGAATTATACCTAATGACATTTTATTTGTAATGGTAGGTGAATACATCTTTAATATAAATAATGTAGGCAATATTTTGTACATAAACTGATAGGTTATATAAATTATTTTGTAGGTAACAAAATATCTTTTTTTTTTAAATGGAAATTATGAAGGAACATACCCCTTAAAATCATTACAATGTGATAGTTTATGTTATAAATTAATTAAAAATGATAAGTATAATTAAATAGTTATTTTACTCAATGATATATCTACAAAACGATTATTAGTATATATTGTATCAATTTCATTAAGTAAATTTTATTCTAAAGATAATTTTTCAAGACTTGAAATATTTATTTTGTCAGATAATATACTATTAAAATTCTTTCAGTCAACGTTTTGAGAAGCTTCTATCTCTGTTATAATAGGTGCAAATAAAAGCATACCTATATTCGGAAGATAATTTCTACATTTGGATATACATATAGCTTATATATCTAGCATAAGGTAAACCATATATTTTATATATTCATATTTGGATAATAGCCTAGGCTAGGTAGCTACCTACATTCATTTGAATTGTATATCAAGAGAGTATAATATTTTTAATAATGAATCAACTTATTACAAATTAATTGCTGATTTCAAATGATACAAATATTTTATTTAATATTATTTTAATTTTATATGTTGCTATTATGCTGATATTATATTGCAATTAAAAGTATATTATGTTGCTATTCTAATAATAGCAACACAATAGGGCCAGTACTGTTCTTGTCCTTGAGATCACAACAAGAATTAAGGAATATACGGCGTAGGGACTCCATATTGTGAATGTACTAAGGTGTATTATGATATCTTGCATTCAGTTGAAACTACAAGGTATATTGATGGCATAGTCATAACTTTGAGAACTATATTGTTTTTAAAAATACTAATAAAATAGCTAAATATTTACTAATGTAACATTGAATCTCTACGAACGTAATCTACGACCGTCGTATACGTCAATAACACTGATCAACATTAGAAAAAAATGTCGCTGTGATATATTGTGTTAACTGATTCTAGACTAGTTTTTCACTCTGATTTCAATTATGTAATTAATTTTTCAGATCAGATCAAGTTTTTGTATTATTTAATTTTGAAAATTTGTGAAAAAATCACAACTATAGGAAAAATAAAGAAAATTAACGGAAATGAAATGAATTTATTTCAACAGTATTTGGTATATTTTAATATATAATGATTCAACATAATAATGTACATAGTTAATAATATAATAATCATTATTTTTATTTCAATGATTTTGTTCTATTTTAAATATATTATATCCCTTGTTTAGGCTCCAACAGTAATCATCTAGGATGTTAATAGTTACGTTTCTTTGGTATCTATCTTCCATTGTCAAATTGTAAAAAGAAGCAAGTTTCCACACTTACATAGTAACAATTTGAAAATATAAATATTGATTTAATCTTATTTTTTTTTTATTAATTTATATTTCTATTAATTAATTTAAAATAATATTATTTTAAATATCCATTTACAATTATATTAAATACATATTATTGATTTTAATTTAATTTTCTTGGTGTTCAATTATATTTCAATATACTAAAATATTATTATTTTTAACAAAAGATAATTTACCATTTACATTTTATTTTAATATTTTTGATTTCTAATTTAATTTTTTTTTCGATTCAATTATATTTCAATATACTAATTTAAAATAATATTGTTAACAAAAGTTAATTTACCATTTACATTTATATTATATCAATATTTTTGATTTGTGAATCTTTTTTTTGTGTAATTTAAATTAAAAGTATATATAGTAATGATCATTTTTTTATTAATCAATAAATAATAATATAATATGATAAAATATTAATGACTGTGTATATAATAATAATATTTGTTATATTAATAATATAATAAATTAGCTAATGACTGAAGAAATATAAAAATGTAAAATTAATATTATATAGGATAAATTAAAACTATAATGTTAAATAGCAGTTGATGTATTAATCATAATACTATGCATGCTAAGAGATAAAAATACGTATTAAGATAGATGCGGAGGATAAAGATGTGCACAATTAATCGTGATATTTAGACATCCTGTCCGTTTTATGTTTGTAGCGAACTGTTCGTTTGGCCCTCCTCGAGGAGGGGACGGAGTCTATCACTTCAGTGGGCGTCATCAGCCAGATATGTATGTAGATAGCGCCACCTATTAGTAAACCTATGCATGCTGTATACAGGATATTGTAGTGCGTACTCATCTCGTAGCCTATGTATCTGTGTGTTTGTGGGAGGAGTCACTTTAATCGTACTTGTAATCGTGTATTTATATTTGTCTACACTGTATTTAATATTAATCTATAGAAACAAAAATCTATGCATCGTAGTATCATTAGTGGTATAGACATTATTGTGCAAAGTGAATAACTGGAATATATGATTTAAAATATGATTTTAATATTTAATTTATAAAATAATGTAATACACATTATGTTATTTGGAATGTCGACATAAATATTATCAACAAAATCATTCAATTCAAATAAAATTAATAAATAATTTGTATTTTTTAATAAAATATTTATATATACAAAATTAAAAATATGAATGTATTTTATTTTACAATAAATAAATATCTCCGATATCTTTGTTTCGAAGATTGAAATCATTGAAATATAATTAATATACCACTGAAAAGTATCTAGTTCAGAATACAAAAAGTTATCAGTGCAGAGATGGAGAGTAGATGTCCTGTCCTTGGTATAAGTATATTTATAGAATATTGATATTAATGTTTTATTTTATCTACTTATTAGTTTTAAAGAACCCATAAAAATCTAATAAAATAATATAATGTTAATAGGTAAGATTTCATGCATATAGTGTAGTAAGTTTAAAATAGCTATAATAACTATAATTTCGATACATATGTAACACACTATATTTTGTTATGGATGAATATTTAATTAAAATGAGCTATATATCCTCATTTTATTTAAGTATATTTCATTAGTTATTATAATTCAATTGTTCCTGTCTAGTGATTTTGAAAAGTACACTACATTAGTATCAATTATATATTTATATATATATTTGTATATATATATATGTATATAAGTGTGTATATATATATATATATATATATATATATATATTAGAGCCATATATGGTTATAAGTGAAAACTTCATCTAAGTTCCTGGATGGGATGAAAGGACTCCACCAAATAAAAAATAACAATAACAATAATAACAATATATATATATATATATATATATATATATATATATATATATATATATATATTCATATACACTTCATAGAAATATATATATTACTAATTTTATATATTATTATTATTATCTGATAAATAATATATGAAATATTGTATAAGCTCAAATTAAAATACTAATATGTAACTAAACAAAATATGCTACAGTATGGCCACGGTGACATGCTTATTTGCGATTTACTAGTTTTCCTAACGAGTGATGCAATCTAATACTATTTATATGTTTAATAAAGCGGCAATGTCTATATATTGAAATATTTTTGACAGTTTTAAAATCATAGAATATTGAGTAACCTATATAATTTTATTACAACAGTTATTTTGCTATAAAATATTTCAAAATCCATGAATTAAACTTGAATTTTGCATGTTAATATATCGAATAAGTGTATAATGTTTACACGAAATGATATATAATTGATTTATTAATTAAATATTTGTAATTAAACAAATATTAGTATTTAAATTGTTTTATATAGAGAAGAAACTAGCTTAACACCCCCTTAACAAATAATACAGTTAAGCTCTACAACGATTCGTTTACTATCGTCTAGATATGAAGGTCACGGTTGAGACACGCTTGACCTCTACTGACCCATGTGTGCAGATGAACAGGATATCATTGATACCGTCGTTAGTGAAGTCACCGATCACAGGAACATCCGAAGGTCTACAGGGAAGTCCGTGCCACACCAACACCACTCCCGTCACTACGGAATGTATGCTGAATATGTCCCAACCGGTGGACATGATGTCCTCCTGCGGGGGTGGGAGGAGAGAAATATTCGGTAGTTTTGTAAATATGTAATTTTAATTCATTAACCGTTGACTTCAGTTTAATTAATATAAATATCGTAATATCTAAAGATTGATGATAACGAATAATAATGTAAGAGTATATAGAAATAATATGTGTATTGTTAAAAATGATTACTGAAAAGTTGTCAGTGAAAACTAAAGTAAAGCCTATCTAATAGATAGTATCTAAAGTTCACTTATAGGTGGGACCTGTTAATATATAATTATCCTAATTATTATCTTCCTAAGGATTATTATATTACTAATCACTATTATTTAATTGATTACACTTTTTATATAAACTGATTAATTTTACAATATAAGTACACTAGTTGTATACACATGAAGTGATTCATACTTGTTAAACCATAGATATTTTCTATATATTCCAATATTATTTTGATATCATTAGTGTAATCTATATTTTCAATGTATCGTAGTATTGTTTACTAATGTTTGACTTTAGTGTTGATAAAGCAACAAAATAATACATGTTTTAATATTTCCCACAGAAGAAAAATGTGTTAATTACGAAAATGTAAATAAGTAAACAAAGTAGTGAATATTTAAAGTAGTTATTAAAGTAGTTATAATGGTAACTAAGTTTATGAAACTATTTTATGAAACAAGTTATTTGACTATGTAATACAATTACTTACATAAACATTTAATTTTAAATATTAATTAAAAATAGTATATTATAAATAATTTTAACATTTACTTAATTAATTTAATATTATTATAGTGAATATAATTATTTTTGCATTTTAAGATATCACGTTATTTAAATAAAGAAAATGTTATTAATAAAATTCATATCAGAGGTTTAGAAAATATCTATTTACTTAACAATTTAAACTTTATCATATACAAATTTGATATTTTACCAGTCTATCTAGTAAAACATAAGGCTTCACACGAATGCTAGGCTAGCTCATTACTAATTTAAATTTATATACAATATAAGATAATAGATTATTAATTATTATAACTAAATTCATTATAATGTGTGCAATATATTACAGGTGATATGGTATATATTCATATTAATAAAATTTACTAAATAAACTTATTATTTTTAATATAGCTCATTTTAATAAAATAATATTATTATTATTATTATCAGATTTAGGCAATGCCAGGTTAATTATAGAAGCAGTGTTGCTTATCGAGACAATTACCCCTAACTATACAAAATTTATTAATTTTGATTTGCTCATATAATATTCATATATATTTTGATGATTTATTAAATTCAATAACACAAAGCAATAATATATGCGTATAATAAACAGTTAGAAATATAAATATTCAATAATAAAAAATACAATTAAAAAATTAAAATCAAGACAAGTCACTCTATTATAAGTGATAGAAACCACTAACTTGCGAATGATCGTTGAGCCGATAAGAAGACAGACTAGGTTTGAAGGTTTCAAAGTATTGGATACGTTCATCCTTATTGGCGCTCTGCTTGAGATTCTTGAGCACGTGGCGCCAGCCTACGTTGCTCGACGTCTACGAATGTCACATGACCAATGTATTAGTATAGAGTCTATACTATACTATAGAGTCTATAGTATAGACGACGAAGCGATGTAGATATCTGGATACTAACATAATAGGTTAATCTATAATACACGATACGGTAATGGTTTCTATATGGACAGCGAATAATAGTGTTGCATTATGATACTCGTATAATAGTTGACATAAATGATTTTATTTGTCATTATATATTATATCTTTAATCACTGATGGTATATATCAGTTATTCTTTATATATTTATAGAAAATTAAATTAGTGATTTGTGATCTAATTATAGAAAATAAAATTATCTATTCATGATCTCTTTATAGAAAATAAAATTATAATTCGTGATATATAAATAAATATATTTATTTAAAATAAAATTATTTTTATTATTGAATGAAAATTAATATTATATTATATTATAATATATAATAGCATATTATATTTTCTTATAAGTTAGAAGAATTCAAATTAATGTGATTTATATAATAATATTATAGATAATAGCTGGCAATTTGCATTTATTTTAGTTTTTTGATCAAATCAATTTATATAACTATTATATCAGATTTAGTCTTTTTATATGTGGGTAATTGTGAGGCAAAAGTTATCGATACTCTTAATATATTAATAATTACGTAGATATAAATAAATTCATATACGAAAGTATAAATTATATTTAATAATATAAAGTAATTTAAAAAAATAAATATCGTAAAAATATCATAAAATATCGAATTTTTATTGTTATATAGCAAATTTCATCAAGATTTTATTTGTAAATGAAATATAATTTAATTTAATAATATAATATAATTATTTAATAAAATAAAATTGATTTATACATTTTATTAATGAAAGCGTCGCCCCCTTAAAACATATTAGTTTTTATTAAAAGTATTGCAATATATATATATATTTCCAATACTACCTATATATCATTATCAATGAATCCGTAACTATGCAAATTTTATAAATATATATCAAATGGTTCAAGTGGTGGTGGAATATTCCACACATTATAACTTGTATAAACAACATTCTGAGATATAATCTATATGTATAGCTTAAGCTATACAGTTTTGTAATAAATATGACAATATGTAATAAATATGACATAATAATGTGTATTATATTTTCTACAGGAATATGTGAATTGTATAAATAAGTGACTTATGGTTATTTTTGAATGACATAGTATACATAATTTTAAAGATAATGAATTATTTTTAATATCATAAAATAATTGTTGTTACAAAATGAAAACATATCCCTATTAAACAAATTAAAAAATTAAAAGTGCAATAATTAATAGTTTGCAATAATTAATAGATTTCCCCCTTAACCCTTAAACAAATGATTACAACAATAAATGAATATATACTGGATGATGTGAACCTGCCAATTCAGATGTCCGTTAGTGTTGTAAGATGTTATGTAACCCTTGTCATTGAGAAAGAAACAATCGTAGCCTAGCAACAGATCATTGTGAGGCAGAATCTTCTTTATCCACGTTAACGCATTGTGTTTTCTAAATGTAGAATAGGTAAATAGTACAAAATTATACCTTATATATATATATATATATATATATATAGATAGAATAAGTGTATTATAAATAAAGAGCATATCATTAAATTAAATTAATGAATTTTTATAATTATCTGAAATAATTCTATAATAAAATATTAACAATTATATGTTTCTATTAAAACCATAAATACATATAAATTAATTATCAATTCGGATACAAAACAAGTAACATAGAATATAGTATAGTTGATATATTTCTATTTAATATATATATATATATTTAAAAACATTTTTGTTACATAATCAATACATAATATTTATTTTTAAGAGTAATATAATATATAAATGTGCATATTATGTATGTATGTATGTATGTATGTAGTGTAACCATATTAAACAGAATATATATGAATGATAGTATGATTTTAAAGCATTGCATTATAATGTATATAGATAACATTAGACAGTGAAATATAAAATACAAAGCAATTGTCAAAATACATATATATATATATATAACAACAAGTGACACTTTGTCATCACATATCAAAGCATTATATTTAGAAACACCAGATGGCCTACACTAAGCCGGTTCGGATCGATAATTTTTTTTTTAAATTGGTGCATCGGCTTTCATTTAATGTTGGGAGTATTTCTGTCACAATGGTATACTTTTTTTAATATGTAGTATTCGACATGCGTCAGAGCTTTTAAAAATGCCTATAAATATTTTTCTATAGAAAAAATACCGCTATTACCTATATTGAAATCACGTAACAATTACATTTTAAATAATTAATTTTAAAATTTGTATTCATTTTTATTATACTTTATAACCACGAACCTTCATAATAATACACCTTTTTATATTTTATATAACCTCAAACCATTTACTAAATGACAAATAACCACATATATATAGATATAGTCGGCTATTCTTACTGATATAAATAATATAAAGATATATATAAAGATATTCGAAGATGGGATATTGGTACTAAAATGAGATTTTATATATTTATGTTATTATAATAACATTTGTATTTTTGGAATGCTTATAAAATTCTATATTAGAATTCATATCTTAGTTTTTTTTAATTTTTATTAATAAAAAAGTTATGACCACAATTATGGAAAAACTTTGGTAAAAATGTTAAATTTTGTAGATAGAAATTATGAATGTATTAATTTATTTTTAATACATATTATAACATAATTCATTCAATAATGAATATTGTATAATGAAATTAACAGAATATATTTATTATATATATAGCTATCTAAATATTTATAGAAATAAAAAAATTATCAACATTTCTGACCAATATGGGGAAAATTGGGATTTTTTTTTTAATAAAATAATTTGTATTTTTCCAAAATTTCCTGTAAAATCGAAAAAAAATATTATACAAATATTATCTTATACAAAAATATATAATTCAAACTATAATTACAGATATAATACAAACAAAAATTTTTAATGATGATAAATCGAAGTTTAAAATATTTCCTAAATATTTCCTCCATGTTAAATTTCCTATTTCTTCATGTTAAACTTTAATGAGGTGGCGCATCTCCAATAATTAATTTTTTTTTATTCAATTTAGTATGTTATCTAGTTGATATAAAAAAAAGTGCAGCAATTTTCATAACAAATTTACTGAGCCGAAACGGCTTAGCCTACATAGATATTGGTATTTATATATTTATTACTATATTATATTTACGTTATAAATTCTTATGGGTATAAATATCTACTTATATATATTAGTATAATAATACATAATATGATAATGCATATTATATAATCTACATATATTATATGTATAGTAAATTGTACACCAATATACTATGGTACTGTAGAGTATAGAGTCATACTACTAAATCACTAACATACAAGATCACATACTTGTGTTTACTAGACACTATGTTTATAAAATGTTGTTATCTAATTAGGCCTTATTTTATATGCATATATTAATATATTATGTATTTATTTATATATGATCTAACTATTTCCAATGAATATATATATATATATACATATATTTAGACAAGAAAATATTTTATAATTATGTGATTATATTTGAAAAATCTACTATATAATATATAAATATATATATAACATTACACACTTCCAGTTATTTAAAATTATATCTATTATAAATAAATTTAAATAAATTACAATAATCAATGAATACTACTTATTATTAGTAGACATAGTAACAATGTAGGTATATCTATTTAGAAATATATATGAATACATGTTTTATTAATTTATACAAATTTACATAAGAATATTATTTTAGTAAAAATGATATATTAAATTTTATAATTATATATTATATATTCACTTAGTTTACAAGTTTGGGTAATAAAACAGGTTCCACGATAAATATATCAGGACGTTATTTCCAGAAAGTAGTGTTCATTATTATTATTCATTATTATTAACCATCGTGAAAATAATGATGATAAAGAGCATGATTACATTCGTAAAAAGTTCAATCTGATATTATACTTTCGTTCATTAGTATACGTATTATCAAATATCAACGTGTAGCGATTAATAAATAACGTGCTGACGTCGATAATTGAAGACATATTTCACGTTACAGACTTTACAGAAATATAAATCCGGCTAAATAATTGTAATTTTAATATAATCATCGTATCATCATATTATATTCTATAATTTATATCTCGAATTGGTTGAAATATGTCATTTTTATATCATGTATGTTGTATTATCGCATTGATGTATTGTAGAATTTGAAAAATTATTTTAATAAATGTTGTTCAATTGTAAAAAATATATGGATATATAGTTAATAATATTTGTGTTAATAACATGGCTAATAATTTAATTTGTAAGTAATTTAATTACTATTTTTACATTTTATTTTATTAAAATAATATTGAATATAAACATAAACAATTATTTATTGTTTACATATTTATAATTTATCTTAAAATTTAGTTGTTTACAAATGCAACCATTTTTCTAATAATCTGTTTTTTAAATAATATAATATATTCCTTATAAAGTATATTAAATAATAAATCATATTTAATATCTATGAGAAATCAACAACAGAAAAGATAATAAATACATTTTCTAATATATAATAATAATAATAATTATTATTATTAGGTAGTTTATAAATAGGTATGTTTATTACCTACTATTATTACCTTCTATTACCTACTATTCAATACAAAATGTAGACCCTGCAGTTTAGGATTCTCTATCAAAATCTATAAATTTACAAAAATTTAAATAAGAATAATTCATCAGATTATGTATAATGATAACGATAATCAAATAATCGACCTTCAATATTAGCAGCGCTTATTATTTCAATTACGTTAATACCAAGAGAAAATAATACAAGATGAGATGAGTTAAGTATTTACCAAATTAAGTTTATAGATTATAATAAGGTTATATATCTCTAGATCATAATACAGACCTATAGATATACCACATTAAAACTAAGTATGTTATTTAGTTTCAATACTCGTGTATTAAAGTTTTACTCGTGTAAATATGATGAAATAAATATTGAAAATTATTTGTTATAGCAAAATTAAGTAATCATATAGAACTATAAGTCTAGTTGCCACGAGATTAAAGAACAAACTTTTTCAAGAGGAACGGATGACAGACAGGGATCTCCTCATCTTCCACTCCCAAGTTATCAGCCGTGAAGATGTCCTGGAAGAATCCTTTCCAAGTGGCGGTTTCGTCGATCATCACGCGAAACAGAGTTTTATCTACAAACGAAATCTGATTAGTCTAAATGTAAAGTTCATCGTTCTGATAGAGACTAGTGACTAGAGACTTTAGTTGTATAAAATAGGTCTTCAAATAATATTTAGAAGTGATCTTATATAATTGTGTATGAATAAATGATCGGCTCTCGTTAAAACCACGAATGCCTTAACATGGGAGCGGCTTCGAAGGGACATTAGAGCCATATATGGTTATAAGTGAAAACTTCATCTAAGTTCCTGGATGGGATGATGGGCTCCACCAAAATAACAATAATATTTATATATACATTACGATCTTAGTGATATACACAACTCTACGTATTAGGTCTAACGACATTTTAACTTGTTTAATAATGATGCTTATAGAATGATAAAATGGAGTAAAGTGTATCGCTGACATCATTGAATTATCTCTACTTCCAAACATATAGAAATATTCTTACGTAAAACTGATTCTAGAAAAGAAATTGTACTCTACTATAATGTAGATAATTAATTATATAATACGTTATCATATTATTAATACAAATTATAGAATGATGTAAATAAATAAATCATCTATGACGAAAATTTCAATAAATTTAAATTATTAATAACATAAACATTTAATAAAAAAAAAGATCCTTTATAAGTATTAGAATTAAATTAATTATTAATATTTACAATAAAATGAATTATGATAAATAATGTTATCAAGTGCTATCAAGGATTGGACGTATCCTCTGAAATGGTTACTTTTTGTAATTTTAACCAGATAATTTTCAGTGATATATTTAATGTTATTTCATTGATTTAAATCTTCGAATCAAAGATATGGATAGTAATTTATTTATGGAATAAAACTAAAATGATACTCTGATATATTTAAAGGTGTGGTTCTATATGCATTGCAATACAACTTCGTAACGTAAAGTATAGTCGCTGACCGCCTCGAAACCTAATTCTACTTTTGTTGAACCTCACCCTTAGATCATTAACACGATTAGATGCATTAGTGTATGCTAAAGAGCGATGCTAGTAGGGGCGCTGCAACAGGGGGGGGGACGGGGGGGATATGTCTCCGCCCTTTACAATCTAGGGGGACCTCCTTGGTATTGGTCCCCCACATTTTAAAAATAAGGGGACCTTCTATATATTGGTCCCCCATACTTTAAAATCTAGGGGGACCTCCTATGTATTGGTCCCCCATACTTTAAAATCTAAGGGGACCTCCTATGTATTAGTCCCACACCCCACTTTTACCACCAACATTTATGTTGATTGGTTGGTCTCCCCTACATACACACCATGGTTCCAGCACCCCTAGACCCCGCTAGTAACCTCTACGACCAGTGATGGCGACACCCTTCCGATGTTCGTAGTCGATGTAGACGCGGTCGGGCACGTTGTCGCAGTCGAGGTCTGCGTAGGCGGAGCCACCGTCTTCGGTGTGCATCGGTATCGTGGTGAATGAGGTACCGTTGGCGAGGTGCAGGATCTGAGGAGGGGTGAGCGGGGTGGGACTGCGTTAAGAGGGGGGGTGAGACTGCATCGGTATCGTGGTGAACGAGGTACCGTTGGCGAGGTGCAGGATCTGCTGTGGGTGAGCGGGTGAGGGGGGTGGGACTGCGTTAAGAGGGGGGGTGAGACTGCGTTAAGTAGGGGTTGAGACCGTGTTAAGATGGGGTAAGAGGAGGGTGAAAGTAGTAGGACTGTGGTAAGAGGGGGTGGGGGCGGTGGGACTGCGTTTATAGAGGGGGTGATACTGCGTTAAGTAGGGGTTAAGACCGTGTTAAGATGTGGTAAGAGGAGGTGAAAGTGGTGGGACTGCATTAAGAGGGGGTGAAAGTGGTGGGACGGTGGTAAGGGGGTGATGGCGGTGGAAAGGGCCACGAGCCACAGAGAAATTGAAGCCAACAACACAGTATTATTACAATTTTTTTGAAATTCTGAAACAAATTACTTTACTTATAATTGTGGATAATTACTTTATATTATGTCACATCTTATCAATAATTCGGATAAATATTAATTTGAACATATATTTAAAATTAATAAAATAGTTTATTGTATGTTCTTATGTGATTTCTAGTTAATGATTATAATGGGGGGATATTTAAATCGGTAAAAATATTATTAATATAGTAGTATCAAATAATAGATATATTATAATAAATAAATATTCTTGAGAATAATTATTCTTAATAATTTATTATAAACAAGAAATTACATGACAAATTATTTCATGCATAATTAGAGTTATATATATCATACTTATTTCTAATATATTAAATATTAAAACTAAGCAAGTACTCTAGAGTATTATTTATTTGTTATACAAAATTATAAAAATATATAAATTTGTATTTACTTTGTTAGTTACTTAGTTACTTATTCACGTGACGTAGGCATCGTAGGGGAGAACATGACAATGTTTTAATAACTTTTTACTTTGTAGAAATATAAAAATATACTACCATGTCTCTGTTGTATTATCAATACAAATAGGTGATTGTGTTTTCAACATTTAGCTTGGTGTATACAAAATTAAGAGATCGGCTTAATAGGGACACATCCTTAGGAATTATTATAAACAAAATTTTTTTTTTTAATTATTGTATTAGAAATAAAATAATTAAATATGTATGTATAATATGATATATAAAGTATTCTATGAAAACTGTTGAATAATTTCTTCTTTATTTATTAATATTCTTAATTTATTTTAATAATTATAATTATAATGTTACAATTAGTAAATATTTCAATGTTATAGCAAAAGTAAACATTATATAAATGAATCAATTATTTATATTTTTATATTTAAAATATTAATACAAAATTCAAATATGATTAATAAAATATATAATTACATTTTATTTTTAAATTATGCTTGGATTAAAATTATAATTTTAATAAAGGGAAATATATTAAATCATTAAAGCATATCCTTTGAAATTATTATGCACATGTTTTTTTTTAATATAGATTAAATTAAATTTTATTATGTTCAAAATAAAATAATTAAATATTATCTATCCTTCGATCTGTACAGTATACTTTAAATCTTAATATAAGTATATAAACTAATTAAAAGGAAGTTACTAATTAAATATGTAATTTAAATTATCAATTGTAATTACTAACTAATCAGTTAAATAAATATGGTATAACTTTGTGTAAATTTATAAATTTAAATACATTTATAAATATCAAATAGTCTTTATTTGTTTACAATATAGTTTATACTATATAGGTAACTATGATATGAGAATTGTCAATTACAAGCATTTTATATCATAAGAAAGTTAATATAATAAGTATACTATAATTTATATACTTATACTTATTATAGTGTAATATAATGTATATATTTTGTTATTTTATAATAATTCATAATGTAAAATTTATATATTTTATATAATAAGTAAACTGTATTTATATACCTATTGTTGTGTATTATAATATATTTATCATTATACATGTAATATAAACAAATAAATATAATTTTACTTGATGAATATTATTTTTCTTATCATATATTTTATTTATTCTAAATTATACAATGAAATATATGTGTTTAATATTTAATATAATTTTATAAATGTTATGGTGATAAACTCTTAATTCCATTTACACAAAATAATATTTGTTCATATATAAATACACTCAAAATTTAATATTTAATTGAATAAAAATAATTAATTGAAATTTCCAATATAATTAGACAATAGGTTGTCATATAATTATTTTGTTTTCTACTAAAAATTATTAATTTTATTTTTTTCTGTTATATTTAAAATATTAATGATAAATAGAACATATATTGATAAAATATATTATTAATATGTTACATAATAAAAAAAGTATTGAACAATAGAATAATATATTATTAAACTATAGAACAAAATTATTTAATTATCTATAGTGTAATTGAATTTAATATTAAATTTAATATAATATAGTAATAAGTTATTACTAATAACACTTATTTTTTTATATAAATATTTGAATTAAATTAAATATGCAAAATACAATACATTAATTTAATTAATGTTTTCTATAATTTAATTTAAATTATATTCTATATCTTTATTAATTATTGGTTTATTAACTCATTTCATATAATTTTAATGTTACACTATTCTTTATATGTGTGTATTGATAACTATTAACCATATATAACTAGAGAGTTTAGTATCAGCAATATATTTTTAAAAATAACTCAAAAGTATTTTATGACATTGAAATAATTTGTCTCTCAATAATGATGACAATTTGACATACTAATTAATTCACAATTATATTATATTAACTATGTATTTCAATTACAAATTATATATAATATTTAATTATAAAGTATATTTAAAAAAAATGGACATATTAAGTACACACAAAAATTACTCTTTCATTCATATCTGTAAAAATCTCTAATTAATAGAACTATTAGAAAATTAATATGAAAAATGAACAACTCAAGAAAGGTTTTACTTATTATATACTAATAGCTATTTTTTAACAGGTTATATCTTTTTTAATTATGAAAATTGTTTTCTAATTTTCTTTTAATTATCTAGATAACATTCATCTCTAGTTATATAGGTACATCATAAAATAATAAATGTATTATTAAATAAAGAAAAGTTAATTATAATATTAAAATTATTTAAAAATAAATTTATTAACAATTTTGTTTATTATTTATCAAATAATTAAAATAATTGATTGCATTTAATTTAGCTTACATACCTATATAATATTATCTATAGATTATGTATATACTCAGACAATTTTATAAAGATTCATATAAGAGTTCAAAAGTTATAGACTTAAAAAAAAAATCAACAACAAAAACACCAGAGATATAAGTATCTAAAGTTTTACTTGCATATTTTCTAATTATTAAATCCCACCATTTTGAATAGGTGTATGATCACAACTTCATATTTGAAGCACTTGTGTTTAATTTTATATTATATATTATACATCATTTTAAACATAATGAATTACATTTTAATATTTTAATATAAACAAATTTTCCCTAAAAAATAATATCGAAGGTTACGGCTGCCCTTAAATGAGAAATTATTATTTATTTATACACAATCATATAAAATCACTTCTAAATATTATTTAAAGACTTATTTTATTGGTCCGGATGGGGCTCGAACCCGTATCCTACTACTTACTAGTGATCTAAAACGAGCTGAGTTTTTCGAGTCAAGTCGAGTTTGATCTTGGCTCGAACGAGCCGAGCCAGTAATATAGCTCGAATATGTTTATTATCTTTGGAATTTTAAAGAATTCGCTACATTTATAAAAATTAAATTAAATTGTTTAAATATGTTATCAAATGGATTCTTTTATAAACGCGTTTATAATTTTACCATCGCGATGGTAAGTAACAATCACTAAATTTAATAAATAATGTATATAGTATTTACTAAATTCGGAAATATAATATTATAATATTATTTCTTATATAAGTTTGATTTATATATATAATCTTTATATTATAATCTAAGCTAAGTAATTGAATTTATAATAATATATTAGTTAAATGTCTATAACAAATATTTTTCAACATTTTGTTAAAATATATTTTGAAATATTTATTATATTTTAAAAATATTTTTCGATATTTAAAAAAATATATTTTGTAATATTTTTTTATATTTTTTGAATTTTTTTTATATTTTCCTCTAATTTTTGAAATATTATTTTAATATATTTTATATAAATATTATATTTTTAGAAATTTAAAAAAAAATATATTTAGACATATTTTTTGTATTTTTAAATTATTTGTCTACATTTGTTTGTATTTTAGCTAAAATTGATTTAATTGTATATACTAGCAATGTAGAATCATGAATAGCTATACTTAATAAATAATAAATAGGCAAACAATCAAAAACTGAGGCATGCCGGTTGGGTATGACTATTATTTACTATTTGAAGCTTTCGAAATGAATATATTTACTATTTGAAACTTTCGAAATGAATATATTTACTATTTGAAACTTCCGAAATAAATAATTTTCCTTTTTTAACCTTCGAAATGAATAATTTTAATATTTGAAAACTTCGATTACATAATTTAACAAAAATAATACTATTTGAAACCTTCGAAATGTATATAATTACTATTTGAAAACTTCGAATGAGTGAAAAATCTGAAAATTTCCAACATACTACTGTACTGATACAATACTGATACTTAAAAAAATTATTTATGATAGTGATACGATACGGATACTTATATTTTTTGAATTGAATGATACTGATACAATGAAATGAGGGTCCGGTTACAATACTAATATGTCGTATTGTATCTGTTATTCTTGGGATTCTGCCGTACAACTCCTTATTTGTAACTTAATCTCTCCATAACTTGTTACGCGCATCATGCATGTATAGACTTTGTACATACGCATCAACTTTATTCTCTAATATTGAGGTTAGATCCATTCGAAGCGACAAATTAGGATGTTTCAGATGTTTCGCAACATATATTTTGGATTCTGTTCGAAGCGACACTAGTATGATTCGAATGATTCGAATCATATATTTTGGATTCGGTTCGAAGCGACAATTTAGGATGATTCGAATGATTCGAATCATATATTTTGGATGTTTCAGTTGATTCGAATCAGGGAATTTTGGCTCATTTTAGATCACTACTACTTACATGGCTGAAACCTTGCCTTCTGGGCTATCCAGCCATTTGATAACTATATGATGAAATATGCAGAGGGACAATATTATTATTATTATTATTTTTTTATATATTATTCTACTATTAATATATTTAATTCTAGTACACAAGTCTTATTATTATTGTATTACTGTCCTAAAGATATTATATTCATATACTACAGAGTTATCGATGTAATAAAGCTACTTATAGGTTTCAATGATCCTCCTTAAACACGTGTCTATAAAAAATAAAGACATATTGTATATAACTCTTGGAGCAATCTTAATTCCATAATTAATAAATGAAAACAAGGATTCACGGGAAGGAAATATATTTAAATGTTATGAATTAGTGAAAAATGATTACCGAAGATTTCATTCATTCGCTCGCTCGCATACCTCGATACCCGTATTCGTGTAGATAGCGATGGAGTTATGCCCGCCGGTGAAGTTCTTGTAGGCACGGCGAAGGCACGGTTTCACGTGACTCTGTTGCAGGTGCGCGGGTGGCAGCACCAGTCGCAACGACTGGATACGCGTACTGTACATGTTCGACCAATGATGAGGCTGCGATGAGAGCGGCGGTAGAGATTAATAACGCGTGTGTGTGGTTTTAACGTAAATTAATGTACACTTCTCGGATGGATATTCAATTTTAAATATTCAGTTGTCTCTAACGATCAATATACTTTATAGATATTGAAATGAGGAGAAATATGAAAGTATTAATCTAAATATAATTTACTATGATGATTAAGTTACTTTTACAAATCATTTATGATTTATATTGATTTAAGTTACAATACTAAATCAACCTATAATATCTATGAGTATGTTCATCGAAAGTATACTAAGTTTTTTGCTAACGAATAATTCCTTGATTTCATCGACAAACTTTAAATAATTGGTTATCGGCGATATTTCAACGAATCCTCTTTTCTGCGAAGTGAAAATTCGAATTACTCTAATTTGTATATTAAAGGTGTATAACTTTTCTAATGACACTCTAATGTAGTAATGTACACAATCAGTAAAGCGAAATCATTAAATCTATTAGGAAATGGCGGCTAAATGCATTATATATATTATGCGGCATAATTTATGCCATGATTAAATACACGACTATTACCAAATGCTTCTACATTTATCTACACCTTCTTTTTAGGCACGCGTCTAATGATACATAAACATAACAATTATTAATTTTCATGGAATATTGATGCGGATTGCGAACTATTAAAGTGAGGTGAAGGCATCAGATTGTCATATCGTTACTATGGATCAGTATACTATGGAGCAGTGGTTCCGAACCTTTTTTCATTGTGACACTTTTTTTGATAATTCTTACTTAAAAAATATTCCATGACCCAATGACGATTTTATTTTTGTATTAAACATTATTCATAAACGAATAATATAAACTATAATATATATATAAATAACTATTTTTAGAAATTGTCCCAATCAAAAAACCCAATGACCCAAATTTGATCCATAGGTTGGGAACCACTGCTATGGAGAATTATGTACTAATCTAGGACGAAAGAGCGCCGAATAGTGGTCGAGAAAATGCGTTATGGGATACTGATTTATCATCGGTTTACGTAATTGATAATACACTATTTATTATGTTTCCGGCGCGACTATATCTAGTGTACGAAACCCTCTTGACGTATTTATCGTAGGGTGGCTTGTGTCTCCAGAGAAGGGTGCCGTTAAGGGCGTCTAAGCTCACCGCCCACATCTTCGTGAACAAGTGATGCTCACGATTAACATCTTTACTGTGTGTGTAACGCGTGTAGGTTGTTTATTTATCATTAACTCCTGGCTAGATTAATACAAAGAATACAGAGATATTAATACTAAGTTAAAACATAATAATTTCACAACAAATTTAGAATACCGTCGTAATTAAATTTAAAATCAATTTTATTATTAATAGTTCTAACGTATACATATATATATACACGTTAGAATCAGAATAGAAGGGGTAATTGTCTCGATAATCAACACTGCTTCTATAATTACCCTGGCATCGCCTAAATCCGATAATAATAATAATAATAATAATATATATATATTTATTTTTAAATATATATATATTAACATGTACCGTACTAAAACTAAACATTCGTGCATGACGACTAACTTCTCCTTCAGAATAGGCGTGTACTTGCTGGAGACGACGACGGCCTGCTGACAACGGCTACGATCGCGTCTGTGTCGAGACACCACGCTCGCGCTGAACGCCAGGGGGCGATACCGGCGCGAGAAGTCGTCGTGTAGCTGTATCGGCCGCACCGACCATAGGGGTTTTAGTCGCGCGTCGAAGCAGTGCACGCGCCAGTTGTCCATCACTACTATGATGATCTAAACGAGCGGGAGGAGCAGTGTTTTAGAGTTGATTGTATTCACTATATAGGTATTATAGAGTAAAAGATTAAAAATAATGTTTTTTACTTGAATTGAATATATATATATATATATTTATGTAAGTTTAGGAATTTTTAGATATATAAATATTACTAATAAAATTTATAATAATTTTAGTAAATAGATTAAAAAAACTCATATATTATTACAAATATCTGTATTAATATTATTTATATATAGACATAATAACGATGGTAATCCTTATATTATATTAATAATATACATTTTTATATTAAATATCATGTTTACCCTTGATCGTTTAATAAATCAATAGTATATATTTCACCAAAAGTATATAAATTAATAAATTCTTTACATTTAGAAATGGCCCTTAGGTAAGCGCTTAGCTAAGGGCCCTTTCCTGTGAATTTAATTAGCTATAGCTTGGTATAATATTGCAATAGATATGGGTGAAAAAATATGTAGAGTTATGGAAAATTCAGTAAATTATATATACTCTATAGAAACCTTCTATAGTGAATTATAGCTATATATTATGCAAAGATAATTGTGAATGAAATATGATATATCACGTATATATTTACAATTAATATTAATATAAGATATCTTATATAATCATGTATAAATAAATTATCGGCTCTCCTTAAAACCATACATGCATTAACATGAGAGCGGCATCGAAAAAACATTAGAGCCATATTGTTATAAGAGAAAACTTCATCTAAGTTACTGGATGGGATGAAAGGACGCCACCAAAATAAAAATAACAATATATATTTACGGTAACTGTAAAACGTTTTAATTTCTTTACTTTTTTAATTTCGTATTATTCTTTGATTATTTCTATAAAGTATGTTATCGTTAGTAAATATTTATACTTTATACTTTTGATTATATTTTCGACTATGTATTTGCTCAAGTAAATTATCAATCAATATATATAACAATATATATATATATATATATATATATGTTATCACTATGAATCATTATGTTGAATCATCTAGTAAACCGTGTAGGAAGTATTCGCAGCTGTATCGTGGACGTGACCTGTACTAAGACTGACGGGCAGTACCCTATCGTGTCGGCCGTCGTAGTGCGGCAGTCTAGCGCTGTGCACGATGTCCAGCTGATGGGAGGACGTGCGGAATGTGGCCACCTCCACGTACAGCGTCTTCAAATGGAGCGGGGGCGAACGTTAGCGTAGCGATGGTTAGGGAATGTGGGGTACAATAGTGTAGTGTAGTAGGTGGGGTGGTAGTTAGGTGCAACGTGTATAGCTAGTGTATAATAGTTATAGAATATATATAAAATATTTAAATAACATTTATGGAATTTGTATGCTATTGAAAATACTATTTAGAAAGTGATACAAATATTAATGTAGAGTAAGAATACAATATAATATAATGAATGAATAATTATGAATACACAATATATATATATATAAATATATATTACTAATGAAAATCACAGTAGTTGGTGTATATAAATACCCCATATGCATTATGAAGCAAGAAGATATTTATAAATAAATTGTAATGCTAATATTAATAAATTTGAAACTTTTTTTTGATATCAAAGTTATAATATTCTATTTTTATTGTATTATAATACTTTTAAACAATGATTTAACAATATTTTCATCATTCTATTAAACTACATACAATATAATTTAGCTTTTATTTTCATTGTATATATTTTAATACGATTTAATTGAAATAATTGATTTGTTAGATAAACACTTAATTTTCAACCTATAAATAATAATTAAAATAATTTTGTTTGCAATTTAAAAATATATTGAAACATGCAAATGTATATTATAAAATGCAATTGTTTTGATAAAATAAATCTGGGTAGGTGGTGCTGTAGATAACATCTGACTGCACGATATTGTGATAGTGTTATCTGTATCTAAGATCTTTGATATTACTACGATAGTGACTAATATATTGACTTTCATGCATTGGTTATAATTATCGGTGTAGAGGAGAAATCTGAAAATATTAAAAAAATTATTTATTTTTAAAATATAAAAATGTAATATTATAAAATCACTGAAATAACTAGTATTACTAGTATTTATTAAAATAAATTACTATTTACGCAAGTTACTTGTGGCAAGTTTAAAATCGGTAATTATATTTATAAAACCGATGACATAGATTATATTAATAATCTAATTATAAATATATCGTAAAATAAGCTATTATGCAAAGATGCTATCACTACTGATGAACATCACTGTGATATTACCATTAACTATAGAGATGTGTTAACTTATTTACATTCTAAACTTATGAATGAATGAATGAATTGTATTTACCGAATATTTGCTATAATAATCGGAGAGATATCCAGATGTTTAGCTTATACTAAAGATACATTAATAGACTAGTATAATTTATTCACCATTATATTCGGTGCAATAGTCTAGTTGGACGACTCGCAGCTTACTCGAGGAATAGATACATTACAGGAACACGGATAGCTGTTCTATATCTAGTGTCGCTTAGGGCATGATCTATTAGCATGACTACACCAACGTTACTGATGAAGATGATCTCCGTAAGTCCGTCCCCGTCTATGTCCTCCACTATTGGCCGAGGTTTCTGTTTGTATTAGTGTGAAAGTTAGGTATGTAGTACTAGTAGTATGCATTGGTAGCATATATTAGGTAGGATACTGATATCGTCTCTGTATGTATTAGTGTAGATAGTGTGCAGTGTATCACAGATAGTTAGTATTCGTTAGTGTAATATGCTACATGTAGATAGTGTGTGTGTGTGTTAGTGTAGGTATGATACTAATAGCTGATGTATATTAATGTATGTGTAACTAAGTATGACATATAGGCTATACCTATGTGTATTAGTGTGTGTAGTAGGTAAGCCTGTTATAGAGTTACCTGCTACCTAATTCATTTAGGCACATCCATCAACTTTTTTACGGAAGTTTTTGGACGTGCATCGAGTGTAATGTATTTATTGTGAAAAAGGGAATGTATTAAATTGATATGAAATCAATTGAACGGATATAGTGAGGGTATTATTGCAGATTTTTGGAGCATGGATGGAGAAAGATTTATATTGGGCAGATGTTAAATTTGTAGTGTGTTAGTGTAGTAGGTATGGAACTGATAGCTGTTGTTTATTATATACAGAGCATACATTTTCATCTGCGTTAAGTTGTTTATTATCTAATGCAGGTAGTGAATCATATGTTATTGGAGAATTGATTATGGTATATATTTGTAATGTGAATTTCTAGAATATTTTATAATACAACTACTGATTAGTAAAAAATGAAGTTTTATATACATTTTTAAAATGTATTACTGCTTCTCCGAGTATAGACATCATTTGTATAAGTAAAATAAGGGATAATTTCAGTTTAACAAATGAATTCGATGTAATTAATTCACATATATGATAACAATTTAGATTTAGTAGAGAATATACTTTTCAAAACTGTAAAATTGTATGCCGATATTATTCGTAGATGAAATATATTCTATAAAACAAATCATATATTATAGCGTATGCATCTGATTTAGAATAGAGATTATAATCTATCTTTCTAGTTTAGAAAAGCTGAGGCAATTTCATACGTTTAATAAATCTCGGTTCGATAAATTAAAGGCTCGATGCATTGTAATACAGTACGCATAATCAGTAAATATTATAATGTTAAGTTTATAATATTTATAACGGATGATATCAAATATAGCATAAATATATAATATATATAATGCGCTAAAATATAGAATTAGTCATCCTCGGTACGCATTACTCTCGAACTAGACGTAACTAGTACGTAACAAACACTACCCCGACGCCACAGCTAACCCACCACTACCACCCCACCACCACCCCCCGGCCGCCCCACTACCGTCCCACCACAACAGCCCCACCACCCTCGCCACACCACAACCACCGCGCCCCGCCACCCCAGCTAACGTTACGATGCTCGTGTTTAGTAGCGTCTGAGTCGGGCCCGTCGAGCAGATCGTCGGTGATCCACGCCGGTCGCGCTCCGTAGCCTCGTTCGGCTCGTATCGCGTACACCGACACCAGCGCCATCGCTACGAGGAACGCGTCGTAAGCGGTGACTGAGGAGCGCAGTCGACGTCGGGTCCTTCGTAGCGCCGCCTTCACAGCGCTGACGTCCTCGTCGTCCCGGTCAGTGGCGGGGCGGTCGGTCTTCTTCTGATGGGGTGAGTAATCTCCACCCCCACCTCCTCCTACGGCGGCTCCAGATGTCATCGTCGGGCGATAGTGTTCGGCACCGGTTTATGTATCGATAGTGTACTGTAACAGTTATGCGAAGGTGAGGTTACTATTAGGATACATATATAATTCGTATATGTTATATATTATTATCAGATTTAGGTTTTTACACCAGGGTTATTATTGACGCAGAGCTTATCCAGATAATTACCCATATCGTGTATTAATATTATATTTCTAATATTGCGTATTTACATTTATTCACCGGATGTATAATAATTATATAATGTACAAATTACAAAATCTTATATTGACTATAATAGTAGTAATTTATATAAGATTTATCATTATATTATTAATAGTAATATATATATATATTGTAACTTATCGGCCATTATAATAATATGATGGGTCGAATAACGTGTTCTAATTTATAAGAGGGTATTAAAAGTATAAATCATTTAAAAATTAATGGGACAAAAGTACATCACGGGCTACAGAATATAAGGCAACTTTCAAATATTATATTCTTTAACTAGAGTTAACCATATCTAACGAAATAAAGATTGCATAGAGTATACTAATATCAAGGGTATACATTTTATATTATATTTATAATATTATATTACATACTCAGTATTATACATCCTATAACGTTATGATACGTAGAATTATCACATTAAAGATAAATAATATTTAAAGATCAATAAATTTTAAAATTAATATGTTATTATAATATTAATAATAAATTAAATATAGTTATAAATTATAACTTATAATAGATTATGATCAAAATCTTCGCGATTGATATGCGATTTGAATGACCACAAAATTATATATTCGAATTAGTGATTTTACAATAGCGTATGATTGGCCATTATAATAAGCATGTATATTTATAGGCTATCATGCAAAAGCTTATCATTAACATATATATATATATATATATATATATATATGTTTTATCGGGATGTAATGCAGCTAAATAAATCTGGAAATATCAAAACTAAACAAAACAAGTGAAAATAACTAAAACTAAAAATATTAAAATGTGTACAAATAAACATATGCTATTGTGAATTCACTAATTCGAATAAACAATTTTGCGGGCGTTCAGTGAACGCCGTTCAAGCGAGCATCAATAGCGAAGCTTTTGACCAGGTACTTTTATAATTAATTATTTATAACTTATATTGATATATAACATGTATTATAAGTTATAATTTATAACTCATATATAATATATATATATATATATATACTATACTTAGTATAATACTATTCGTATATAAGTGTGTATTAAGTTTACATATGTATTTATAAACACGCCCAACCAACTTAGATATAACATTTAAAAGTTACCGTATTTTATAAATACCGGTCCATTCTTGATATACAATGTATAATTATTATGGGTATAGTAATTATTTAATAATAATTATAATAATTATAATACATCGATATGGATAAACCAATATTATAATTTGAATATATATTTAATATAAATATGATCGAGCCCACTTAATTGCCCATAAAATAAATAATATTTGAGTGTTGTATTTAAATTGACCATTATACAAATGTATTATTATAATTAAAATATAAAGTACAAATTATAATAAAAATCATTTTAAAAAATGCAACATTAATAATTGTTATAATTATTTTTATAATAATTATAGAATTATTCTATGAAATTACATATATATTTACTGATAACCTGTGATAAATGTGTTAAAATAAGTATTAATTAAATAATTATTAATCTAACTTTTTAAAGGAAATTTTAATTATGTGATTAATTTTAATAATTAATATTGATTTTCGAATTTCAAAATGTTGTTATTGATACGATTATATTTTTTACAAATCTAAAATAATTGAAATTATGAAAATAACTTATATGGTTGATTAAGTAATGACATTTGAATACTTAATTAATTAAATATATAATATACTTAAATTAGACAACTAATTACGAAATATTTAAATATTTGTATAAATTCATAACAAATAATTTAAATTTATTAATAATCTTTGATAGAAAATCTATTTTAATTATTTTAATATACAGAACAAATCCAAAAGCATCCAATTATATTTAATATTAAAATTTAGTTTCCTATTAATTATTTTTGTATCATTAATTGTAACAATGATTAACTTAATATATAATTATATCATGATTCAACTATGTAACTTACTATTAGGAGTTATACAGAACATTCAAACATAATATTACGATCAACGGACAAAAGACGGACATCGATGTACGTCGATTATAAAGTTACTCTTATATAGGTAGTCCTACTATAGATAGTCTATGTATATATTATATATATATATATATATATATATATATATATATATATATACTGTATACTATACAGTGTATAGTATACAGTTATACAGTATATACATTATACTTAGATCGTTAAGTTACTATAATATACATTATATTTGTCCGTCTATAGTAAAATTACTTTATATGTATATTAGATATATGTCCATTTGTACAATGTACATATCCTCATTATTAATTAGATATGCCAAACTTTACTTTCCCATACAAATATATATCGCCAATAAAATAACATATTAATCAATAGATATGACAATAATTGTTATTCTTCAGATAATAATATCAACTTATCATACTCCCAGTTGGAGAAAGGCCAGTGAATGTAACAATTAAACTAATACGCTATGGAGGAAGTATCATAAATCCGGATGATAAAGAGGGCTTTAAAATTCAGGAGATTCAAGTTAGTTTATATATAATTAATATATTAATGTAATAATAATTATATAATATATATGGGAGTATTTATTATATAATAAAAAAGTCGTATAACGTTATAACTCAAGTTTATGTGTAAGTACTTACCTCACAATAAACCACATATAAAATACTCATTAGTCAAATTTAATCATGTTCAATCAATAACGCTTGTTGAGAATATTTAATAATTGTAACTATTAATTATAATATATCATAGTTATGTAAATATGTTTAATTATGATTTAAATATTTACAGAAATATAGTAGATGGTGGAGGGTTAACCCTAAGGAATTCCTTAAAGAAGATAATAAAGTGGCAGAAAATGTATAGTGTGTTACACGTAATATACTCACGCCATCTACATCCGATCCATCAATAGAAACATTTACACCCATAACCCCTCTACCAATACCTATTACAATAGCCCCATCTACACTGATATCCTCTCCATTAATAGAACCATATTCACCCACACCCCTTACGATATGCTTACTATCATGTAAGCCCCGATAATGTATACATATTCTAGAGGGAATATCATATACATATTACGTAATGTACAATTTCAATTACGTAATCCTGCTACCTATTATGATGCATTTATAGATAGTATGTTAGATGCTATGTCATAATTTATCTATTTTAACTATGTTCTATATTATTCTTATATCCACTTTACTATATATTATTCTTATTTTCAATCTATAGTATAGAATTATATATATTATTTATATCTATATATATATATATATATATATATATATATATATATATATTTGTCTATTTATTTATTACCCACATATTCAACTCGCTTTATAAATCACTACATACGGAGATGTGTAGTATTTACAATATTGAAACAAATATATATTATAATATATAATAATAAAGCAAATAATTCACGATTCTTCATTCTATGATATAATCGTTAGGGGCGTTGCAACAGGGGGGGACTGGCGGGGGGGATATGTCCCCCCACTTTAAAATCTAAGCGGAACTCCTATGTATTGGTCCCCCCTCACTTTACCAAATAATTTATTTGATTGGTTTGTCCCCCTACATACACACCATGGTTCCAGCGCCGCTAGTAATCGTTCATCTTGTTATATTACTAAACAATATAAGCAAGAACATGTCCTTGATATAAGTGTTTCGTACTAGTCAAATAATAATTCTATAATGAAAAAAACAATGGTTCATATCTCTTTTTAAAATGCACAACACATGATCCCTTTTCTCCAATAATTTAATTTCCATCATATATATACATATCAGCCTCCCTGCATTAAATAATTGCATAACTACTGCCCTATTTTTTGTAACTTAAGTTATATAATTATATCTAACATTTATCCCTCCATTTTATATATATATACCATTAATATTACCAACACTACATTATTTGTTGATCTATTCATTATATAAGTATTATCTATATAAATTCACATCATATATTATTTGTGTGTGTACATCAGATATTCCTAATAGATCTACTACACATACTATCATAAACATAAAATTAAAAAAGTAATTCTATGCCTGAATAATTTTATAAATAATTAATTAAAAAACAATTTATATCTAAATTATAATCATAAATATTTATTACAAATTTACAAATAGATTAGTATTTTAATAGATACATAATTTATTATTTAGATCATATATAAATAGTGGCCTGAATAATATATGATATGTTAAATTTAGTTATAAGTAAAATAAATCACGCCTTGAAGGTCATATAGTTGTTATAATGAAGGACATCTGGTAAGGGTAGCGAGGACATTGCTATGAGAATCGTGAGATCTATTCTTCATCCGATGAATCATTTTCTATCTGTTTAGATTAGTTTATAATGTAAGTTTATACATATGCATATTTCTAAATAGTATATACTAATGTTGGAAACGGTTTCGAATATCGAATAGAATATTCTAATATTTTGATCTTTTCAAATAGTAAATTTTCTAATTTGAAAGATATTCGAAAATGGCGAATACCTAAATCTAATTATTCAAAAATTTCTAATATTTAATTTAATTATTCGAAAAAAACGATAAAAGGCATGCATATATTAATACTATATTATATTATTCCCTATTAATATTTTATTTATTTATTATTGTATTTAGTAACAATAATAAATAATAAATATATATACAAATATTATACAATAAATTAATACTATTTACTTCCATTTTTACTACCTCGCCCTCTAATTTTAAATATGGAATCTGTTTCGGAATATACAATCATTTCTGACGATGTAATTATCATATAATTCATTATTTTATTTAAAATAATAGAAACTTAGCTATTATTATTACTAAATATAATTTAAAATAATAGAAACACTTTATTATCATTACTAAATATAATTTAAATAACTATAAATAATTTAATTTAATTAATTTAACTGTTAGATATTGTTTATTAAATAATTATGAATTATATATATCAATAATTTACGAACATAGTTGATTTCCTCTATTAAATATAATTTTCAATAACTTTATTTAATTAATTTAAGATAAATAGTGAATGTATATTAATAATGTATATATATATATATATATGTATATAATATATGTATATATATTAATATTGATTTCCACTATACTATATTATATTATATATTAAAATATTTGTCGACATTTATAAAAAAATATTTTTTGACATTTTTTTAAAATATATTTTGAAATATTTGTTATATTTTTTTTATATTTTTCGATATTTAAAAAAAATATATTTTGTAATATTTTTTGTATTTTTTAAATGTTTTTCCTCTAATTTTTGAAATATTTTTGCAATATATAATATATAAATATTATATTTTTTATATTATTATTAGAACATTTAAAAAAAATATATGTTGTAATATTTTGATATATTTTTTAATTTTTAAATTATTTTGAAATGTAAAAAAAATATTTGTCTACATTTTTTTTGTATTTTAGTTAACATTTATTTTATTGTATATACTAGCAATGTATAATCAGGAATAGCTATACTTAATAAATAATAGATAGGCAAACAATCAAAAACTGAGCAATGACGGGTTGGGTACGACTAGAATTTACTATTTAAAGCTTTCGAAATGAATATATTTACTATTTGAAACCTTCAAAATGAATAATTTTACTATTTGAAACCTTCGAAATGAATAATTTTACTATTTGAAAACTTCGAATACATAATTTAACAATAATAATACTATTTGAAACCTTGGAAGTGTATATATTTGCTATTCGAAAATTTCGAATGAGTGAAAAATCTGAAAATTTCCAACACATCATAAAAATGTCCTCACACTTTTAATCAATTCATTAAATATCATTTATATATTTACATTAATTAATAATATGTATTTATAGTAAAATCATTATTTATATAACTAGACATTATTTTATGTCTATAATTTATATATAAAAATTAATATGTTAATTATATATACAACTTGTTAAACATTAACATTTTCACCGAGATCTTTAAGACGATATTTATATGAAGAACAAATCTGTTCCAATTCAGTGATTTGGATTAAAATAGTATCCTGTTCTTCTTTAACTCTTTTAACTTGTGTTGATACATCGATTAACTCCTAAAGAAATTGTTAATTAAAAATAAAATTATACATATATAAGATTAATAAATGGAAATAAGTAATACAAATATAAATTTGATACATATATATGCAATATATAGATTTGATAACTTTAATTTTATAACATTTAACAGAATTTACGACATATTTTTAAATCAGATTTTATTTTCAATTTGTATTTATTGAATAAATGAGATAATTATTCTAGTAAATTATAATGAGAAGTTAGTAAATAATAAATTATAATGTTTGAATAAAAATTAAATAAAAATATAAATATAAATTGTAATCTATATATTATATTAATATAGAGAAACATACACTTCAATTGTTAGATATAATAATTAATTATTATTATTGATATTTAATAATTTTATTTTACATCTATTAATATTTAATGCACTTTTAAAGTATTTTTTTTTAATTTAAATTTAAAATATAAGAATTTCATTAAATTTGTTTTTATTTTTAAAATTAATTATAAATGTTTAAAAATTATTTTTTTTTAATAATATAAATGTTGACCCCTATGATTAATATTTATAAATTTTCTGTGTATATAACTAATATATAAGTATAGTATGTGGTGTTTTAATATTAATATCATGTATAGATGTTATTTAATAATTATAAAGTTATTTTACATTAAAATCACACAAAATATATATTATTTATTCAAATTTTGTTATAAAACAATATTTACTTTTCGATATATTATACTTGTCATGTGCTGATATAAAGTATATGATACACTGATATGATATAAGAATTCTATCTTAGAAGTAAAACATTAGTCATTCTTGTGTCAATCTCAAAAGTTATAAACTACTTAGAAAACCATTAATTGGCAATAAACAATTTAAGGCAATAAACAATAAACCTACCTATCTTTTACATATAAATATGCCGGTAATAAAGCCGGTAATGCCAAGATATAACTTGCACTTACATGTAAGTAATAATATTAACTATTATTACCATAATTGAGTTTTTATTATATAAAGTAAGAAAATAACTCGCAATATTAGAAACACCTGTTTTAATTGTTTGATTATTTTGGCACTCTGTTCATTATCTCGTTTACGTGACTGGCCCACTTTAATGTTTATATCTTTCTGTGAAATAGGTGTTACTTTATTATTCGTTATTATAGATTTACTTGATAGTTAAGTAGTTGATATATTTATTGATATAAATTTATAAAAATATGTCAATATATGTTACTATAATGTTTAGTATGTTAATAAATACATTATAATTAAAATATATAAAACGTGTATTGGAAAATGTAATGTAATGGAAAAGTATATTTCAAATTAACTGTAATATAAATTCATAGAAAATAATTAGAAAATAATTAGTTTCTAAAACGTAAAATTATACTTTTTAATATAATTAGTAAATACATTTGTTTAGTTTATAATTAAATTAAATGATAGGCGACTTATATATTTCTTAATTAAATTATATATATATATATAATTATGTATCATTTGTTAGTAGATATATAAACAAATATATATATTTGTATATTAGATAAGATAAAATAAAATATATAATTTGTATTATAAGTTTAGAAGGTAACCAGTTTATCTATTTCAGTCGACAGTTTCAATATTGTTTCATTATTCTGATGCTCGTGTGAAATCTGTTGAAATAAGGGTATATTTACACGGTAAATAAAAGCGTCGCGGACTCGAATCTACGACCACCTTTTCATTGGTCGAAGAACGAGCACACGTACGATCAGATATTTAGCATATAAGCACACCCAAACGGTCTAACATATCGTACGCATTCTTGTACAACAATTGTGATTATTTGTAGTAGAAATACCTGTACTCGTTTAAGATCTGCGCATTGGTTAAGTGTTGCATTCTGGGTAGAGTCCGTGACGATTTGAACACAAGCCAATATTTCAGCTGGGGAATATTTTACTAAATTAACCAGCTTATAAGAGATAGGCTTGTGTGCATGTGCAATCTTCGGTAACACATGATTCATTATACATATATCATTATGTATATTCTTATATTTTTTAAAATCATAATATTAATGTTGTATATTTATTTTATGAATTGATTACATTTTAATTTTAATAACTAAACAATATAATAAAAACAAATTATATTTTAGATAACATAATTCAAAATATCACAGAATATTGGAAGAATATATGATTCAATTCAATTCAAAATTCTTAAAAAATGTATAAAACTATAAAAAATAGAATTAGTAAATATATAATTTATTATTTGAATACATTTATAATATTATATATTATATTATAATATGAATTTTATATAAGTTTTTATCAGATTCGATATTTAAATATATAAATAAATATTATAAAATGTTAACGTTTCAGTATTTATAAAAAGGAAAATATATGTTAGATAAAATATAAATAAATATAAAAATACTATCTATTTTTATTGTGACATCACACGTATACATATTAATACTATTTGATTTATTGTTGCATACATCTCAAGAGTGAATGGGTATTTTTACTGCTGACCTTCAAGTTGGCTAAATAGGAGGGAGAAGTAATGATCGAATATCAGTTCCGTGACAGGTGAGAATGGAACGAAGGGAGATTCGAGCATGACCTTGAAATTTGCATGAGATTTCACATGCGATAGATTCTCTTTAAACTTTTGTAGACCGATGTGATTACTAATGATGCCGCAAAGTAAATTCCTAGTAAAAGAGTTATATATATATATGCATCATATAAAGAATATTGGTATATATAAATAATATATAGATATCGCATATATAATTTCATCTTATTGATTTTCTAGATAATTACTTATATTTTATTTAACTGTTATATATGGTAGTGATATTCTTTACATCCATGTTATATTATCTATTAAATAAGTTATACAAATCGCACTAATTATTGTGATACGTGAATAGATTTAGGTAAATGAGAAGTACGTTCGCTAAAGAGTGATTCACTTTATAACTTTATAACTATGCAAAAGTGCATACTAGAATTATAAATATATATTTACAATAATATTAATTAACAAATTTTTATTTTAAATAAATGCATTCGTTATTTATAGTATTAATAAAATATATAAAGCTATATATTTAATTATATAAAATGTTCATAAATAAATAAAATATATGATTTTATAAAAAGTGCATAAATAATCGCCTATAGGAAGTTTCGCTTATTTTGTTTCATTACATTAATAAGGATATACGTGCAATTCTATACAGTGAGGGATAAGCGCGCGAATATATTTGTTTAGAATAGCTTTCTTAAAAGAAAACAATATGCTGACCTACTATCATTGCTTTGGTCGTCGAGGTAAAGCAGACAAACTCCGATTAGGAACGTGGCGATACCTTTAATCACAGGGTTAAATGGACCACCATCGATGATGCCATCGTTCACCAAGGTCACTAAACGTTTTACATTAGAGGTCACGCTCAAGAAGTGATTGACGGCTAGAGGGCAGTCCTCTAACCATACGCACATCAGCATCAACATGCCAACTTGAGATCCGGTTTCTCCATTCTGCGGGAAGTTGTCGATTTATTATATTTATATTTGAATAGAAATATATGTCATTAACAAATATTGATAGATTACTACTACTACTACTACTACTACTACTACTAATACTACTACTACTACTACTACTACTACTACTACTACTACTACTACTACTACTACTACTACTACTACTACTACTACTACTACTACTACTACTACTACTACTACTACTACTACTACTACTACTACTACTACTACTACTACTACTACTACTACTACTACTACTACTACTACTACTACTACTACTACTACTACTACTACTACTACTACTACTACTACTACTACTACTACTACTACTACTACCACCACTACCACTACTACTACTACTATTACTACTACTACTACTACTACTACTACTACTATGATTAATATACTCACATATGACATAATATCAGCACATTTCTGTAGTAATGAGATGTGCGTAGTGGCACCTTGCTGCGTGGACAGAGCTATAAGTTTCTCCTTTTGGATACGATTACCGAGCAGAGCGTATATCAGCGAAGCAGCGCTCAGCCAAACGGTTGCTTCTTCTAGTGCAAATAAACTCAAGTTCAATATCCTGCCAACAGTCAGCTTGTGCGCTGAGCGGACAGAGGTTAGTAAATGACGTTATCATCGCATAAGTAAATAATTAAGTAAATAATTAGTAAGTAAGTAAGTAGGTAAGAAAGTAAGTAAGTAATTAAGTAATTAAGTAAGTAAATAAATAAGCAAGTAAGTAAGTAAGTAAGTAAATAAGTAAGTAAATACATAATTTATTTAAAAACCCTCATATATTTTAAAATCTCACAAGGGTTGAGAAGTATTGCATGCATCCAGAAGTAATTCTTTATTTATATATATATATATGTAGCGGATTAAAATATAGAGGAATACGTAAAATCTATGTAAATTAAATATCAATATATTAGAATTTGTCACAATGCTATACCTATATGTAACATGTCGAATCGACTTTTATAATTAGATATTCGCTGTGATGTATACTTATTATTATCTTATTGTTATATAACTCCCTGTGTGGCTCAGTAGGCTAAGGCGTCAGACAAACAAGCAGTAGGACACCGGTTCGAGCCCAGTTCGGACCATTAAAATAGGTCTTAAAATATTATGTAGATCATCTACAGTAGATGTGATCTTATATAATTGTGTATACATGATTGATCTGCTCTCGTTAAAACCATAGATGCCTTAACATGAAGGCGGCTTCGAAGGGATATTAGAGAAATAATGCTATATGTAAAAACTTAATCTAAGTTCCTGTATGGGATGAAAGGAATTCACCAAAATAACAATAACAATTAATAACAATAAAAATATATTACATACTTTATACAATCGTAAAACCTTCAGTATTTAATGGCACCATGGAATCTATGACTGTCGCTTGGCCGACTTCGTTACGAAACAGGTACGACTGGAAACAGTAAAGTACAGCATGTCTCAATTCATCCTCTTGATCCGAATTAAACATCGATAATAGAAGAACGACTAAAACAGACCTATCATTTGAGTTTATGTTTTAATCGTATCACTTTTTTGGAGTTACTGAAAGGACATCACATATAAAATAACTATGTTAATATACATGTATATGCATATATTATACATATTATTGTAATAATTTAAAACTTGTATTAGGTAATAATTATTTATTAAATTCATTATCTACATCGAATGTTATACTTATTATTTTTCATTATATTAATGAATCAGGTGTTCATATATATTTTTATAAATTATTCTAAAAATTATTCTAGAAAAATAATGACAATATACAAGATATAAAAATATTGTAATAGTGTACAAGTATATATAATTAAATATTATTTAATATATATATATATATATATATATGTTGTGTAATGTACCGAGAGGTTTGGATGAATGTATTATATTAACCGCGCGAGTAGACAGTATATATCTATATAGATATATATAGCGTATATATAGCGAGTGATATTGTTGAGTTATCTCTGTATACGTTTATATAACTAATGTCCCCTTATACACTACATTTATATACCTAATATCCCCATATACACTACCTTTATATACCTAATGTCCCCATATACACTACCTTTATATACCTAATGTCCCCATATACACTACCTTTATATGACTAATGTCTCCATATACCTTTTATACCTAATATCCCCTTATACACTACCTTTATATACCTAATGTCCCCATATACATTACCTTTATATAACTAATGTTCCCATATACACTACCTTTATATACCTAATGTCCCCTTATCTCCATAACCCTGATAACGACAACGACCGGCTTTTGGAACGCACAGTGTCTTAAATGGAACACCGTAAATTAATTACATTAATTATTATTATTTGTATAGGCACGCCCCTTAACATATTGTGGGCGTGACATCTGGGATAGTCCCAAGGTGAACTTGACTTTTATGACTACGCGTTCGAAACGAAGAGATGTCTGATTATCGAATATCGACGACTACCATGAGGAGAATTGCAACTGAATAAAACTGATATTAAACCACGAACGGTCTCGACTCAACATCATTACATATATATATATATTACATTATATATTTGATATATATTATAAATATATTTATATATAAAAAATACATATTAATTATAATATAAATATAATATTTATTTTAATAAATTATTAATATATATATATATATATATATATATATATATATATATATATATATATATATATATGATATTATTATTAAGACTATTCTATTAAATATCAATAGTTTATGTATAATTATAATCAATAATACAGATATAATTTATTAATATTTAAAATACAATGATTAATATTACTATTAATATTATTATATAATATATAATATATATTATAATATTAATATATTACTATTAATATTACTATTAACTTTTAAGTCTTAAAAATTACTGCGATTTACAATAAATTTACAAATTAAACGAGTAAGAAAACTAATATATCCTTATAGTTACGTCAAATAAATGCGACCATCTAAAGATTCGAGGGGTTATCGTAATCGTAGTACAACTATTATAGTACGCGATACGACACGATTTCTCGCGAGAGCGAATCACCCTCCGGAGGCGCGTCTAACTTGGGCGGTACGGACGGGGCAACGAGTGTGGAGAACTGAAGCTGATTGTCCTCGTTACCGCGGATCACGTCGGCGACGGCGATGATGTTGACGGTGAGCACGGCGCCCTCGATGCCGGGCAACATCATCATGTCGGTTAGGCACCGCAGCAGACCGCATTCCCGCACGATCTCTTGACACTCGTGTAGCTGTAACGGGCTAGGGTGGGTCGGGGCCACCAGACTTCGGATCAACTGAGGAATGATAGCGCGCCGAGTTACTAGATCGCTAAAAACTATTACGTACTATTTGAGAAGAATTTAATAATTTACTAGATTGCTACAAACTATTACGTAATATTTGAGAAGAATTTAAGAATTTACTACAAACTATTACGTAATATTTGAGAAGAATTTAAGAATTTACTACAAACTATTACGTAATATTTGAGAAGAATTTAAGAATTTACTAGATCACTACAAACTATTACGTAATATTTGAGAAGAATTTAAGAATTTACTACAAACTATTATGTAATATTTGAGAAGAATTTAAGAATTTACTAGATTACTACAAACTATTACGTAATATTTGAGAAGAATTTAAGAATTTACTACAAAATATTACGTAATATTTGAGAAGAATTTAAGAATTTACTAGATTACTACAAACTATTACGTAATATTTAAGAAGAATTTAAGAATTTACTACAAACTATTACGTAATATTTGAGAAGAATTTAAGAATTTACTAGATTACTACAAACTATTACGTAATATTTGAGAAGAATTTAAGAATTTACTAGATTACTACAAACTATTACGTAATATTTGAGAAGAATTTAAGAATTTACTACAAACTATTACGTAATATTTGAGAAGAATTTAAGAATTTACTAGATTACTACAAACTATTATGTAATATTTGAGAAGAATTTAAGAATTTACTAGATTACTACAAACTATTACGTAATATTTGAGAAGAATTTAAGAATTTACTACAAACTATTACGTAATATTTGAGAAGAATTTAAGAATTTACTAGATTACTACAAACTATTACGTAATATTTGAGAAGAATTTAAGAATTTACTACAAACTATTACGTAATATTTGAGAAGAATTTAAGAATTTACTAGATTACTACAAACTATTACGTAATATTTGAGAAGAATTTAAGAATTAACTACAAACTATTATGTAATATTTGAGAAGAATTTAAGAATTTACTAGATTACTACAAACTATTACGTAATATTTGAGAAGAATTTAAGAATTTACTACAAAATATTACGTAATATTTGAGAAGAATTTAAGAATTTACTAGATTACTACAAACTATTACGTAATATTTAAGAAGAATTTAAGAATTTACTACAAACTATTACGTAATATTTGAGAAGAATTTAAGAATTTACTAGATTACTACAAACTATTACGTAATATTTGAGAAGAATTTAAGAATTTACTAGATTACTACAAACTATTACGTAATATTTGAGAAGAATTTAAGAATTTACTACAACTATTACGTAATATTTGAGAAGAATTTAAGAATTTACTAGATTACTACAAACTATTACGTAATATTTGAGAAGAATTTAAGAATTTACTACAAACTATTACGTAATATTTGAGAAGAATTTAAGAATTTACTAGATTACTACAAACTATTACGTAATATTTGAGAAGAATTTAAGAATTTACTACAAACTATTATGTAATATTTGAGAAGAATTTAAGAATTTACTAGATTACTACAAACTATTACGTAATATTTGAGAAGAATTTAAGAATTTACTACAAACTATTACGTAATATTTGAGAAGAATTTAAGAATTTACTAGATTACTACAAACTATTACGTAATATTTGAGAAGAATTTAAGAATTTACTACAAACTATTACGTAATATTTGAGAAGAATTTAAGAATTTACTAGATTACTACAAACTATTACGTAATATTTGAGAAGAATTTAAGAATTAACTACAAACTATTATGTAATATTTGAGAAGAATTTAAGAATTTACTAGATTACTACAAACTATTACGTAATATTTGAGAAGAATTTAAGAATTTACTACAAAATATTACGTAATATTTGAGAAGAATTTAAGAATTTACTAGATTACTACAAACTATTACGTAATATTTGAGAAGAATTTAAGAATTTACTACAAACTATTACGTAATATTTAAGAAGAATTTAACCGAGTTTGATAACTTAATAAAATATGATAAAAACTAGTAAATATGGATTAGGTGGATATTTAATAAATATTAATGATGGTCTATTAAATAAAATAGGTCCTCATAGAAATAAATCTATACATTATAATTAAATTTCCTAGGAGGAAAGTTAAGTTAAATTATATTATAGCTTACAGTATATCAATATAATATTTGTTAACAAATTGACAAATTAAATATTAATAATTTAATATTATAAATTATAGAAAAATAAGATTTTATAAGGTCATTTTGAGACATTACCTGTATCATGAAGACAATATTAATAGTCTTTTGTTGCGACCAATTCTCCATAGGAGAATTGATGAAGTCAAAAAAACCAACGAGTCCATGAATGAAATGACCCTCTTTAAATAACTCCTGATTAAATGGATTATTTCGCAATAAACTCAACAATAAGATAAGGCAATCTTCTAATATCGCACCTATATAAAGAAGTAATATTATATTCTTAAAATAAAACCATACTATTTAAAGTGTATTTAAAAATTTGTTGGGGAAATTTTTAATAGGTTCAATAATATTATTAAATTTCACACACACATTCACTTTTATTATTTATTTTTAAATACTTGAATTAAAAATTATTACATACTTATTATATTAATAAAATGGGTAACACATAATTATACTTGTATTCCAATAATTATACAAATATATAAAAATACCTTCATAGTCTTGACATTCTTTGCATATTATAATGAAAATGTATTCAAAAACCTTCTCGAAAACCATAAGTTTCTGAATATCAGGTTTATTTGTGGTCAGTTGTTTCAACAATAGTACACCCTGTAAAATAGTGACTATATTATATAGTTAAGCATTATATTAGATTTTTATAATAATCTAAATATATATATATCTGGAGCAATAATAATATATTCTATAATATAAAAGGAAAGTTTATAATACATATATTAGATAAAATGTATATTTTTAATGAAGAGGAGATATCTAAAAACAATATAAATCATTATTGAATAATATATTATAGATTATACTTATATTAATTTATTTTAATATATGATTTTTCATATCCAAACCTAAAACAAGATAAAGTAACTATTCACGGCATTAATCGTATACAAATATGTTATAATTTAATAATTGAACAATAATATGTGGTATAAATGTAACAGCGATACTCGACGTCGACTTTACGCGCTAACTTCATTGCGAATCCGTTTGTGTTTATCGGTGAGTATGTTGACGAGTTGACGCACAGTGACGAACGGAGTCACGAAGATGATCTGTTGCATGTTGAGAAGCCGGTTTTTCAGAAGCATGGAGATCAAGCGGACCGCTGGCCACCGCACGCGGATGTCTTTGTGCTTCGGGCGGGGGAGGAGGAGTAAACAAATAATACGCATCGTTGTTATTATTATTATTATTATCAGGTTTAGGTGTTATCAGGGTGATTATAGAATTCTTAATGCTTATCTAGACAATTTCCCTATTATTATCACTTTCCTAGCTTACGAATATATATATATATTTGTATTACTTCGTAAGCATGTGCATATGTAAATTATATATATATATATATATATATACAAATGCTTGCTACACTAATATTTAATCATCAGATAGTACTATCATAAATATTGAAAGTCAGTAAATGGTTACAATGTTATAACTGATACAGACGCACAAAGTTGGAGAATCGATGATCTATGATCATACGCAAAATAAAACAGCAGCTGAAAGGAGAATAAGAAAATAGTCTCTTAATTAAGAAGTGGACTTCTAACAATTTAAATGTATCACCAGCATCGATGGAGGCGGGTCAATGTTTTGCGAAGCAAAGATATGCCACTCTAATTCATTTGTGAAATTACCTAAAAAGTGCACCATTTGTACTGAAAACTATTTATATCTAATTCTATTTTAGTTTATATTTGTTATATATGTAAATTTAAAAAATATATCACTATTCTATGTGAAAAGTTATGTACAATTTTGAATACGACAACAATTTAATATATAGTTTGTGTTTTAAGAATATAAAAAGTGTTGTAATTAGAATTATTTGTATTTAAATATACCTCCGTATTTGATAAATATATATATATGACCTATTTTTCAAACTTAATGGTAATGCACTTTATTCACGTAAATAGTTGAAGAATATAAAATGTGTTGTAATTAGAATAATTTGTATTTAAATATACCTCCGTATTTGATAAATATGTATATATGACCTATTTTTCAAACTTAATGGCAATGCAATGTATTCACGTACATATATACGAGTGACACATCTTTACTTCGCGACTGATCGTCGAGGCACGCCGCGAGGTTTACAGTATAACATAGCGACGCGACGCGATTATATAGGGATACCACCTCTAATAGTTTGAATAGACCGACGAGGTTGTCGACGCTTTGAATGAAATCGTTCGTGAATAAAGAGCACATGTATTCAATCTCCTCGGCGGTGTTTCCTGTGCGTATGCGTGAAGCTCGTTAGACATATTTATAGTCTGCATATTATGTGTATACTATACACTGAATACACTCTATACACTGTATAGTACCTTTTATGTTATATGTACGATACCGATAAATTGAAAGTTTATGACTATAGTTCACTGTATTTAATGATACGACTTACATCTACAATACACAACTGTGTATTCATATAAATAATAAATGAAATCGAATAACTACTGATACACAAGCGATAATTTAAATTTATCGGAAAAATTATAATCCGATGAAAGTAAAATATGACAATATGGATAGAAATAAATGAATTATATAATACTTAAAATTGTATACTAACGCTGTAAAATATATAATTAGAATTATTATTTTTATATAAAAGAATTATTATCATTAATATCTTTCATGATTGAGGTATATAGAATTGGTAGATTTGTAATAAATTCTTAAAACTTCTTCTTATTACATAATATTAACTATGATCTATAAGAAATATATATTGACTATGATAAATATTAACAATAAAATAAATATTTAAAATAACATAATATTTAACAAGTGAAATTAATGGAAAACTAGACTATATAAACATTATATAATAACATTATATAACTACTAACATTTAAAAACTGTTTGTCTATCCATATTCAATATTAGGTATGCTATTTTTAATATATAAGATAAACCAATACGACATAAAAAAGGACACACCTATTTCTATTCATGAATAGTATACGATTAGGCTTAAGTATCAAATGTTATTCATAGAAATGGCATGCAACTAACCACTACAATTTTAATTAATCACTCTAATATGCAACTATACAGACAATAAACATAGAATAATGATTTCTACAATAATTTAGGAACCTGATTCTTCAAAGTTATCCGGAGACATTATGTTACACAGTGTTTCTAGGGCATTACCTAATATCTCAACATCGAAGTTCTTTCGGTGGAGGACATCTATAAGGACATGCATCGATATGTTGCCGACTTCCAGACGAAATTTCTTAAAATGATTTAAACAATATTACTATTTTGTTCTAATTTTATAAAATAAATGTACTTATTATTTACTCTTTATATTGTCCTGAATCCGGACTCCTGATATATAGTATATTTAAAAGGTTAATAAGATCTATGATGATATATATATATATATATATATATATATAATATATATATTATATATATATCAGTTATTTATATTCATAATATATATATATATATAATTAATATTTTATTATAAACTTTAAAAAAGCAAAAAAAAATAAAGATAGATATTCTATCTTTAATTTTTTTTGCTATCATAGAATATATTTATATTCAAATATTTATACTAAGTAAAATATGTTTATAATAAAATAGAACATTTTGTGAAATAGTTATTAGGTATTAACAAAGCATGGGGGTGGTCTAAAAGGGCTTTGGTATTACTATGTATTCTTATTATTAATGAATGGATGAATAGGTCAGGATTTATACTAGATATTTTATTAAATTATTACATTTCAGATTTACTATATTCAAGAAGGCAATCACTGCATTCTTAAACATGAGAAAATATAAGCTACTACCCAGAATTCCATAATTACTTCTATCATGGAGTATAGACTGGATAGAGTGAGTTTATTCATACATAAATATCTCACAATCATACTCTGAATATAGTAAAAAGAGAATAAATATCGTAGTTTTATAATATCAATAACGATAGGTCGAGTAGTGATATGTGTCTTAATATTAATCGTTATCCTATAGGAAGTCAGTCTAAGATTTAGAAAATGTATACAAATCTAGTCCTTTGTTTTCTAGTGAGTTAATTAACCAATGTACCAGTGGCTATATTATAGTATAGGATAATCAGTTTATTTGTATTGATGTAACAAAGTATTAAGGATAATTTGTTTATCCAAAATTAATTTTGATAAAGATTGAGCATATAATACATATGTAAATATATATATATATAAGTGTATATATATATATATATGTATATATATTTTTCTCTTGTGTTTATAAGAACTTAAACATTAAATCAAAACACATGAACAAAAATGATACTATTTGTTTTGTATTGTCCTGGATCCCTCACAATTATTTATAAAATGTACAATTATATGAATTCTTGAGGGGTCCATTTGTATCCGCTATTATCATATGTATGATTCAATAAATAAATATTATGAATATTATTATTATTATATGTGTTTTAATCTTGTAAACTTTAAATTGTAAAACTACAAATTATTATTACCTCATGTGCAATATTCAAATTGTAATCTAATTAAATCCACTATGTAATCTATGTTTCATTTAAATTATGGACGTAATAAGTTATGTATATAATGTACCTTGGAAAGAGATTTAATTGCGTTGATAGAATCTCTGCGAACTTGTATTCGAGTGTCCTCCAATATCTTCTTGCATAATCTCTCTATCTAATAAAGGCGATATGATGTTTAATATTATTTGTACAGGTTTAAGGAATTTGGAAATATTTGAACTGATAAATAGTGATGTGATGGTGGTAATATATCGGTAAGTTCATAATGCTAACAAAATTCTTAATTTATCAAATAAATTAATTAGTAAAATAAATCCGATTATTTCATTTGCTAATGTATAATATTTGGTATACAATCATAACGGACGGGTTGCTAATGTAAATAAGCGCGAAAAAGGATGAGTAGAAATTTTATAGGCTCACTTTGGGATTTAATGCAGCTAAAACAAAACAGAATAAAACTAAACCAATTAAACCAAAAAATCCTCAAATATCAATAAAATATATATATATATATATATTTACATTCTCAACCCATCCGTTATGATCGGACACCATAATATTTATATATGTAATTATTATTCGTATACTATTGTGATATATGTCAAACATGTATTAATGTTTCTATATCAAGATACATAATAGAATATTACAATAGGAGAAATGTTACACGAAGTTATATCTTAATTAATACTTATAAATATTCATTACAAATCATAAATCTAAAGAGGAGAATTTATTCAGTATTATTTCTAACTGGATATAGCTGAATTTAAAATTAAATTTATCACAATAATTATATATAATTATTAAATTGCTGTATATGGACTAACAGCAATTTTATTTCAGAAAAAAAAATGTTAATTCTGAAAATGTATCATATCATATCATATAGACCAGTGGTTCCCAACCTTTTTTCATCATTACTGTTTTTTTGACAACAGTTAATTTAAAAATATACCATGACCCAATGACAATTTTTATTTTTTTATTATTAAACTTTAGTCATAAACAAATAATATAAAGTATAATATTTGTAAATTAATTTATAAATATTTTATAAATTGGCCATGACCCATACAAAAAAATCAATGACTCAAATTTGGGTCATGACTCATGACCCATAGGTTGGGAACCACTGATATAGACTATATGATATATATATCATTACTACTATAGTAGTACATATATGATAGTATACGTTCAATTACATTATAAATTATCAATAATGATATATAACTATATAGTAGATAATATTCTTAATAATTATAATAAGTATAGTAATATCATATCATATTAAATATGGTTAAAAATATAATAGTATAACATACTGAGTATGATAGTATCCTACTATGATACTCAGTATGTTACTGAAATAATATATATAATCACTGAATGTATATATTATGTATATATTTTATTATGTTATAATATTATATTGAATCAGCATTATGTAATATCTAAATAATAGTTATTTAATACATATACGACGTATATTATAATAATTATATGTGTTTAAATAAAATTATCGTTAGCAACCATTTAATTAATATTATAGTCAATTTTAATATTTAATATTATATTAAATATATAATATATAATAATTATATAATATTAATTATATAATAATTAAATTATTATTATAACAAAATATAATTATATATACCTATATAATATATTACAATATTATGATCAAGAGAACTTTACGATCAGCGGACAAATTAAACGGACATCCATTGCCGTCGATGGTAAAGTTAATTTGATATGCTATATTATGGAAATCGATATCCGTCGATAATTAACATCACTTGATTGTAATGTATTATATGTATATTATTACGATATATGTCCGCCGATCGTAATGTTAATCTTATATGCTAAACTACAATACAATCCAATCAAATTAACTTTATGATCGACGGACATCAATGTCCGCCGAATTTGTCCGTTGATCGTAAAGTTCATTTGATCCCAATATTATATTCAATATAATATTGGATATTATATTCATTATATATTATATTATAATTATAATAATAATAATTAGTATAATAGTAATTATATATATATATATTTTTTTTATAAAAATGTTTATAAAATATTGTATATAAATTTAATTTAAAATTATAATATAATAATATAATATTATATTATTAAATAATTATATTTAATATAATATAATAAATTATAATATAATAATATAATATTATATTATTAAATAATTATATTTAATAAACTAACTATATCTATACATTCGGGAGCTTGATATTCAAGTTGATCTAATTGGTGTTCAACTGGAGGAATAATAACTTCTCTTTCGAATTGCATATTTATATGTTTAAAATATTAGTTATATTTTTAAATTACATGCCTTCTAAAGATTGTCTACTAAATTATTTGGATACCAGTAATATCGTGCCAGGTAAACTCGGTCCAGGTAAATTCGGACCACATTAAAAACAGGAAGTAATTTCGTGTCACTTTTTAAAATATCAATAAAATAAGTATTTGAGTATATACATCACATAGCTTTCTCTCTATATCTATGATATACATATATATCGAGTGGGGACCTCACTTTAATGTCTATGAGTATATATTATCAATACCTCCTATAACATCAGACCCGAACACTGAATTTACATGGGGTATAAAGAGGCCATCGATTTGTAGAATAAACTGCCTTTTTAAAGTAAATAAACAACTTACCTTACCAGGTCGAGCTTGTTTGGCATTACTTTATTACATTATAAACAACATATTATAATAGATTATCATTTTTATGGATTAACATTGTGCATATCCCTATATTAATATATATACTTTGCTTAAGTTTGTAAATATGATATGCTTAGAAAATTATAAGTTAAATACATTCAATAGGAACCTATAAATGAAATAACGACTTTTATTATACTATTATTCTGAAATATTAATAAAATTGACTTATATTTAAAAAATATTTGAATAAATCATCACATTTTAGTATTAAATTAATGATATAGCTATGTATTAATATATATACCTATATATAAAATTGTATTAAGTTTATAAATTTTCTATTTAACAAATGTTAAATATTAACAATATCAATAAAATACAGTATTTTAATATACTATTATTCTGAAATATTAATAAAATTAATTTATATTTAAAAAATATTTAATAGTAAACTTATAAACATAAATTATCACGTTTAAGTCCGGGTTTAAGTGAGGGTTTAAGTATTTACATTATGGATATCGCTATATATATATATATATATATATATATATAGGGGAGAGTAACCGAATACGGACACTCTCGGTATATAAGTAATCATAAATCCTACAAAAAAAATGTTTAATGAATAAAATATTCATAATTATATAAAAAGTCTACACAAATAATTTTTAATTATTTAAAATATTGCTGCTATATCCTATAAACTTATTTTTTTTATTACGTTTTTAAATTTATGAAAAAAATATCAACTTAAAACCTTCTCAAGAATATATAAATGTATCGATATAAAATATAACACTATATTATTAAAAAATAAAGTATTCTAAAAATTATATATATAATTTCTATATTTGTTATCAAATATTCAGTAAGTTATAAGCATATATCTAGAGGTCATATAAGTCCCTAATATGGACACTCTATAGGTATTAATACGGACACCCTATATCCAATCAGCGAATACACTATTCAGATTTTCATAAAAATCGCGTGTGTTATAATATTAAATACAACCAATAAAGCTAATTCTAACATTTTTATTATTTAGATACTTACATTGTATTATTAATAAAAAAAATAATAAAAAAATTATTAATTAGAATAAATTATTCATAACATTAATTATAAATAATGTAAGTTTAATTTGTCTGATTGATTCATCAATAATATGTAGTTTATCTAGTAGTATATAGGGTGTCCGTATTCGGACAGGGTTACCGAATACGGACACCCCCGTGTCTATCTGATTAAAAGATTAAATAACATTTTAAAATCACAATAATATCTATATTCATATAATATTAATATACTGTAATTTTTTAATATAAATAATGAGTCATAAAATGTTAAGACCATTTATTGTTAAAGTGTCAGTATTAGGTTACTTTCCCCTTTATATTAACTATTTTAATATATATATATATATATATATATATATATTTAAAATATTTCATATTATAGTATAACTATAAATTGTATTATATTTTATTTTTTAAACAGTATTATTCATTAAACTTATTGGAAATCATATTCTATCAATATCTTACACTATTTTGAAAATAAAATTATGTCTCATTAGGAATAATATTAGGTTTTGAAATTATATTGATCATTATAATATACAAGGAATTATTTTCAGATACAAAACCAGAATAGGTTTCAAAAGAAACAGCGAGTCGAATAAGGTCCCCGCAATCTCTATCAACAGCTTCCACATCACCAGATCTTGCATCGACGTAAATTTATCAACGATGTATATAAATTAAATCATTAATTAGGGAGATTTCAAAATGGTAAAAAGTATGAACTGACAAAGAAAACTAACGAAATGTACCAAATCAAAAATAATAAATTATCTCCTATACAAAATAATTCTAATTCTTCGCATTGCTAATATTTAACAAAAATAAATATTATAGTAATCGTTTTTAACTAAATGCAAAAATGTATACATTTTCTATATGGCATTCGAGCTCAGAATGCTATGTAATATTATATAAAACTTGAACACTACAAAGTATAATATATAAATATAAAATACAGAATAGAATATTTATTTTTATGTGTGAAATTAAATATAGTTAAAAAAACATAAATTTTTACAATAGTAATATTTTAATTTTATGAATATATTTAGCACAGTATTTTATTTCATTTATAAAATTTATCCTATTACATCAACTTGTTAATTTTACAATATGATAAAGGATGGAAAACTTAAAAATCCAGTATGAATTTTAAAATATAAATGTACTATAAATAGTATTATTAAAGCAGAGTGCCAAAAAATGTTTGGTCAAATTTTCAAATAAATCTGCTATATTAATTATACATAATATTTATATATAAATGAATCAATATTAATTTTAATTTCAATACATTTTTTTAAAGGTATTATATTTTATGAGTACTAGGTTATTACCATTTGTTACCGGTTTTTACTATAAATTAACATGGTAAAGATAATTTGTGGATGGTTTTGCTATTTTTTCTCTGTAAAAACAGGTTTTTTGCCTTAAAATAATGGGACCCTGAATGAACGCAATCATAAATTTACATTCTTGGTAGATCTAGTGGAGTAGTATTAAAATAGTTTTATATAACTTATTTATTCTATACTTATTATTAATTACATACATAATTTAATATAAAAAAAACATTTCAATCATTCAAATTTTAGCATTACAATTGTAACAAATGAATATTTATGTTAATTATAATAATATCGTACATTACATTAAGGAACATAGGTAACTATTTTAATAAAATATCCTTTATTAATTTAAATTAAATATAATTCACAATTTAGACAATGTGTAATACGCATAACAATACCAATGCGTATACATTGTTGTAATGTTACATGTTATATTATACAAGGAGCCCACACGCCGCGTCAAGGCATTGTGATTGCATGGGAAAAATGTTATTGAGTATAATATAGTTTACAAGTAGTCGTATGCTATATATACTACAATAAGTTCTGTTTGCCAATATTTTCATAGTAAGGGCGGAGTGCATTTAATAAATGCCATGCATATACTTATATAATTGATGAAAAAGCATACATATGTAGGATATATAAAATAATTATCTTTCTTAGAAAATAATGAATTACGTTGTTAAAATTTGTTAAAATTATTAAAATAAAATATATTTAAGAGATGAACCTATTCTAAAGATACTTCCGATTTGGTTTTCTTATACGTTTTGATGAACTTAAAGATGATTCATAATTATGAATAATATTATTACTTGTATTGCAATCTACAACATCAGAAACACTTTTATTGCAATCTACAATATCAGAATTTTTTTTGCTGCAACCTACGATATTAGAAACACCTTTATTATCAGTTATCTGTCTACTTCTTTTATCACATTCATTCTCATCGCCACTAAAATCTTCATCATCATCATCATCACAATCCATTTTATCACCACTAAAATCTATATAATCGTCATCAACATCCGAACTATCATCATCATCATTACATAAGATTTCTGCATCATCATCATCATCACACATAACATCATCATCATCATCGTCATACCAACGACTAATTTCATCGTCGCCATCATTACTATCGCTATCTCTCGATGTACCCTCGTTACTACGTTTACCATGAAAGCGACAGTTCTCGGCGCAACACACGGGGGGTACTTTATACAAGGCGAGTTTCTCCTCTGTGCTGCGTAGTTCAGCTTCGACAGCCGCTATCTTAGCCTCGAGTCGCGCGTTCGCCGACTCTAATTTCTTTATTTTCGCGGTGTTAGTGTTCTCGACGTTGAGTTTTCTCAGCGCCTGTTCGCTTATCGAATTCATCGCGATAGGCTTTCTGCGGGGAGGAGGAGCCATCACCGCCGCACTCCGAGATGGGAACCACTCTTCGCACCGGTCTGTGAATACGTATCGACCCCTGTATATCAGTATTTTAGTGAATTTCTTCAATTTTATAACGAATTGACTCAATTCAATTGAGTGATTTTAGAGCCGAGACAGGATCTAGATTAAACTTTACGATGAGTTCTCACCTCGTCACACCTTTACTGAGCTGGTAGAAGATATGATCTACTTTGAGGGTGGCACACTCGCATAATTTATGATAATCTTTTTAATAATGCATATTTTATTTCAATTTTGATATATAAATATTTTAAATTATACATAACAGGTAAAAGTGTTATTTTCTTTAAAAAAACCTTAAAATAAATAAACATATATATATGAACATTTTATACAATAATATAAAATATTAAATTAACAATAGTAAATATAATGTAACTAAGTATTAATGATATATTAAAATAAATGATAACAAAATAATCCTTGTAGTAAATAATCACTCGCCTCTATTTTACATATATCTCACGCACGTCTAATAGCTTTATTGAAATTACAAAATTCTGCCGTTATAAAATACGTAAAACTACTATTATCCATTTCAATTGAATTTAAATAAAATCTAATATTTATATTGTATATACTATTGAACTCTTATTTATATAATTATCTATATATATATATATATATATATATATATATATATATATATATATATATCAGTATTCATTTTAAAATTTAAAAAACAATTTATTAACCACTTTGCAAATATAAAATAATTTGTTAACATGTTTTAAGTTAAATAACTAATTTATAAAAATACAATTTATTTTAAAACATATTAAAAAATAAATTACCTTGAACAAATAATGTGACCATTTTGAAAAAAATTATAATAATAATTTTAATAATTTATCTGAATAAAAAATATTGAAACGATTAATGTTAGTTAATTAATGTTAATAAATTAGTTAATTAATACATTAGTTATTGCATTAATGACCAGATAATTTGTATACTTTATATGGCAATATTGGCTAATTTTATTCTCACAAATATATAAGTTTCAATATATTGTATATATATGTATATTTTTCTGTTAAAAAATGGGATCAAGAGATGAATTTAACGGCAAGGGCATAAGGATGCGGTTGCTATTTTTATGTGGGGTGCGTTATAGGGGAGAATATCGAATATATCCCTTTTGTTTTGATTACGATTATCGAATTAAAATATAAAATATTTGATATGTATCTCTATATAATTTAAGAGTATAATAACAATCAATTTATATATATATATATATATATATATATTAGCGTTGTCATTCGGACCCGGACTTCGGACTTTAGGTCATTGATACCGGACTGATACAGTATAATTTATGATATATCGGACTCGGACCGGACTCGGACTTTAATATTTAACTCAGACTATTTCGGACTTTAAATATTAGATTCGGACTATTTCGGACTTTAAATATTAGATTCGTATTATTTCGGATTTGTATTATTGGATATCTAAAATACATTCCAATGTTTACCTTTGGGATTATATTTATTCGCGCCATTTTCAACCAACATAGCGGTTCTGTGTATGTATCCGCGACACTGTTACTAAACATAGCGTCCCTTTGTGTGAATAGGCGCCAATGTCAATCAAACTACCCCGTCATTCGTATGTATCCGTGACACTTTTAATCCACATTGCATCATTTTAAAATTATTCGTGCAACTATCAACATCATTATTTTAAATTTTTGTATTCATTTTAAATATTGTATATAAATTTAAGAAATGATTCATATCGAAGAAGAAACTACACTGCCATTAAGTGCACAGTTTACATCACTATACGATACTTATGCTACTGTCAAACGATGCGGATACAATTATCAAACGATACTGATAGTGATACGTCTGTCAAACAATACTGAGACATCTGTCAAATGATAATGATACGATACTGAGACTTCTGTCAAATGATAATGATACGATACTGAGACTTCTGTCAAATGATACTGATACTGATACAGCTGTCAAACGATACTGATACTGATACTGATACAGCTATCAAACGATACTGATACGATACGGATACAGCTGTCGAATGATACTGATACGATACTGATACAGCTGTTGAATGATACTGATACGATACTGAGACTTACTTTTTAGAAAATTTGATATATAAAATAATATATATATATATCTTATATTATATACTAGATTGCTATGCTTATTATGTACATTAGTTTAACATGTACACTAGTGTAGGGAAATAACTAAATGAGTATTTTAAATTTGACACCATAAATTATATTCAAAACAAATGGGGGGCCATATTTGATACATAGTGTTATAACTTTCATAACGAGCGGGTAGTGAGGACTTTGATTACGACTCTAAATGAATCATCGGATATACTATTATATTTACACAATACACATTTATAGATATATATATATATATAGACAGTGTATACACAGATATGTGCCCACATATTAATACGTATACACATCTATATATAGATATATTATTACGGATTGATATTTTGAGTTTTTTTGGTTTATTAGTTTGTTTTTATTTCAGAATTATATTATATCAAAATTAAATCAGGCATTAATACTTAATTATTAAAGCAGTAGAAAGATTTTTAATAATGTTTAAGTCGGTTGTATTAAAGCAGATTTTAAATCAGAATGTTCGAAAAATGATTCAAATTGATTTATAAACTTATTTAATAAGTATTTAAATATGCTGTTATGGTTTGCTGGGTATGGTAACCATAATGGTTATATAATTATTGTAATTATAATAATAAATAGTGAATCTATATTGAGAATATTAAACCACACGTATATCATTATTTTAAAATAAATAACACACCTACTAGAACATACGTCGTACGACGTACGTAAACGTCTGCTGATAAATATGTGCCGCCAGCATATAGCTTTTATATAGCTCTGATTCCTCAATGATTATCAATATTCATTATTCAAGTAATTTTTACTGTAATATTTGTTAATATTATTTAATAATAATGTTAGGTGCCAGTCCCCTATCGAATAAAGTACAAACTCTCTCTAACCATCCACAAAGCTATTCACCACAATTCCCCTGACTACCTTGCCTCCCTCCTACATCTACACACACCCATCACTATACTCCAGACACGTTACTCCAACACCTTTCTCCTTAACACTCCCCATTTACACAAATTCCATTCTTCAAATTTACGCTCCTTTGCCCTCTTTCAAAGAGGCAAATAGTCTTTGCCCTTTACCACTGGAACTCCTTACCCAAACACCTACGAATAAACTCATCAACCCTCTCTTTTAAACGCCATCTCAAGACTCATTACTTCTCCCTTTCCTTCCCTCCAACTAAATAATTTCCCTCCCACGGACGGCCGATTGCTAACGCACTTGCAGTCCATAACCAACAAAAGTAAAAGTAAGTAAATAACAATACATATATAACAAACACATATAATATATGAGAATCATATATGTATATTAATTAATAATGTATATTATTATAAAATTACACTAACGGTAATTAGTATCGATGAAGAAAGTTACCTAATTTCAAATTATAAGTATTGTTATGGGTATTGTTATTTTATTCAAATATTTTACAAAGCAAAGACTAAAAAGATGGTAACACAAACAATAAGATTATTATTTATAAACATTTTATTTGATAAATATTCAAATATTTTTTAATAAACATTTATATATTATGTCTATTTAAATTAATAAATGATTAAATTGATATTGTCAATGTAATAATTAATTAAATTATAATTCTACTATAAATATCGACAATATATAACTTACATATAAGTTAAATATAATGTAAACGATGTATGTAATTTGAATTTAATTACTAAGGTAAACTTTTTGTAGATATCAGATTCTGATATTATCAGAATCTGTATATTAAATGTGAAACCCCTTTATTGTGAAAACACCTTTAATTATATAATTAAATATACTCATATAGTATAATAATATGTATACTATTATGTTACATATACACTATGTATTCGCGTATATACTATATATGCTAATCATATACAAGTACTACAATATTTTCCATAATAATTATGGAAAATTAAAATTATGATAATTAAAATCATTTTCAAAATGATTTTTAGTACTACCTTTAAGTTAAGTTAAACTTAGTAGTAACTTACTAAGTATTATTATAATAATGATATTTAATATATATAATATCATAATAATTACAATATTGTAACTATTTAGTAAATATGATGGGATGTAATGCAACTAAAAAACCTGGAAATGTCAAAAATTAAACCCAACAAAACCAAACAAAACTATGCGATCGGACGCTTGTTCACATAATCCACATTTACTATTGTAATTATTATGATATTAGTATCTACATGCTATATTAGCATAATTTAAATTAAATAATTTGTTCTGTAATAAAATTAATGTTAGTTATCATACACCATATTATATGGCATATAAGGATCGGTTTATAATCAAAATCATCGCAATTTTCAAAAATAAGTTAATTTTCAAAGCCCGCAATATTGTTTATTCAAATTGTCTGTATATAGTTTACCATTATCCAATACTATTACATAATATCGTAATGGTGGTAAAAAATAACATTAATTTAATGTATAATTACGATAGTGTATCAGTGGTAGTGTATGATAGATAATAATGTATCTGTAACATTAGGGTTGAGTTATATTATATTTATGAATAATTATTTTATTTATATATATATATATATATATATATATATATTTATGCTTATATATGCTTACTCGGGATGCAATGCAGCAAACAAAAACCTGAAGATATTAAAACTAAACCTAACCAATCCAAATTAACCAAAACCAAACTAAACTTATATATATATATATCACAATATAATGTATTAATATAATAATTATGTTATATATATATGTCTGTTGTATCATTGTTATATTTGTGTATCAATAAATTATGTATATATATATATATATATATATATATATATATAGTATAAATGTATATATTATATACGTAGTCTGCATATATTGCATATAAATTGTATTAATGTTGAAAGGCTGTCATATTATGTATAATTACTTCACCTATATTTAGTTATGCGAATTCTATATCACTAATTCGAATAAACATTATACGTGCGTTCAAATTGCAAAGATTTTTACCAGGTACCTAAGTAACATCAATATTTCATTATATTTTCAATATCCTGTACCTACTACTGTAGTAGAGCAATATTTATAACACATACAATATTAATTATTAAATATCATTACAATATTGTAATGATAGTACATAATTTATCAATATCAATTAATAGTATAATAAAATCGTATTACGAATTTAAAATGTGAGCAGATATATATATATATATATATATATATATATATATATATATATATATATTAATTTATATATATATAATTAAAATGATTCCCTAATATGAGTTTGAAATATATTGAAACTATTACCAAAAACATGCTTTCCGCTCATAATATCTGGAATTTTACTTTTTGTACTCCAAGCTAGACACTTTTCTATTGTATTTCAGTAATTTTAATCTTTGAATCAAATATATTAAGAATATTTATTTATCTGTTAATAAAATGCATTGATATTTTAAATTATATTTATATATGAATATATAAAAAATATGAATATTTTTTTCCGAACGATGTTTTTATTGTATATATGTCGACATTCCAAATAATATAATGTATATTAAATTATACTATGAATTAAATATAAACATATTGAAATCAGTTATTTAAATACAAGTTTTTCCATTGCATATATCAAATTAAATTTGTACTATTGGACCATTATGCATATTGCAATACAATAAAATTCTCAATCAGAAAATTAAAATTTCACAAAATATGCATTTGCAGATATCCTGTCCTTGGTATTACTGATTGTCCTCTAATATTTATTAATATATATATACATATATTTATATATATATATTTATAATAAACAGTATTACTTATTTATTAATACATTTAAGTTATAATAGTTATAACATTAATTATTATTTCTGTGTAGTTCTGATTATGAGTGTTGTTAATTATTTCTCAGTTTTGGTATTTTATATAATGGTTAGAAGGTGATATATCCACTCTACATTAATACATATATAATACATATATAAATACATTAAATCAGATGGACATCGCGAATCTAACTGAATGCGTGACGGGTTTGATTGACAGCTTATGCGGGAATCTAACTCCTAGTGTAGCTAAGAAGTGCAAGGCGCAAGTTTTCCATAGAATTCTCATCGATCCATTGCGCCATCATGAAAAAGAGAAACCGTTAGTCTGCTACTACTACTACTACTACTACTACTACTACTACTACTACTACTACTACTACTACTACTACTACTACTACTACTACTACTACTACTACTACTACTACTACTACTACTACTACTACTACTACTACTACTACTACTACTACTACTACTACTACTACTACTACTACTACTACTACTACTACTACTACTACTACTACTACTACTACTACTACTACTACTACTACTACTACTACTACTACTACTACTACTACTACCACAGAACCTTGAACGTAGTGGCGAGAATATACACAAAGAGCAACACATACAGAGAAGTGAATACAGTGGACGTAACACTACAGAGATCTCAACGAGAAAGAGCAGATGACCTCGACTCAACTGTAGAATCCTACTTGAAATGTTTGTCTCTCTTACAACAGTCACTATGTATAATCACATTGCCTATTAAAACTAGTAAATGTTTAATAAATTAACAAATATAATCAATAAAAGATCAGTTAATATACGGAATTCATTAGATAATGAAATAATAAAATCTGTTTTTGTATCACCTTTAAAAAATAAGATAAACAGAATCTGTTTTGACGATCAATGTTTTTTATACAGAAGTTAAAAATTGGATATTCATTTATGTTTTATTATATATTTATAATATTTGTTATCTTCTATTTTTTTAAACTTTTTTAACTTAATATAATAAATAACTCATACAAAAATCTAAAACTGAGCGTTGCCTGACCTCATGTTGTATACATAATATTCTTCTTGAATTTATAGTTTTATTTATATTATAGTTATGATAAAAATCTATCAATAGTCTAATTGTTATAATAATAATTTTAAACATATAAACTTTTATACATATTTTTAATAAACTTATCATTTTAATTAAATTTACATTATATTATTATATACATTTTACTTATTATATATTTTTAAATATTACACATAAAATATTAAGGCTACTATGCAATAAAGTAACGTTTATGTAAATGATATACCTAGCTACATTTTGTTGTTAAATAATATTTATGTTCTGTACGTTAATACATTTTAGTTTTTTAAGCATTATTATCTATGACGTATATCATATAATGTAAAGCTGCTAAAGATAATACATTGCGTATAACATTCAAATTCTAAAGTTACATACTATTTATGTTAATCCGTCACATTTTCATAGTCTATAATATATTAGAATTCTCTTAACTATATAAAAGTATATCTTTGGTTTCAAATCTATATTAATATTTAACATAACTTTCATGTTTTCAATTACAATTTAATATAACACTTTATATAGATTTACGCTAGTATAAAGTACATTTTTTCATATTTTGATAATCAGGTAATCACAAATCTGAATAAAATAAATATTTGTATATTTAAAAGTGAATCTATATAATATAAATATAAATATATATATACATATATATATAATATAAATATGTCATATATTTAAATATGTGTAGAAAATATTTATAAAATATTACATTGACTTTAATTTTAATTAGAATTAATATACCTATGGTAGATTAAATATTATATATATATATATATATATATATATATATTAATATATATATTAATATATATATATATATATTAATATATATATATATATATATATATTTATATAATGTAATTAAGTATATCAACAATAATGTATGCTTCTAGGATATTCGCACCTAGACCTTCACTCTAGCCTATATCTGATAATAATAATAATAATAAAATGTACTGATGTTTACCTAGTCTCATGAATATAAACAAGTAAATAATGATGTATATACTCTAATGATGTATGTATATTAATAATACTTTCTTTGTAAATAATACCATATACATTGCGTTATGTTCATAATATTATTTACGTACAATGAAATATCTATTGCAATTAAGTATCACTAAATGTGCGTGTCATTTTTTTAATACTATTTTTTAAATTAAATTAATAACGATGTTAAAAATATTAACTATGATATATTCTCTTCAAATTAAATTCCTAGGTTCACACGGAGATAGAGCTTCTAAAGAGAATATTCTAGAATTTCTTTTGTTACTCTCCGATACCGCGATCACTCAGGTATAAATCTACGCATGAATACATATCGTAATATTCACCTATTTATATACTTTATTAACACTCATCAATGACTTCGCTAAGGGAATTTTACAGTGTGTAGATAATGAAATATTTCTACATAAAATTAAACTAGTGAACATATTATCCACATTCTCATTTCTAGTGATATATATATATATCTATAGTCATTATATAACCAGATATTACATCATCTGTTATTGCATTATGATGATATCATCGGCTCGCATTACATAATCCTCCATCATTACATAACATCCTACTCTATAACCAAAGATATTTCTAATGAAAGATATACTATCTAATTTATATTGCGCGTAATTTTATCGAGCATTAACATATTGTTTTATAGAAACTGCGCCAAACCCTAATCTATTTCAGTGATTTCCTTACTATCGCCAGCAGCGGTTGGGTGTAGGTATTACTTACGTTGCGTAGATGGGGTGTTGTATATCTTTGCCATAACCTCATCCCGCCCCACATTACCATGTCACATAGCCGCAGATACGAATGAACACATACACCTGCCTGGACGTACCTCCAGTAGCGATTACGCACGGTGCCTGGGACATCAACATCGATACGTTAGTGGACAAGTGCGTATGTCTGCGCGTGTGTCTGCGCGCGTATGCGATACGTGGTACGTTTAATTATATACGTAAATTGTGTCTTCAAATATAATACATATTAGAGTAAAGTTGATGGTTGATACGATTTTTTTACCTATTAATTATTAATATATAATAATACTCCATATTTATATATAAGGAATCTTATATTATTATATATATATATAAATATATGTTTATTTTTAATATATTTATATTTATTTTTATATTAAGTTTAAAAACATTTAGATTTAAAGTTTTTATATATACATAACTGCCTATATGACTCAGTTGTCTAAGGCACCATACACACAATAGAACGCAAGTTCAGGTCTTGTCCAGATCATTAAAATAAATCTTAAAATAATATATAGAAGTGATTTTATATAATTGTGTATAAACAAATTATCTGCTCTCATTAATACAATGGATACCTTAACATGAGAGCGGCTTCGAATGGACATTAGAGCCATATGGTTATAAGTGAACACTTCATCTAAGTTCCTGGATGGGATGAAAGGACTCCAAAATAATAATAAAAATAACAATAAACATATATATATACACAGAATCACTATTATTATTATACAATATTCATTATATGGAATTTTAAAAACTCTATATTTTCTTTACTCTGATGTAAATTAATTATACATATAAAGTTGATAACTATTCACAATATGTATTAACACTATCACAGAGATATATTCGAAATCAATCTGGATTCACATTTTGATACATCTCACCTCTCTCTCTCCGATAAGGTTCAATATACGTATGTTATTAATGTTATTAATTATCTACTGTAGTATATAGTCCATCCCTCAGGAGTTATGGGCATATAATCCTATATGGGCGTGACCTACCCGAGACCTCTTCCCTACTTATTTGATGATGTGTTCAGCACGTTTGATCAACATCCCAAATATTTTATTTACTTCCGGTGTGTGTAAATCACAACTTATTTATATTTGCTAACTATTATTTATATATTTCTGTCATTATTGTTTATTGTTACCCATCGTTTTGAATCTATTCAATAAACTATTATCTATCTATTATCTATCTATCTATATGTATATTTTATAGAATACTATGTTTAATAATACTCCGTTAAATACGTATTCACTTTCAACTTCTACTATTCTACTATCATTGAATGCATACCTACTAATTTAGTAATACTAACGATATTACATTCACAGTTGCTGTCAAGTTTGCCATCGAATGACGTTAGTTTAAGTTTATGAAATGTCGACGTAATATCACTAATATTTCCTAAGAATACCAGTGATCTCGTGTGGAATATTCAAGTGGTTTCGTGGGCAGTGATTTCGGGCAGATTGGTGATCTCGTGCGCAATGATAATACGCCCTAATGTATCTAAGTATTTATAAATAGTAAAATTTACACTACACACGAAATCATTAATTCGCACGAGATCACTCCCAATGAAATCGCTGTTTACCTGTTCCTATATAATTTATGTATACCTTATTTCTAGCATATTAATATAATAATTAATATAATATATTTATATATAAATAATCAATAATCTTTTTCTAATATTTTATCATATGTATTTCTCTATATTTATAATTCGAAATGACTATATTTTATTTATTTATTTATATATTTTTACATTTAAATATAAATTTGAAAATCTAATATAATGATAATCAAAATGTATTTAAGTTAATGGTTTAAAATTTACTTTTGTAATATTAATAATTTATAACAATGATACTTTATCATTCAGTACATTGTCTGTACATTGGTCTAACTAGATTGTTACTAAGTGTGTATAGTTTAAGATAGTAATAAAGTGTAACTACCTACCAAGATAACAATAGTGAAGTAGTTCAAGTTGAAGATTATTAGTGTTGACGTGATAAAGGGTTTAGATTCCGTATGGAAATGCTTAATCAAAACCGCCTATTCAATGTATATTAGGGTAATGTTTAAACACTATACGATTGTTCTTATAAACCTATCGATGTAGCATACACGGATACTTATCAATAACACAATATCTGATATATTCATTAATCGTATATTTTAAAACACGATTTTATGTATACTTATGTAATATTGTATTGTATATTTCACAAATAATCAATAAGGTAAAAGAAAAAAAAATATATTTATAAAAAACATATCATACAGAATATATTAATATAGAAATATATTCTTAATATGTTAATTATTTAAGTTTATGTAAATATTCACACTGATGATTAAATCTCTATAATGGTTTAATAAATGTATTAACAATCCTTAACAAATTATGTATATTGGTTTCATATATATATATATATAATAATATTATATATAAGGGTAATTATATCAACAAGTGGCAATGTTTCTATAATAACCTTGGCAATACCTAATCTGATAATAATAATAATAATAATATATAGATACGTGTATTAATCTTATAATGTAATCAACACTAAAATAGAGAAATAACAGTGAGTCTCTCCTGGGAGCTCTGTCGCGACCTCAACCTTTACCCCTTGACCTTGACTTCGGTTTAATCTTGCCACTGTTATCTGAACCCAGTTTTAGCATTCCGCATTCTTCAAAGGTTATACATGTATCCGTGTTATTTATCGCATCATTTCAGCATGATTTAATAGTATATTAATCAATGAGAACAGTATATATATATATATATATATATATATATATATATATATATATATATATATATATATATATATATATATATATATATATATATATATATATTTATATTAATAACTATTATTATAGTTATTAAATAATACTGAATCTCTTAAAAAAATAAAATAAATGTAATTAAAATTTTGAATTATAATAAATTTAATTATTTACTTTGTATGTATTTACACTGTATATATATATATATATATATAAAAAGTAATTATTAACAACTAAATCTATATATCATTCCGACAATAAAGTTGAGCCCTGGTAATATGATAAGAATAACTTCATGCGGATATAATTATGATAAGTATGATGAGAAAGATATAGTTAAATAGCCAGAATATTTGATGCTATACTATGAATAACTTGTTCTCCTTTCTTGTAATAATAGGGATGTTATTAGAACATTTATTTTTATATTATAAATAATTTAAATGTATAGTGAAAACTATCTAAACATACGATTCTCCTAAACTTATTATAAACATTGAGTTATAAATTATATATTAATAATATACAATTTATATTATAATTATATTATATATTGTTAAATATTATTATTTATTTAATAATCATAATATATTGTTCAATTTTATTAAAATTCATACATTCAATAATATTGGGAGATAAATTTAATTTATAAACGATCTGAAATTACATTATATCATTAATTTTTTTGCTATTGTTTATTAACTAAATTAGCTTAATTAAAATGTATTCATAAATGTATATTCTTCTAAGAATACCCTATAACGATATCTTATTAAACAACACTTTTAGCTTGAAATCAAGAAGATCAACGACACTAGTGGATTCAGTGAAATAGACGTACAGACAACAAAGGATGACCTTGACCCTTCATTTAAATCTGTCTACGATAGCGGGTTACCTTTAACTACTTTTATTACCTAGTAGGTTACCTAGTACGTACCTTCCATAGTAGTACGGTTTGCTTTCATCATCACCCGCTGCCTTAAAAATATTTTAGGATATTATAAATAAAATACAGAACTTGGATAATACATAATAAAAAATATTGTAAAAATTAAATTATTAAATTACATTTTAACTCCAGCACCTACCCTTAACAGCATATCGCATTATATATTTTATACGTTTTTGAATTAACTATTAAATATTGTACATCTAAGTTTGTAATAAAATGTCTAACAAGTTACAAAATAGATTTTCAACATATCACTCTACCTCTTCTATACATTATTGTATCTAAATAGAATATATCGTTGTCTACCGATTAAATATTAGGCAAATACTGTTGAACATAGTGTTTCACTAATAATATCGGATCGTATTTTTATGGAAATAGCTTTTTATTAATACAACTTATGATTGTTAATAGCAATGTGTTATAGTTTCTTTATAAGTTTCCAATAATTATATATTAATATAATAATAATAATAATAATAATATTTATTAGAAGAATTTTATTTATTTTCTGTTTCGTTTTCTATTTTATAATATTAATATTTGTGTACTCCTAATGACCTTCACAATAAGCTGTAGCATATCTGCTGTTGTTGTCGCCCTTGAAGTAATACATGTAGATATATTCCTATTAATAATGGGCCGTATTCTAACAGTTATTAGTGTATTTATCATAATTTCTCTCTATATAGAGAGTATACACTGTGGTTAATATATATTATATTTAAACTTTAAACTTGTTAATATATATTATATTTAAACTTTAAACTTGTTAATATATATTATATTTAAACTTTAAACTTGTTAATATATATTATATTTAAACTTTAAACTTGTTAATATATATTATATTTAAACTTTAAACTTGTTAATATATATTATATTTAAACTTTAAACTTGTTAATATATATTATATTTAAACTTTAAACTTGTTAATATATATTATATTTAAACTTTAAACTTGTTAATATATATTATATTTAAACTTTAAACTTGTTAATATATATTATATTTAAACTTTAAACTTGTTAATATATATTATATTTAAACTTTAAACTTGTTAATATATATTATATTTAAACTTTAAACTTGTTAATATATATTATATTTAAACTTTAAACTTGTTAATATATATTATATTTAAACTTTAAACTTGTTAATATATATTATATTTAAACTTTAAACTTGTTAATATATATTATATTTAAACTTTAAACTTGTTAATATATATTATATTTAAACTTTAAACTTGTTAATATATATTATATTTAAACTTTAAACTTGTTAATATATATTATATTTAAACTTTAAACTTGTTAATATATATTATATTTAAACTTTAAACTTGTTAATATATATTATATTTAAACTTTAAACTTGTTAATATATATTATATTTAAACTTTAAACTTGTTAATATATATTATATTTAAACTTTAAACTTGTTAATATATATTATATTTAAACGGAGTTAAATAATAATAATAATAATAAAATCATCACTTACTCCAATGTGATTCTTTAGGTACGAAAGTCCCGACATAAGTGCTTCACATCACAATGTAGTCAGTATATGGAAGCAGGCTTCCCAGTGTACATTGTCCAGATATTTCACCTGGGAGAATTGCGATAGGTTTGTGTACATTTATATATAAACGTATGTAACGCAATGATATGTTACGTATCGTTATTCAATCTTGTTTAATTTAAAACTAATGTAATCTAATATCATACGAGGTTATGTATTATGCAATCTTATATGTTAGATATTTTAGTTTTGATATTTATTTTTAATATTACATCTTTGGAGAATTCTTAAAGTATAGATAGATAGATAGATATATATATATATATATATATATATATATATATATATATATATATATAGTTTATAGAGTGTTAAAAACATACCAAATGACGTGAAACAATAATTTGATAATAAGTAATAAGTGATGACAATAAGAATGATGGTTTACATATGCTATACATAAGCTTCGGAGCTATTACGTAATCCCCACGATGTAACCACCGTTCATATGCACACAGAACATCACTAGTAACTAGGGGTGATGGAACGATGTTGTGTGTAAGGGGGACCAACCAATTAAAATAAATATGTGGTAAAAGTGGGGGGGGAAACAATATATAGGAGGTCCTCATAGATTTTAAAGTGAGGGGGGATATATCCCCTCGTCCCCCCCTGTTGCAGCGCCCCTACTAGTAGCCAGTAGTTCATGAATCAAAGACTACCCCGCAGTGTAGAAGAGCTTATTAAACCGCTGAATTGTATCCGCGTATACATCATTACTTATTAGGGAAATAACACAAATAGGTGATGAGGTGAGATAGAATTAACATACGACTAGTTAATATTAGAATGCGTGATATAAGTGGATTGCTATGCATTAGAATGAATGGTATTTATAAACACTTATGTAATATATACGATTGAAATTCTCTACAGTGTTAAGTCGCTCCTATCGCCCACGCAACCTTATTCCCGCTAACTATAATACTATAGGTGTCAAATTTAACTTTTCAATACCGACCCTCACCACCAGGGGGAACCACGAGCGGCCATATCTAATAGACGCCCCGCGCGCCGCAATAGACGTGTACATGCGCGACCTTCTGCTGCCGGAGTTTAGGTCGCACGTGAAGTTCGTCACTCAAGGTCATCTGGCGGCGATGTCGCGGCAGATCATGCTGGGCCTGAGAAGTCACCTTTACTACTACAGTACCCCCTCGGTTTCTTCTCACTCTAGTATCATGTGTATTCACTAGTGTACGACGTAATAATGTACGTGCTTATATATATATATATATATACTATATAGCAACGATATAATATTTATTTATATAAATCACATATATATATATATTGAATACAATACAAATAGACAATACTAATTTAACCTTCAATAATCAATATATATGTGCAATGCACATTGTGCCTGTTATAAATAACTGTGAGGGACAATATAATACAAATATTAACAAAAAAATCACTTGTGTTTTGATTTATAATTTATTAAGTTATTTATAAACACAAGAGAAAAACAATAACTACCTGGGATCGAACCTGGGTAGTTCTAGGTCTTACTATATATATATATAACCTACGATATATTTGTATCAAAACATACTAGATTAGGATTTTTTTATCATATCGTTATAATAAATTAATTTGTCATAAATATAATATTCAAAATATTTATTTAGCAAAGATTTGAATTGGTAGTGGGGGTGACCTATTCTGGGGTATCTATTCAAGTCTGTCAATCACAATGCACGCTATTCTCATCAACAGGTTATAATTAAAACTCGATTAAATCGACCGATATCTATATCCGATACCTACGTATTTAACAAACAAGCGATCTAATGGAATATAACCAGTAAACTTATTATTGTAATAAATCCTACATCATATGTAAATATATTGATTTGTAGGACTATGGAATTAATTAAATATTGTAGATTACACGCGTAGAATTATGAATATGTAATTATTATTTTAAAATTAGAAATAAATTTGTTTCTATAAACACGTATACATTGTTATTTTAATATTTGTTCATATTCAATTTCTTAGTTAAACTGAACATAGACGAATATGTATGTATAATAATAATATTTGAACTACGTATGCTGTACATAATATAATCTATGCAGTAGAGCTTTATTATAGAGGTTTATTAGCGTATAATCATTAGCTTTATTATCTGTTTGACCTAACATCTAGGCACGTATTATAACGCGATACTGACTTGGATCGCGTCGAAAGGGGAGTTTCACCGTACCGATAAGACGACTCTTTCACTGAAACAGGCGGTGTCCGTTTACCTGCGAAAGTTTGAATCCTGTATCCTCAATAGAGTTAGTCATCATCGAACATCTACTCGTTGCTCGATACAGATTATTTAGGGTGTCGTCCACATCTGCTGGGTAAACATTAAATGTATGCGTTCAGATAGTGAGCAGCGGGTAGTTGTTTACATCGCGTGATTAATGAATTATTAAAATCTCCGTTATAGAATTATTTAAAATTATTTGAATATATTTGTTCTCTTTATTTCAACATGGATAACGATGATATAGACACTCTAATTGAGTTAGAATCGCTCAATTGTTTAATACTTTACTTATTCAGCTTTACTATCATAAGATTATCTTTAAATAATGATATATACATTACCAAATTAAAAGTAAACAATTAAGTATTGTTTACAATTCGTGGTAACAATTACTGCAAAATAGAACATGTTGAACTTTTTGGCAACTTGTTACCCGTGCTGTTGCTCGCTGTTTATGTATTAAGATAGCTAGGAATAAGTACGGGTTTCTAGATGCTTAACAATAACAGTTTTCATAGATTTTATGCGGTGACTTGTTGCCATGCTAACTGATAATACTGTTGTTTAATTGTGCTCGCCTTGTGGAGGACACCCTAAATTTAGTTGTTCACTTTTGTATATAAATATATATATATATATATATATATAACTTATTATAGTATTTGACTAGTAGTATGCAACTATCAGTATTGATTGTTGTATGTAGAATAAGAAAATTAGAAGCTCCCACTTGTTAACTAATCAATTTCGTCTAGAGATCTCTTCTAAATAGTGCTTCGTACGGAACAATTTGTACGTGCATTATGGGTAAATGTATGTAACGAAGTAAAGTAGTCAAGTGAAGCATCGTGAGAGAGTGTCAATCAACTCGTATTGGTGGTATTAAGCAAACAGGCGAGATAATATCCTGAATATTCAAAATCAATAACGTACATCCTATTTTAAATTGCGCATTATTCGTTGTTAATTTCAATAACGTACGATATCTCTAGCTGTTATTTCATCTTCATAATAATGACTATACATTCTCTTAAAGGCATCATTCAATAACTCAACATAACATCACAATCCGCAGAATGATATCGACACTATGTCCAGCCTAAAGGCCAGCGTCTTGAAACTATCCAATCAGATCAAGTTAGTCGTACATTTCGATGTAATACATGTTTGGCAGTGTATATATAGGCAATGTTTAATTGATGTCCTCTTCATTAATAGGCTGATATACAAAGTGTTGCAATGCGACAGGGATAATAACTTACCAGAGGTTTGTTGATAATTAAATAGATAACAATATATATATTATATTAATTAATCCGTATATTAATCAAGAGTAAAAACTATAAATGAAATAAATAACAGATAGTATATTAATTAATTAATAATAAATAGTCAATAAATAACAATAAAATATATTAAATTAATATTAATAATAATATATTTTATAAAATATATAACAATATTTATATACTAATCGGCATGCATAAACCAAGGTGTTTTGTTATTAATTGTACATTTTTGTACCATATCGATTTGGGTATCAATTCATATCTATTTTTTCTTCCATATTATTGTTTATTTATTTTTTTTGTGTGTATTATTTCAACGGAGAAACGGGTAACATACGTACGTACGCTTGAATGCATGATTCCGGAGTTCACAATTAATTCAAATTCAAACTCTAAATCCCAGAAGAGTAAAAACTCGATATTGATCTTTTAATAAAATACTTCGATACGAACAATTGATGACATGAAGTAATGTGAATCGCATGCAAATATTATTGTAGTGGTTGCCTTCACCTGTGCTTATTATACTACCTCAGACATGCAGGTTGTAATAATCATACCCACTACTTACTGTGATCATGGCACTAGTAATGTTATGACCTTGAATGAATGAATGAATGTTTATTTAGACACTAAAATAACGTTAAACGATCTCTATTGTGTAAAATATAAAATAACAAAATACACAAAAAATATAAATCAGTTGAAAATAATATTATGCCTCCTACGCCCCATTAACATTCAGCTTACCACCTGCACTGTCACCAGGGTCTAGATTTACTGAATTACATCTACGGTCTGACGATACACTCTATGAACACCGGGGGCGACGACTACATCCTGTTCCTGTACCTATTCCGCGCCTCTGTATCGCCCTACTTCTGGTTAGCTTACCCCCTCCTCCTTCAACTCCATACCTTGTCAAGATCCTGCTCCTCATCCTTCTTCTCCTCTCGTCTATTTCCTCCTCCTCATCCTCCTCTTACTTATCCTCATGTTTCCTTATACTTCTCGTCTATTTCCTCTTCTTCTTATTCGTTGTACTTATCATCCTCATCTTCCTACTCTTTCTACTCATGCTTCTTTTCCTCATCATCCTTCTTTTCCTCTTAATCCTCTTATTTATCCTCATCCTATATTTATCCTCATCCTCTATCTCTCTATCTTACCTTCATATCTCCCATACTCTTTATTTAGCCAACCCCGCCTCCCACAGCCTATCTCCTATCTCACTTCCTCATCCTCCATACACCTAGTTTCATGCAAGACTGGCTGTTCAAAGGATTGAACTCAGATGTCTACGGAGAGTTTGTGGTCAAGGAAGACGATACTGTTATCAACAATAGAGGTTTGCTATCTTGACGTAATCCCATTTCATGTGTATCATGAGGTATTAATATAAACGCTATGTATTAATATCAATAATTCGGATGTTGCTTGAACATATTAGCTTATAAATAATACATGTTGGAATGTACATATGCCTATATATATATATATATATATATGAATATATACATCTGTACATATATATATATATATATATATATATATATATATATATATATATGTATAGTATCGGTCAACTATTAAATATAAAATGTACTTGTACAACTAACTCTCTATATATTTTTATAAATAGCTTATTACATACAAATATATTGATTGAGAGCAATAAATGTTTATATTTTGTGTGCGTATTTTATTTATGATTGATATCTCTATATATGCCTACTGTATTCGCACGCCTACGAAATAAATAACATATATAACCGAACTAGTATTCATTACAATCGATTATTGTAACTAGTTTTAAATTATTCATTTTTATGAGTTAACTTAGACAAATATTGTTGATATCATTTAAAATATAAGTTTTAAATATTATAAATAAATTATAACAAAAATGGAAATATTTATTTAAATATTTGAAAGGTTTAAAGAATATTGTTTTGTATACAGCAAAATAAACTGTTTATTACATATACTATATGAATTGTGAATCATTGAATTTTATAAGTTGACCGTTAGTTTATAGGTTATTACAAATTTAATAATTATATAAATATATATATATATATATATATATAAATATATATATATATATAGAATATTGAAAGTTTATTATTGATACAACTAGACAGCAGCTACTGGACGCACGCCTATACGCTACGAGAGAGAAACGTAAGAGTCACGGAAGGTCAAAGTTCAACGGATGAGGCGGGCAACGACGACAGCCTGTTCGTCGAGATCAACTCGATGATGTTTCAATGCGGTAAAGCCGTGAATCTCTTACGATTAATCACTACTCAAGTTAGCGCCCCACGAACTCGTGCTTCAATGTAATGATACTATACGAAACGCTCTTTTGATAGATAGATAGATAGATCAAAAGTTTATTGAATTACTGGTTATATATAAAAAAGAAAAAATAACATTACATTATATAACATGTATAAACAAAATATACGAGTGTGATAACAGTAAGACAAAACTAAACGATACAAAAAACAAGAAATAAAAGGAGAAGTAAAATAAAACATTAGATTATACGAGCCGTTGAAATATTAAATTGAAAAATAGAACACAAATATTAAATATTTTATTGATATATATATGAAAACCAGTAATTTAGGTATGTCCTATAAAAAGTATTAATATTTAAATAAATATTATTACATTTTAATATTAAATTAAATATTTTAATCATTAATTTTTATATTAGTATTTATTTTCACGAAATCATCCCATATCACCGAATATTCACCGATACATTACGCATACCGTATTTAATAATAGTCGGATTCTGATATTGTTTATTCGCGCGTACTTTAGAATTTCATCACGAGACAGAGTTACTCTTCGATTCCTCGTCTAACTCTGGCGTTCTCACAAATAGAGTTGAATGCTATACACGATAACGTGATCGCTTACAAGGTGAAAGTTCTCGAACTCAATAACATAAGGACAGTACTAAGGTTAGTGAAAATGAAAATCAATACTAAGGAACGAGGAAATAGATTATTTTTGAAATAAATATATTATTTATAAAAAATAATATTACATACGAATCAGAAAATATGATCTATTACATATCTATTAAAATGATATACGTATGATGTAAAAGTAAATATAAGTGCTATAAATAAGCTTTTTTAAAGAAGCAATGTAACATGATAAGCTACCTCTGCTTCAGGTGTGGGCTGTGAAATGTACAGTGTGCACCCTTGTAAATATTTGTATTTGTATTGTTTCAATTATCATTATATCATTATTTTTACTTATCCTATTTTTATTTTATTATATATGTTTAAATAACAATTTTAAAATGAACTTAAAATGAACTTAAAATACTAATATTCTAATTTTTAATCTTTTTTAATCTAATTTTATATATTTGAATCTCCATAACTATAGAAATACTTGTTTAAATTATATGAACCACTCAGAATTTATTTAAATTTTGATACTCTTCAGATATAACAAACAACCTACAATATAATACCTGATTAAATATAATATATTATAACATTATATACATTTCTGGAATATTTTTTATTTTACAAATTGATTATATATATATATTATATTTTATACGTTAAGGCATATGATTATAATTAATTAAATATTTATATTTAACAACATTTCTAATTGAAATCAAATAATTGCAATATTAAAATATTAATAATTATTCTGTAAAGTAATTTTATAATATATTTGTTATAAATTAATGATATCCGATTATAGAGATTTGGATATAAATAATTTAATTAATCAGTATAAAGTGAAATAAAGTTAAATCATATACTTAAATAATATATATATATACTTAAATTATATATATATATATATATGATAAATTTAAATCATAATGATCACAATGCACAGACAAGAGGAGATTAATAAAAAGAAGAAGAAGAAATATGAACTTCAACTAGAATCCATCAGAAGAGCTAAATATCTATCAGAAAAACAAGATGGTGGGTGACATCTGTAGTGTTTACATCATCGTATTAACACACATATACTCTTTGTAGAACTTATAATCACGAGGAAACTTGAAGAGGAAAAGAGGAAGAAGCACTTGTTTGATTTGTTAAAATTACAGTGGCAGAAAGATATACAGGTTATACATTGATATATATTTAAATTACATGTAATCTTTTAATCTTTTTATGTTATTTTAATAATATTAGTTTTGTAAATATTATGATAAGATTTAATATTTAATATAATAATTGTGTTGTAAATTTGTATCATATTTGAAATTAATAATAATCCTAACTTCTTTAAGAATTTACAAATAATAATATATTTAATATATAATTAATATTATTTACTTAAAATCTTAAATAATTAGTTAATACATAACATTTATATATTTAGAATTTTTTAGAAGATATATAGTACTATTATAACATAATTCATCACATCTTAGAGAAGAGAAGATGACATAATAAAGACCAAGGAAGAAGATAGACTTAGAATTGAAGTAAAAAACAAAAAGGATGAAGAAATTATCACTAAATTAAAGTTATTAAATAATTTGAAATATTTATAAAAATTGATAGATATTATTTTCTCAAAATAATCTACCTATATATATATGTGTCTATTAAATATATTATAAATAATATAGCTATTAATAAATTTAAAAATAACAACTTATCCCTTTAATAATTATAATTACATCAAATATATTTATAATATAAATTATAAATATATTTGATGTAATTATAATTATTAAAGGGATAAGTTGTTATTTTTAAATTTATTAATAGCTATATTATTATATATATACATATATATTCCATAACATTGCCATATATACAAAATATAATAAAACTGATATTATGTGTTGTGCAATATGCTTACAAAACTGGTCTCGCATCAAACATGTGACTACTAATGCCGCAATACACAACATACAGTTTCCCAGCATATCCGACTTGTGTTGAACACGTACTAACTTACGCTTAACTTATATCTAGAACATGGCAACCACAATATATGTATACACTATACACACATATTATGCAACTCTACACATAGTACATGCTATAATATATACCCCACTTGTGTTTAACAAATGCCCCCACTCGTATCTAACACATACCCACCGCTAGTGTTTACACATGCCCCTCACTTGTGGCTAACACATGCCCCACTCGTGTCTAACACATACCCACCGATCATGTCTATCACATGTCCCCCACTCGTGTCTAATACATGACCCTCACTTGTGGCTAACACATGCCCCTCACTTGTGGCTAACACATGCCCACCGCTAGTGTCTAACACATGCCCACCGCTAGTGTCTAACACATGTCCCCACACTCGCGCAGAGCCGACATGGTATCAGAATACGCCGCCAAAGAGCTGATCATGGAGAAGAGAGTCGAGCGAGCCGAATGGCACAAGAACAGAACCAGCCTTCGCAGACGTAGGAACAACTTCCTGGCGGAGGAGCAAACCTCCCTGGATAAACAGATGTCACAGTTGAATATCACTATCGAGGTTCGCTGTTTAGATCATCTATTGCAGATGTGTGCTTTCTAGAGTGTGATTATTGTAGTAGGACAGTTGTTCAGATGGACAGTTGATCAGTTGATCAGATGGACAGTTGGATAGTTGATCAGATGGACAGTTGGATAGTTGATCAGATGGACAGTTGATCAGATGGACAGTTGGATAGTTGGACAGTTGATCAGATGGACAGTTGGACAGATGGACAGTTGATCAGATGGATAGATGGACAGTTGGATAGTTGGACAGTTGGATACATACGTAGCTACAATGGTAATCTATCCATGTTTGCAACTTTGCATGCTACAGACATCTCGCCCTTATCTTTAGTTTAACGTAGCGCTAACTAATAATAATAAACTGCGACAAATTAACGACTAAGCATAGGTAACTACTGCAAGGTGAATCATGTTTGAATAGCTTTAGTATTTTTAGAAATTATTAATTTGATAAATTATAGACTTAAAATGTGGATTAAATTAAAATTTAAATAACAATAATAATATAATTTATTAACATAAATTATATCATTATTTATTATTAATATATTACATGTGAATTGGTAGATTATTTCAGAAAATGATGGTAACAGTTCTTTTAATAGATACTACAATGAATATATCCTAAACGATGGTAGTGATATCAGCTGTGTTTTAATTACTTTTAATACTGTATTATTATCAGAATATTGCATGGAATACAATATATAATTGTTTATAAGATAGCTTATTTTGTTCTTTATATTATATTGGTAGCATTTATCAATACATTTATTATTATTTATATTTAAATATAATTTTATTTAGAAATAATTAATAATTTATCATTTTAATATTATCAAGGACGTGACATCTGCTAATGCATACTTTGTGACATTTTATTGTAGGCTTGAATGATTTCATCATATTGCATCATTGTCTAATAGACATATATATAATATGTGATATACAAATCAATATAATTTAAAATAAAATTAATGATTTAAATATGATTATATTAAAATAATAATATAATTTAATACTTATTATATTATTTAGAATTAAGATATACATGATATAAAAATATCATTCAATTATAAAAGAATTTAATAAATTAAATTTATAAATAATTCATATTTTTAATAAGGTATTTATATAGAAATACAAAATTAAAAATATGAATGCATTTTATTTTACAAATAAATCAATATCTCTGATTTCTGTGCTTCAAATATTGAAATCATTGAAATATAATTAAATAAATCATTAAAAATATCTATTTCCGAGTACAAATAGTTACTATTAAAGAGATAGCGAGCATAACTCTTGTCCTTACTATTATATTGAAATCATTATACTATATTTATAAAATTTAGCATCTTTTTAAAATTTAAATATTTTAAAATATATTATATAATCTGATATGATAGCTATGTTACCATTGGATTAATTTATACATTGCTGATTTTAGCCAGCACCATTACCACTACAATACGATGAGGTGGATAATTATCGCTACAAAGAAAGTATATCTGAACCGACTTCTCCTGTTAGTATAACTTATCTATTGTGATTATACATTGAATTATACATTAAATTAATATTTAGAAGAGATCTTATATAATGGTGTATAAGTAAATGATCGGCTCTCATTAAAACCATGGATTCCTTAACATGAAAGCGGATTCGAAGGGATATCCATTTAATTATAAGTACAAATTGCATCTAATTCCTGAAAGGACTCCGCTAAAATAACAATAACAAAGTATATTAATAATAGGCATCAATTACTGCACATTTATATCATTAATAACATGATGTAATGCAACAATTTATATTAATGTAAACCATCTTTATTTTAGTATTTTATTTCCATTTATTCGCTAACTTTATGACTATTATCACCTAAGTCTACACCTAATTAAGTTTATCTAACCTAAATCTATCTCATCGGCCTAACTATTGTTTATATATATATATATATATATTATTTTAATAATCTAAATAAAAAATATCTTATTATGAAGCCAATTTTAAGTAATAAAAACAAATTTAATATAGTATTCATATCCATATTTTATTATAAACTACAGTAATGAAAGTAATTATAATTTTAATTTTCTATCATTCTATATTTATTTCTTATATTTCTTAAATTTAATTCTATTTATACTTTACACTCTCTATCATATATTTCGACTATATATTTTCTTAAATAAATGACCACTCAACTAATATTAAGCACACCCCCCCCCCGACACCCTCCGACAGACGAAGCCTAAACAACCGCTGCTTCTAAGGTCGGTGGTGGTACCGACGTGGGTGTCAAGCGACGGTGGGGACCCGGCCGCCCTACGCCGCAAGACCATGTCCCCCAAACACCTGACGCACGCGCAACGCCAGAAGGCGAGGCGGCGACTATCCGACGGGGACGGCATAGTCGTAGATTTCACGCGGTTGTTGGCGGCCTCCGTAGAGGTCAACGAACCCGACGACGAGGGTCGAAGGTCAACCGATAGGGGAGTCGGAGGAGGAGGAGACGAAGATGGCGGCGGTGGTGCTATGATTAAGACGAGCGCTGCTACCACTGCCGTACTAGATTTGATTGACAGCGGCGGTGGTGGTGGTAATAGTGCTCCCGATACTAAGCCACTAAAAGCCGATACAAAGCACGGAGAAGTGCCCGACGAGAAAGCTGTCTACCTGAAGCAGTACGCTTCGATACAGAGCCGCGGCGAGGAGGAGAAATCCACGCGCCGAGACGTAATACACTCATCCGAAGGCATCACAGCTTGTTTACGTTACCAAGGAGACGACGATGGCGCTAATGTCAACAACAATAACAACGACAAAGATGTGCGGACGGACCATGTGGATACGTCTAAAAGTGTTAGTCTCTAGTGAGGCGTACGTGTTTAGCACGTGTCAATGCTTTCACTGTACTCTACTTGAAATGTATCGTTTATGGAATACAAATTCTCGATCTATTGTATTAAGATATTCCTATAGGTTATAGTGCCAGATATATATATTTGATTTTAATTTTATACGGAATACATTTAATAAATATTATTTAATTATAATATATTATAGGCATTTAATTAAAAGTTATCAAATAATTATTTAACCAAATATTTGATTAAAATGTATAGTTTTTTTTTAATATTGATTACAAAATATATTAAAACTATAACTTTATTACAGTTTGCGGATATATCATTGGGCAAAGATAATATGGTAGCGTCTATTAAGTCTACAGTCTTTGATAGCAATGATCCTCAGGTTATTATCTATTTGTATTATCCACTATCAGAATGCACAAAACAATGCAATGTCACACATGGTAAACCATCGTTATAGTCACGTGACTAATTGTTCACTCATTACCAAAGATCATACGAATCTCATTTATCTTGGATTATGTTATTAAGTCAAATGTAATTTATTTTATATTAAAATAATGATAGCATGAATAAATTCTAACAAATCACCTGTAACTATGAAATAATGCAATGGAAATACTCTCTTAAAAATAGATTATAACCGTAACAAATAGGTGGGGATTATAGTACATTGACATCATCGACCATATACAATGTGTGATGAATATTTATTAATTTATAGTTTATTTATTGAATATATTATTAAAGTTATAGTTATAAATAGTTATATATTATAAATTATAGTTTATTGTGTATATATATATATATATATATATATATATATATATATATATATATATATTATTTAATGTATATACTAATCTGATGTATTATAATTTCTTGAATCTTCTTCATACTTTCTTAAAATTATATTTCAATTATGCTTATTCAACAAACATTTCATTATCTTCCAAAGTCTATATTTACGATGTCGTTTATAACATAATAAATAAATTCGTTAGAGATTATATCTAAATTAAAATATATTATTTCGTAGACGCATGTAAATACATAGAACTTAATTTATAAGCCTTTTAGTATATATTTAGTAATTCATTAGTAATTACTGATAAGTTGTTCTATAGTAATCATTTAACTTTTATCGTACATCACCTCTCCCTTGTTAATTATTTAATATTATTGTTAAGGTTATCAATTCCTAAAGTTTAATCATTGTGGGTACAATTGTTACTTACCTATACATGGGTAATGGCTTATATAGTATATGTGTGTACCATGTGATATTACTATGTGAAGCATCTATAAATCTAACTGTCACGCGACTCTCACACGACTATCACATGATTCTCATACTAATATCACATTACTACCACATACCTATCACATGACTATCACATGACTCCTACTTACCTATCACATGACTCTCACATACCTATAACATGACTATTTATAGAAGGAAAGCGAATCAGTTCCTCAATTTAAAAGTTGCGTGAAACTATCAGATAGTTACGGGAAGAGTTCAGACATATTCCTACAGAAGCCAGTCGAGGATGTTCCATTTATTCCACAAACTAAACAGTACAATAATGTAAGTAATACAGATTATTGTAAAGTCATTATGATCCATTATATTTACATAAAACATTCGTTTATTATGCTAGTGTATTATGAATTAATATCTGTATAGTTATTTTAATATTAATATCATAAACCATATATATATATATATATATATCTATAGCGATTATAAATATGATTTCTTATCCTTAATACATATTGATTTGTTCTTTATCATCTTTTGCAAGAATATTTGTGAATTTATTTTGGTCATCTATCATTCAAAATTAAGAATCTGTATTATATTAAAAAAAATATTATTTAAATTTAAAAAATAAAACTGTTGTTATACATATGCATATAGCCAACAATTATTGACATTCGCTAATGTGTACCGTATCTAACTGCGTATATTCTATACAAGTTTCATTAGACATCGATTCCTGCGAATTAGTAGTGACACGATTACATAATATGATTACATAATTACATTGCTGATTAAATAAGGTTACCTCGTTATGCTTAACTCGATAACAATGTCATGCATAAAATAATTGATGTGTATACATTACACGTGGTATGTATGACGTACATCGTATGTTCATCAAAATAACAATAACAATAACGTTTTATCAAATATTTATATTGTTGACTATATATTTGCTGAAGGGGGAAATATTCGTTTTAATTTGTAATAACAAATTATTTTACTTTAATTATTAAAATATAATTCATTATCTTTAAAATGATGTATAATATGCATTTAAAAATAACTATATAATTATATATATTGTAATATTTTATATTAAAGTTATATTTAATTGTGAATTGTAAAATGTTTATATTTAAGTTATATATATTGTAATATATATTACAGTATAGTACCTTATTTACGCGTTACAATCATACTCCCTCACAAAATAAAATACACATTATTATATAATATTGATTACGCATACAACTTTAGAAGCTTATATCTCATCATCCCCGACTGACATCAACGCACAACCAATCAGGTGAAGATCGCCGACGAAACCACAGACATAGCGTTCCGGCCTCACAATCGTCAATACCAGCACCGCGACCACCTCGGCATTACCCCTTCGTCGTCGCCTCCTGGTGAGAAACACCGGCGACGCTTCCTTCGTCTCAATCAGTACGGACACTCCTCGGACTCCACCATTCAGAAGATATTGTACGGCAGCGCCGGGGCCGGAGATAATGGGGCTATTGTTCACAAGAATAACAACGGTTGGTTGTCTAGTTAGATGTGATGGTGATAGGTAGAGGTAGGGTAGAGGTAGGGTAGAGGTAGAGGTAGGGTAAAGGTAGAGGTAGATGTGTGGTAAAGGTAGGGTAAAGGTAGAGGTATGGTAAAGGTAGAGGTAGAGGTAGGGTAAAGGTAGGGTAGAGGTAGGGTAAAGGTAGAGGTAGGGTAGAGGTAGAGGTAGGGTAGAGGTAGAGGTAGGGTAAAGGTAGAGGTAGAGGTAGGGTAGAGGTAGAGGTATGGTAAAGGTAGAGAGAATAGTCATGGCTTGTTATCATGGACCACTTTGAAGCGTTAATAAATTATATATATATATATTTTATAAAGTCAAAGTTGTAGATATATCGATTAATGTAATATACATTTAAATATATATATATATAGATAGATAGATAGGTAGATGATTTATTTATAAACAAATATAACAAAGATAGTTCTCATTTGTGTTTTAGCAAAATAATAATACATAAATAAATAAACGATAAATTAATATATCATATATATATATGATATATATGATTATATAAAAAGAGAATGATTCTATGTAGATAAGTAGTAAGTCATACATCACTATCGTAACTAGTTATTAAGAATATTGTTATCAATGCAAACGCTGCATGTCCTAAAGTGTAATCTCACATCGGTGTTTGCTTTAGTACACATCTTTTATGGGTGTAAGATATTTATAAAAACTAAATATAATAACATTTGAAATTATACATTTTTATATAGATTATTAAAATTAGTATAATTTATTTCGTGAAAATTTTGCGCATGATAAATATAATTTATGATTTTCAAAGAAATATGTCAAATTATATTTAAAATATTACTAATAATATTAAAAATTCAGTTTTTATATAAGTAGTTAGAATATAAGCTTTTGCATCTTAAATATATTAATGTGAATTTTTACTTATTTGTGATAACCATTTATTATTTTATTTGGTTTGATTTGATTTGATGTTAGTTGAATATAATAATATTTAGTTACATAATTATTAATTAATTTACAATTATGTTTACTAGAAATAATAGCTTACTAATAATAATATATTACTAGAAAACCGGTCATAGATTGGCAAACACTAAACATAAGTAATTAACCTTTATAAATAACTAGTACTATTAATAAACCAGCATTAATCATTATTACACAATCGTAGGTATATCATCAGTTTGTGATGATTTCGAGATCTTAGGTCAAGCCCCGGTGACCCCACAATTCGTATTGAACTCTGACCTATTACGTAAGTATAAGCTGATCTCATACGCTAATGTTCTAATCTTGTCATTATTAAATTTATTCTCTGTTAATGTTTTGTTAATTATAATCAAATTAAAATATTTCATCTTCCATACAGTAACAATATAATAATAGAAATGATGTATGTGTATGTATATCAGAGTTGTTTGATTTAAATCATTTGATTAAATCAATGATTTTTTTGATTTTTTTTGATTATAAATCAACTTTTTTATAATTTGATAAAATGTAATTAATAGTTTAGATTACTATTATTAATAGTATTAGTAATACTACATTGTATATACTCCTCCTCCCCTTCCTCCTCATCACATCATATTCTTTATCTTCCCCCTAACCTTTACATCGCCCCCACACCCCCGTCATTAGTAGCCTCACAACCGGATGCGATGATCATGCTGAAGACGTTGAACTCTAACCTTGAACCCGTCCAGAAGCCGGTAACCCCGACCTCTAATCAGGATCACATCGTGTTCACCTCTCTACCCGCGCTGCTCGAGAACTCAATCCTAGAGACTATACAAATACAGTACGTGCATATCTCTGTGTTCCGGTAGGTAAACTGTACCAATAGTTATACCACCTCGCATCGTGCCTCGCCTGTATGTGCCTGAACTTGTTAACCTGTCAACCAATGGTGTAAGGATTTCTTAAACTTGTTGAGTACACCGGACGAAATGTGGTGTTTCATACGTATCAGATGTATAATATATATATATATATTTATAGAATATAATATTATATAAATAGTTTTTTGAAATAATTAAGTTAGTATGCCAGAAAAGGGAACTAACTTAAATTAGTTATACAATTGAAAATATTCTATGTCTATAATGTATCATATAAAATATTAAATTAATATGAACCTGGTAAAGATTGTCTCTATTTGAATTTAGACCTTAGCTCTAATCTAGATTACCCACTATTTGTAACATATACTTACTATTTTGTTATCATTATTCGTGATCACCATGCATCCAGATCACACTCACCTAACCATAATGATTTTAGAACCCAACTAGTGAACAGCGCCCTCATGAACCACTTCCTGTGTAAACTGAACCTAGTGCAGCACTTCAAGGCGCTGCATTTGTTTATGTTGCTAGGCGACGGAGAATTTAAACATTCGCTCACCGAACAACTCTTTAACAAGGTTCAATTCCATCCCCCTCCACGCTCTGTCACTTTCTCATTAGTTATTAATACTCTAGTTATTAGCACATTTTTGATTGATTGTTTTTTTTAATCAAATATATAGTCAAAGTATAAAGTATTAATATTTTATAAAATTATTATTGTTATTGTTATTTTAGTGATCAATTAATCTCGTACAAGAACTTAGATTATATTTGTACTTATAATTATAACCAAATAATTGTAATGTATATTGGCTGTGTATTCAAATAGGTAGACACCTTAGTAGTTACATTAGTATCTGCCGTTTTCATATTTAAAGATAGACGACTACATTCATAATATTTATAGAGCAAATATCATCATACCTTTCATTATGTCAAAGTTACTACTGAATAAGTAAATATGTAAGTAACCTTATTTCAATGTTTACACTATTTTGCTTGTTTCAAAACTCAATATTTTCATGGTACCAGAAGAGAATGCTATTTTTATAATAATATTACAAATATAGAAAAAAATGGAGTTAAAAGGTATCCATTATCTTGTTTATTATGAGGATCCTTACGCAATGAAATTATGAACAAAAGCAATTGTTCCTTTTTTTATTAACATCAAATATCATTTAGATATATATCTATATTTTATGACATTTCGAATAATTAAAAATTTATATAAAAAACATACATATTTTTGTTAATTTTAATTATGTTAAGTTTATATATAGTTGATATATATTATTATTATTATTATTATTATTATTATTATTATTATTATTATTATTATCAGATTTAGGTATAAGTACCTGGTTAATTGTAGAAGCATTGTTGATTGTTGAGACAATTACCCTTGATTTAACTTGTTGATAAAAATCAAGAATTTAATAAAAGCTATATAAATATAATGGAATGGAAATATTTTGGAATATAAAATAATAATAAGGTTGACTCCATATTTACACTATCTCCACTAAGATAAATATAATATTATTAAATTGTGATATCTGTCAACTCATTATTGAATATATATATATATATATTTTTATTTAAAATATATATTAAATTGAATATACCTCTCTATAAGAAACTATTTTTTTTCAGTACTTTTTTTCTTATAGAGAGGTTTTCTTATAAAGAGGTTTTTACTTTTATAATGATTTTAAGAATTAATTTATAATTGAAAATGCCTTATATAACCTATAGGTTATATCCGGGGTTATATATATATAGTATATTTATTTATATTTAATCAAAAGAATAGTTTAGAAATTTATTTAAAAATAACATTTATTAGTTAATTTTAATTCATTTCGAGCTATTTATGTAATATAAAATATTTGTAAGAAAAAAAAATATCTTATATAATAATTCATTTCTATAATTGTTATCAATATATAATAATTCTATTTATATGTAATTATTTTTTATATTTTGTATACAATAAGTTTCTTATAAAGAGGTTTTTCTTATATTTTTCTTATACAATTTTCTTATAAAGAGGTTTTTAAATGTGGAAAAGGTTGAATTCCAACCAAATGTGTGAATAATTTTCTTATAAAGAGGTTTTTCTTATAAAAAAGGTTTCTTATAGAGAGGTTTTACTGTATATATATATATATATATATTTTTATTGAAAATATATATTAAATTGAATATATATATAAATTGAATACATGTTGAATTTTATTTATATTTATTAAATAAATAGTAAATTTGTAAAAAATATATAAATCAATATTATTTATTAAAAAATGTGTATGTCAAATATGTTATTTAAGAATGTATATTTAGTAGCATTACAATACTATTTCATCTTAAATTATTATTTTATACCCAATACGTACGTATCAATCGATCAAACATCGACATAATAATCGACCACCCGCCCGCCGACAGAAAACCGACCACCGACTATCATCTCTACGTCCGGTGACCTTGAACTCTATCCTGGCCACGGCATTCCACAGCAGTATAGCCGGCACGTCCAGCAGCTTGACCCCCTTCACTCAACTCATCAGCTTCGCCGTAGAGGATGACGGGGAATCCATCGCAGACGGTTACCTTGACAACGATGATGATGATGATGCAGACCTTATTGTAGCTAGAAATGTGTAGCTCTAGCTAGAATACGCTCTAACTCGCGAAATAATAGTAATAATGGGCAACAACAACAGTAAATAGTCATATTATTTCGAAGCCCTTTATAAGAAAATATTATATTAATATCATATGACAACGATGATGATGATTACGACCTTATGTTGTCGTAGAAATGTGCTCTAGCTAGAATACGCTCAACGTGTGAAATAATAGTAATAATGGGCAACAACAACAGAAAATAATCATATTATTTTGAAGCCCTTTAAAGAAAATATTATATAAATATCATTATAATTTATTGAAAAAAAAATTTTAATTCTTCTAATAAATATTATTATTATTATTATTATTATAAATAAATATAATTAATATTATAGTATAATAATAATACAAGAAAAATAAGTCAATAAAAATGGTATACTATTAATTTAAATTAACAATAACATATTTAAATATAGCCTCACTCCTACCACTCTCTCTCTCTCTCTGTGACCTATTATTATCTATTATCATTATCATCATCGTATCGTCGTCTATTCCTCTCGTAGAACAATATATTAATAATAATAATAATAATAATTCATACATTGAAGTAGCTCAACTAGAAAGACAGTCGAGATGTAATATAGTGTTTCGTTGAGTATCTATTCTGATCGCATTAATGAATAATTTGAACTAATACATTTTAATTTATAAATCCCCGATTATCATTATTATGTATCCCAATTCCCTCCACTGTACTAGTATACCAGTAATTCCACCACGTTATACTAGATTCAATAGATACACTATAAGTTAATTCTATTGAATTATACGAATTCTCCGCCCACCACCGGTGACCTTGACCTACATTACTCCCCGCACACACAGAGTTAGACTACTTCAACACGCTGCACCTGACCTACAAGGTCGACTGGCCTCTGAACATCGTGATCACTGACGCGTGTCTTCGTAAGTATCGTCGCGTGTTCCGTTTCCAGATACAGCTGAAGCACGTCGCTTGGTTCGCCTCAAACATCGGTGACCTGCTCAAAGTTCACGGTCATTACCCCCTGTGTATTGGTGTTATAGGCCGTTCACATCAACTCCGTTTTTACCTCCGATCCGATAATTAGCTCCGAAAAGTAGTTAGCTCCGGAAAATAGCTCCGGAAAATAGATAAAATAGCTCCGTTTTATGGGATGTAGAAGAATTATTTTAGCTCCGGTAAAATCTCAACATGTTGAGTTTTTACCGGAGCTAAAAATGTACGGAGGTATTTTAATATAATAAAGAATTGCATTGTGGGATTTAAATTTTAAAATATTGTATTCAATTTTTATTTTATATTATATAATATATAACTATATATAATATATAGTTAAATAATTTATAATTCTTTCGTAACTTTTGGATTCTATTTTAGATATAGACAAACATATAGACTTACTAAGGATAATAAACATCGTAATATGTAGATAGGTTTAGTAATTCGAAATATAAAAGACGTATAATAATCAAAATAAATGAGGCCGTAAATATATATTCACTTAATATTAAGAATAACATAATATATATATACATAATGTTATTAATTAATCAAATTACTAAGCATGATAAAACTTGAAAATATCATAATTTGTATGACCTAATTATATAGGTGTATATTTAACTGCACGATATGCGTATTGCTTGGGTTATATATTTCAATTAAAATTAGTAACTATGATCTATATTTAGATTTGAGTGACACATCAGATGTGTCACTCAAATATAAATATAGATCATAGTTACTAATTTTAATTGAAATATATAACCGATTAAATGATGTGATATCATATATAATATTGTACATTATTAGAGATAAGATATATATCGATCAAATTTACTGCTGGCAATATAATTTGATAGAATTATATAGAATGATCAATTATATTTTGTAAGATAGTATAAATATACATGATTAAATATAATGTTACATTAAATGTATAATCACTGAATAATGATATCGGATTATAATAATGAAATATTATGTATAGAATATAATTATAAAATTAATATTAAAATTAATGTGTTACAAATATTAAAATCCTTTGATGTGTTATAAATTAATTATAATTCTATTTACATAATAAATATGCCAAAACAGCACTTTTAAACTCATATTATGAATATAATATACATTTTTGTAATTTGTTAACTCGACACGTATTATTAATTAATTAATATTACATATATTATGATAAATCTATTCGCATGCATATTATGCTATAATGTAAGTTACAATATTTATTAACAAAGATTTCGAATTTTGTAAACAAATTAATATAATAATAAATTTGAAAATTAATAAATACAATTATTTTGTCGGAGCTAATTTCGGAGTTAATTTTTCGGAGTCAATGTGACGCCGACTACAGAATTAAATTTACGGAGCTAAAAATCGGAGCATAAATCGGAGTTAAAATAAAACGGAGTTGATGTGAACGGCCTATTATGCATGTGTATTCATATTATTATTAATATTATTATTTATATTATTATTATTTTTATTATTATTATTTTTATTATAATAATATATTATTATTATTATTTTATACATGTGTATTAATATATAATTAGAGTGTGTATATTAGTTTATAATTTATACTTATTAAGTGCTATACTAATATACAGAATATATATATATATTCTGAGCTATATTACTATATTTTAATTTTTTCATCCCATCCAATAACTTATATTAAGTTTTCACTTATAACTATATGGATGTAATGTATCTTCGAAGCCTCTCTCATTTTAAGGCATCCATTGTTTTAACGAGAGCCAAACTTTTGTATATACAATTATATAAGATCACTTCTAAATATTATTTTGAGACCTATTTTATTGGTCAGGATGGGGCTTGAACCCATATCTCACAGCCCATTATGTCTGACATATTAACTGAGTATAAACAGTATATTCACTTTATTTATATAAATTTTGCATTTATTAATAATTTTCTTACTTTTTTTTCACATTTTTTTAATTTTGAAAAAGATATTGTAATATTCTTATAAATCACATTGGTTATAATTAATATTAATGATTATATTTAATCATATAGCTATTATTAATTATCAATTACTTTAATAATATACGCTTAGAATATATTTTACATTAATATTTTCATTATATTTTAAAATCTCAGAAATGTAAAGATGAATGTATATATGTATATTAGAGTAGATTAACGAATAATCTAATACTTTGTATACATAAATATCAGTTATTAGAATTATCGTAGTGTACTACAGAAGCCAATTGATGCTAAATATATGTCTAATGTAATACAGGAAAAGATAGAAAAGTCTCAATGTCTCCACAGTACAGATCTCTCATTCTATTCAGGTATAACACACACAAATATATTACAAAACAATGTTTTATTAAATTTACTTTATTATTAAGATGAACAAATAAAATTGGCCTGAAATATTTGTAATATATTACGATTTATATTATATATTTGAAATATACAAATAATAATAATAAAATGTATTAGAATAATTGTGTTTATTTTCTATTTAGTTATCCAGTTTGTAATATTAATATACTTTTTCCTTCTAAAGGCTTCAAAATAATATATCATATTTTGTTGTCACCCATTTTATATAAATAATATACTAATTTATAAAAAATATAAATAATTAATTTAACTATACTTTATTTAATATATATGCATAACATGCCTTGATAAGTAAAATATTCTATCTAATAATCATATAATTTATGACGTAACACTGCTATTACATCATATATCTCTCCGTCAATGATGTCATCATCACCCCTAACGATCACTATAATGACATCGTAACCTCTCCCTTTCTCTACCCGCCCCCTATGACATCATAACCCGACATTACATCATCACTCCGTCGACCTTCCCACAGACACGGAATGACCTTGTTCATACGAGTCATGCAGGTAACCATAGAAACGCATATCTTCGGCTCTTCGTGGGTGGAGTTCCGCAATCAGATAAAGCTGATGTCTAAGGGGTCGTCGCATTCCATAGACGACCTTCATGAAGCACATCACAAATACCTGAACCAATGCCTCTTCTTGTTAGTACATCCCCCCACCCGCTAAACTTGACCCCCAGTAAATTAGCAACCCCACCTCACATCTCTAGATATTGTTCTATCATAAATACCTTCCTTTATCAATGTATACCTCCCATGTCCCACACCTATCTATTGTTCTACCATTAATACCTGATCCATTCCTCATCTAGTCTATTGTACCACTAAGTATACATTATTGTAATAGCAGCATAATAGCAGCATAATAGACATTTAAAATTAATAGAAGCATAATATCAGCATAATAGCAGCATAACAGCAGCATAACAGCAGCATAATATCATTACAAATTAATAGCAGCATAATGGCAGTATAATAAACATTTAATAGCAGCATAATAGACAATGTAAACATTTGAGGCTCTAGCATTTGCTGTTATGCTGCTCTTACTGTTTTCTGGGTATGATCCATATCATACCTATGTCACAATGTCTCTAGCTCTATTCCATGATGAATAACCCATTTTATTAATGTGTATGTGTATATTCACATGTATATCTACTATATAAGTAAATATACATACCTGTAGGTGCACGATGTTATTACAGGTTTACTTATTTAAACAATGACCTCTAGCGCCCTGTCCGATGTACAGGGCGCTAGATATATATAATATACATCATACATGTTATTCCATTAACACCCCCTCCCTCCCCTCCCACATAGTTGTATATTATTCCATTAACACCCCCTTCCTCCCCTCCCACATAGTTGTAAGCTACTCCATTAACCAACCCTCCCCCCACACAGTTGTATGCTGAAGGACAGCGCCAAACAGATCATGAAGCTGCTTCAGGAGAGCTTCCGATGCATCGAGAAGCTGTACCGACAGCTGCAGCGATACGATTGGGCACCGGACGCGAGCTCGGGTCACATGACTCACGCGGCATTCAAGTACATGTCCGTCACTAACGAAAGTTTCACCGCGAACGTCAGGTTCTTCGTGACGAGTTAGTGACCCTCACACCCCCCACTAGGTGGTGTTACTGCTATATCATAGTTTTACCGTATATTCTATAGATTATTACTTGAGCCGAGGCCATACACGCGAATATACCTCAATTTATGCGTATAATAAACGTGCTTTAAGGGGATCCCGCACATAACACGCAATTTGCCAATTTCGTGTATAAATAGATAGGAAAAATATAGGTCCACTAAAAAAAATAGAACTGATATTCATTCAATTGACCTAATTTTTTTTGTAATGTATTCATAACATATACATGCATAGGAAAATAGAAAGTTATTTTTAATATTATTATTTATTATATTATATATATCTAAATTAAAAATTATCAATACTAAAATGATGGTATTTCTATAGAAATTATCCTTTTATACAATGAATTCTATACATTATATTAATTATCTCTTTATTTTACTATTCATATAATTAAATTCTATATAAATCAAAAAAAATATTATAATTATAATAGTTTTTATGTTCTATATTTTTGAATGTACATACCTAGCTTGAAATAATTATTCTGAGAAAACAGCGTTTGAAGTTTGACAGCATAACAATGTAATAGTGAATAGCATATAATAGTATTATCTTATCGTGAAAAAACACATTTTTATGCAATTTATAGACTGAATTCATGTCTAATTTTTTTACAGATACTAAAACCACTATAATAAGTATTATTATGTAATAAAAAAAATATAACAAATAATAAATTATCATCACTTTAAATGTGCCCTTAAGGTTAAACATGTTCTAAATGTGGTCTCAGCTTACTATTTTCGTTATCATAACTATATCGTATAATACTTTATGAAATATCAATACATACTAGTAGAATGTACTACATATATCTACATAGATGTGTATGCTATAACATCATGACTTCCTCACACCTCATCGCTATCATCAACCCCCCCCCCGCAGTACTAAAGAAGCTGACACTACGTGAGCCCCATCACCCCTTCCGTCTTCTCCTCATCCAACTCGACTTCAACGACTACTACAGCACTGATGATTAATGTCTCATCTCCCCTTCCACAACACATATGACTAATGTCTCATCTCCCCTTCCACAACACTGATGATTAATGTCTCATCTCCCCTCCCACAACACATATGACTAATGTCTCATCTCCCCTTCCACAACACATATGACTAATGTCACATCTCCCCTTCCTCCACAACACATATGACTAATGTCTCTTCTCCCCTTCCTCCACAACACTGATGACTAATGTCTCTTCTCCCCTCCCACAACACAGATGACTAATGTCTCATCTCCCCTTCCACAACACGGATGACTAATGTCTCATCTCCCCTTCCACAACACTGATGACTAATGTCTCATCTCCCCTCCCACAACAGCATAGATGACTAATGTCTCATCTCCCCTCCCACAACACATATGACTAATGTCTCTTCTCCCCTTCCACAACACTGATGACTAATGTCACATCTCCCCTCCCACAGCATCGATGACTAATGTCTCTTCTCCCCTTCCTCCACAACACGGATGACTAATGTCTCATCTCCCCTTCCACAACACTGATGATTAATGTCTCATCTCCCCTTCCTCCACAACACTGATGATTAATGTCTCATCTCCCCTTCCACCACAGCATCGATGACTAATGTCTCATCTCCCCTTCCACAACACGGATGACTAATGTCTCATCTCCCCTTCCACAACACTGATGACTAATGTCTCATCTCCCCTCCCACAACAGCATAGATGACTAATGTCTCATCTCCCCTCCCACAACACATATGACTAATGTCTCTTCTCCCCTTCCACAACACTGATGACTAATGTCACATCTCCCCTCCCACAGCATCGATGACTAATGTCTCTTCTCCCCTTCCTCCACAACACTGATGACTAATGTCTCTTCTCCCCTCCCACAACACAGATGACTAATGTCTCATCTCCCCTTCCACAACACGGATGACTAATGTCTCATCTCCCCTTCCACAACACTGATGACTAATGTCTCATCTCCCCTCCCACAACAGCATAGATGACTAATGTCTCATCTCCCCTCCCACAACACATATGACTAATGTCTCTTCTCCCCTTCCACAACACTGATGACTAATGTCACATCTCCCCTCCCACAGCATCGATGACTAATGTCTCTTCTCCCCTTCCTCCACAACACGGATGACTAATGTCTCATCTCCCCTTCCACAACACTGATGATTAATGTCTCATCTCCCCTTCCTCCACAACACTGATGATTAATGTCTCATCTCCCCTTCCACCACAGCATCGATGACTAATGTCTCATCTCCCCTTCCACAACACGGATGACTAATGTCTCATCTCCCCTTCCACAACACTGATGACTAATGTCTCATCTCCCCTCCCACAACAGCATAGATGACTAATGTCTCATCTCCCCTCCCACAACACATATGACTAATGTCTCTTCTCCCCTTCCACAACACTGATGACTAATGTCACATCTCCCCTCCCACAGCATCGATGACTAATGTCTCTTCTCCCCTTCCTCCACAACACGGATGACTAATGTCTCATCTCCCCTTCCACAACACTGATGATTAATGTCTCATCTCCCCTTCCTCCACAACACTGATGATTAATGTCTCATCTCCCCTTCCACCACAGCATCGATGACTAATGTCTCATCTCCCCTTCCTCCAACAGACTTATAGCCGTTATCACTACACCTCCTATTATAGCAGATTATACAATGATATGTTTATTGTTACGGTGATTGTTTGCTCATGCCTGCTATTGTTATTGAAATGTTCTCAATAATTAGGTCGTGGTTTTAATGATTCGTCTCGTGAATTTCTTATCCAATCAACACAATCCTCTAAAAGAGTTATGTATCCCATAGGTTATGAATCAAAATTTAAAAAATAAGAATCTGATTGGATTGAAGTCATGTGAGGTCATCGGTGAATCATAAACACCACGACCTATAACTATTAAATAATTACATTATGTTTTCATTTTTATACCATATATATTTAAATTGTAATCAATTAATTGATATTTACTTAAATATCTAGTATTTATTGATAAAAGCTGATTTTATTGTTTTTATTAATAATATCTAATCATGGTTTCATATCAAATAGATTTATTATTAATATTATAATGTGTTTATTATTTAATTAATATTTCTATGATAATATATTATTTTCTTTTAATTCTAGATATTTTTAATTTCAATTTATATGCAAATAAATATTTCTTCAATATCAGATAATATGATAATTTATTTAATTTGTTATTGTTTTTAAATAAATCAGATACATACATTATTATATTTATAACTAATTAGTCATCAAATGATTCATCTGTTGTTATTTGTGAATCACTATAATAAACTCCATATATATATAACAGAATATGAAATTTATAAAAATACATGAAAAAATAAAATAAATTTATATAATTTATATTTCATTAATACTTTAGATAATTATTCTCGATTCGTATGACCATATTAGTTCGATGACTATTGAATTCAATAAACGTAAGGTATAATTCTGTGCTTGACTCTACTCCTGTAGCTGTTCCACACATTGCCGTACTTCAAATAGCAATACACGTCGTCTAGGTTAGCCCTTCTGAACAGCACGAGTATCACATAGATGGCATAACTGTACGAGAACAGATTCGTACCTGTCATCAAGGGTACGGTGTTAACATTATCGTACGCGAGAAAAGTATGCTATATTATGCTGAAGTCCTTTAGGTGCGTATTAATATTGTAAACTAGAATACGAATCAGAAAAAAACAAAATTCTTCTAATAAATATTATTCTATATATATACATGCATACACGATTTGTTTTTATTTATTTTCATTATTACATTGTACACTTTTAAGATATGTCATATATGTAAATATTTAAATAAACTATTATAATTACAATTACACTCACACATCCACACACACACACACACACACACTCCGGTGTGATAACTTACCCCCGGGTATCGCCCACGCCACCGCCATCAGTATCTCGCCCAGATAGTTAGGGTGGCACACTGTACTCCACCACCCGTCGCAGAACAGTATCCGCGTTGAGGTCGGGATAGCTTTCATGCCTAAAGTAGGGGTGGGGGTGTATGCCGGGTGTGGGGGTGTGGGATAGGGGTGTATGCGGGGTGTATAGGTGTAGTGTTAAGGGTGTTGGGTGTGTGTATCGTTTGGATGTATGTAATGATAGGTGTGGATATTTTGGCGAAGTATAGTGAGTGGGTACGGGGTGTAATAGTTTAGTTATATGTTCGATTCCAGGCATTTCTTGTTTTCCCTTATATTTATCAAGAACTTATTAAACGATAAATCAAAACACAAGAAAAAAAATGTTACTATTTGTATTGTATTGTCCGGGGCCTCTCACAGTTAATTATAACATGTATAAGTCTATGACTTCTTGAAGGGTACATTTGTATCCGCTATTTGTATTGTATTCAATATATATATTTGTGATTTCAATAAATAAATATTATTATTATACATTTATATATATTATTATAGTTATATAAATGTATGAAATGCACACACTGTGCATATGTGTAGTGCTGGGTTTTTAGGTGTAGCTATAGGTGGGGTTGAATTTTATGTGTAGTGCTGGGGTTTTTAGGTGTAGATGTAGCCATAAGGGTGTTTAGGTATAGGGGTGGGTGTGTGTTCAGGGTATACAATAATATGGAGCTCTCCATATACCTAATAGTAGCATAGCTTTAGAATTAATCGCAATTATGTATTAATAAAGTATTATTATTCATAAATATGAGATATTATTGATAAGTCGATATATTTCAGTTTTCTTCAATCATTAAACAATCTATATCAGCAAAGTAAGATAATACATCGATTGCATTCTGTCCGTCGATAAACCTAATATCATCCTCTATATCAACCTATACGCCTACATCAACCCAGCCTCTACCATTACCTCTACATCAACCCAAACATACTATCAACCTCTACCCTTACATCAACCCTAGCCTCTAACAATACCCCTATATCAGACCCCGACCTCTACCTTTAACCCCCCACAGCATCCGACCTCATCTGACCTGTGTCCTCTCACTAACCTAGCATGTCCTTATTGATGACGTTCAACTTGAACCAGTTCTTCTGATAGTTAGCTCCTCTCATTATTATGTAACCGGTAACTAAACGAAAGGTTTGACAATGTAGGTATGGGCACAAGTAGGTGTGCATATGTGTTACATAATCTGTTACATCATAGTATTATGGCGTTAGATAATTGGGATACTTAGGCAGTGAATCAAAAATAAATAACAATTTATTTATTTCAAAATATTAATTAAATATATGTTAAGCTATGAAAGTTTTAAAAAATTATTATTATGATATATTTTACCCACTGCAAAAAACATGGTGTTCTATGAGCATCATTAGATAATCACAAAATAACCAATAAATATAAATAGAAAATTAATTACAAAACAATACAAATAAAGAATTACAATGATTTAAAAATGATAAATACGTAATATACATATTATATTACGTTTATAAACTATAAAAGTGATGTAATAGATATAATTACAACGGTAGAGACCAGGGGTAGAGAATTCCAGACTTTCGGTTCAATAACTAGGAAAGATAGATATTTATTTAAGGAGGCAGTAACATACAAATCATATGCATCAAATTTATGAATAGGTATTTAAACTGTGTGAATAAATATATATTAAAATGTAACTTGTTAAATTTTAGAATATATGGTACTAAAAAAATATATATTGTACATATTAAAACAGATTAACAGATACAAATTGTATTATTAATGAAAACGTAGACTTCTGTACAGTAACGTACACATACGCTCATACACACTCGCACCGGTACTAACAGAACAACACCAGTGTCAGGCAGATGCTGACCGTATTGAACGGCTGGTTATACTTCACCAGGGAGTAGCGTATACTGAGCGTATTGAAGAGGGGGGTCCACACGAGGCAGTGGTAGATCTCCGTGAAGTCTAGTCGGTCCTGACGGTAGCGCTTCGATGTCAGGAACTGAGACTGCGGGAGGAGGGGGCGTGGCTATGTAAGTTCACGTGACCGAGGGTATGAGATACTACTCTATAGCGTCTCGACTAATAGGTAAACTATTAGATTACTTCAGTTTAATTTTAAGGCTTCGATTGTGGGGGAGTGGGTGAATTTATAAAAGAATATTTTGTTTTCAATTGTATACGAAAAATAATCTAATAAATTAAATCTAAATTACAAAAGATAATAAATAAATAATATTATGATATACTTGATAATGAAAAAATAAGATTTTTTGTTTGGGGAAAAATACATAAGTGAGGGGATGGGGTACAAAATATTATTGGAATAACATATTGATATATCTGCTGAACCTCGAAGTGAATCATATCGAATATGTACACCGACTGTAGAAGTGCGAGCAGCGCCGAGTAGACGGGAAGGTCCTTG
>OZ025243.1:4484185-4599185 GCA_964019155.1 Osedax fenrisi
TATGTATATATATATATATATACTATAGTAATGTTGATTGTACTAAAAGTAGTAGGTTATTATTTCTTACGTCCCTTACGTACGTGAGGCTCACGTCCCCTATTATTATTTCATTACAATACATATAAGAATACCAATGAATTTAAATTGTACAGTACAAATTATATATATATATATATATATATATATATATATTTTAAAGAGAAAAATATACAATTACCTTATCATAATGGTATATGTATCTATTTAAGCAATTGCTATTGTAGTAATTGCAATTGTATTTAAATACATTAGCTACCTGTATACACAGTATTCAAAAAAAATCAAAAATGTGTTCAACACAACATCTTGCATACTACCCTACTCTGATCAAATAACACATGTTAGACTCATCTTGAACACAAGTTTAAACACTAATTATTATGTTATATTAGTTTAATAAATATAAGTTTTTATTCTTAAAAATAAATATACTAAATATGTTTACAAATAATATTGCATTTTAATAATACTTAATTTTAATGAATAGTTGTACATAATTATCATGGTGTAAATCTTTTAGTTCACAAATGTGCTGAAAACGCCTTCATTTGAATTTAAAGCCCTTGAATATGATTATGTTAAAATAAATAAAAGTATAACAAGGACTTGATTAGGTCCTTGCTTATAATATATCATGTATATAGGATATGCATATGCAAATATATAAGTATTATAAATACATACGATATAAATATAGTTCCTTACAGCCTGTTTAATGTCAAGTAGAAACAATATATGTGTATAATAGTATACTGCACCGATGAGAAAATTATGATATGTTCTTATAAATGAATTTGTTCTACAAGTTTTAGTTTTTAATTTATTCTAAATTAGAATTTACTTAATTATAATGTGAATATTATACGTACATAGGAGGTTTATATAGTTTATGAAAGATCGTTTAATTTCAAGTTGAAGCAATATATTATGTTTATATATTATTATATCATAAAGATAGTAATGGACAATTACTAACGGTATCAATAAGGTACTGTCTTAAAATTGATTTCGAAAATATTCTAAATACAAAGTTTAAATTTACTTAATTATAATATGAATATTAAATCATAATACCAAATTTGAAATAACATATATATATATACGGATGATATTAAAATTTACGCTCAATCTTGTCATCACAATAAATTAATGTTATGTGCGAATATTATTCATAAATGGCTCTTAAATAATAATTTACTTATAAATAGTAGTACAACTTCTGCTATTAAATATTTATATTTCTAATTTTTTTTTTCTGTTATTATATTTAATAATCTTTTAATTACTTCTTCATCAAAAATTAAATTCCTTTAGAATATTTTGTGTCGTGTAATTGATCGTATTCATATCATGTATCATAGATATATGTAAGTCATATAATTATCATTTATATAATAAAAATATCAATAGTAAATATTTATCAATAAAATCAACTATTCGACTTATTGAAAGTTTGGTTCTATCGAGATTAGATATAGGAATATTATCTTAATTTGAACTCCAATATATAATAAAAAAAACATTAAACGAGTTATTGTTATATGATGTATACAAATTATATTTAATAACCTATATTCTAATAGATTTTCGATCAGTTATTATTTACACAAATTAAAATGGTTAGGGGTATATTCCAGAATTAATTACAAATTATTTTGAAAAATTAAAAAAGTAATTATTTCTGGAGTACATTCCTATTTATCAGCACTACTATCAGAGAAAATAGCTAGTTATTCGAGTCGCTATCCAATACAACTTGAAGATGTTCGATGTCGACTACAACTTACAAATAAGATAGTTCAGGATTTCTGCTGCTTCGATGTGGAACAAGCTAGGCCTATACGTATACCTCTGGCGATAAGAATTGCTCCTTCCATTGCAATCTTCCGCAACAGAATGAAGAAACATATTTTATTATAATTATTTGTTTTAACATTATTTGATTACACTTTAGAGAATTGTTTCTACTATTATTTAAATGTCTAAATAAATTATTATAATTATGTATATATATACACATATAATCGTATTTAATAATATTTAACCAATGCATATTAAATGAAATATTTAATTTCTATTCTTGATTTTGTATTGATACTTTAATATTTAATTTCTCTTATTGATTTTGTATTGATAATATCATATTTATGATTCAAAATATTGTTATTATTTTTTATATTGTAATAATCTATTTATATAAAAATTTGATATATATACCATATTTTTTAATTGTTAATAAATAAAATAAAATATAAACTATATTTATTACATTATACTACTCTCTACCAATAATACCAGCGTTGATATTATAATACCTATCAATAGTACGTATAGTGCCCCTTGTATGTCATTTAAGGTTGCCCTAGTTGCTCCAGTTTTCTTGTCTTGTTTGTTCGAACCTCCTCTTGGCATCCATTTTGATGTCCAACGAGACAAGAGGCCCATTTCTCTGAAGTTATTTATTCTAAGAATATAGTGTAGAATTAAGTGTTAACAGTTATTAATATTAATAAATATACATCATGTACAATATTTATATATATATATATATATATATATATATATATATATATAAATATACAATTGGGACGTTCCTTTACTTCATAAGTAAATTTATCAGTCCTAACAACGAAAAATGTCAATTTATGTATACTATATATAGACGTATCGATCATTTTAAAATAAGTGTTATATAGGTTTGTGTATAGGTGGGTGTATAGGTTGGTGTATAGGTGGGTTTATAGGTTGGTGTATAGGTTGGTGTATAGGTGGGTGTATAGGTTGATGTATAGGTGGGTTTATAGGTGGGTGTATAGGTTGGTGTATAGGTTGGTGTATAGGTTGATGTATAGTTGGGTTTATAGGTGGGTGTATAGGTTGATGTATAGGTTAATGTATAGGTTGGTGTATAGGTTGGTGTATAGGTTGGTGTATAGGTTGGTGTATAGGGTGGTGTATAGGTTAATATAACCAATAATTTACATTTCTAATATCATGATAGTAGATAAACCGGTCATTATAATGAATAATGAAATTATAATATATATATTGAGTGAAAATCACCCCTTTATGATTATTTCTTGTATATTAACATTAGTTTTACGTCATATATACATTTAAATTCATATGTTTGTATTATTCTTTCTATTTCTTTAGTCACGCTTAACATTTAGATTCCATAGAGAACAATGAAGAACGTGAGTGACTTACATCGCTTACAATTGAATGGGTAACTTTTAATATTATGATTCTGCTTTTTCAGATTTAACCTCACTCATGCTCATATATGTCATTATTATTAACATTTTAGACACTTAGTTTATTTCATTAAATTCGATCTTATATATTTCAAATATATGTTATATCTGATTATATCATTAAATATATACTGAGTAAATAAGAATATCTAACTATTACACTTATTGACTCATAATTATTATTAATACGAATACTTTTGATCACTTGATAATAATAACGGTTAAACTTTGAAGTTCTTCAAGTTGGAATTATCCGGTAGATTGATGTCATCGGATAATTTCAAGTTCAATATTATGTGTATATAATATACAATATAATATAATATACAATATGATATAATATATATATATATATTATTGATTTATGATAATATGATGTTTTTAGAATTTTCATTTCAAAGAATATAGTGAACAGTAATGCATTACTAGTAATACATTCCATGGAAATAAATAGAATTAATAACTCAATCTGAGATTAGTTTCCAACAATTCCTACTACTCCGATTGTTCCTTTCTGACTAAGTTATAGCATAACATGATTCAATGATACACATATTGTAATACATATCGTATTGGTTAATACTTTCTAGAAACCGTAATACCGTATGCTATTAAACGCATGTTTAATTGAGTATTTTATTTTAATGTATAATGATACTTTTAATATATTTTTCGGCTGACATTCTATATTGTAAGATCTTTTCGTTCTTAATTCTTTTAATTAACATATTCTTTTCACTTAAAACACATTATATAAATGCAGTATTCTCATACTAATTGTATATCTATCTTTATATTAATTAGTTGGTATTCCACAGCTACTTCATAGATATCCTATTTAGTGGATGCAATAGTCTCCTTTTATCACACTCATTTAGTGTATAATCTTTTATATATGACTATTGTTGGGATGTTTAGATACTCTTTATTATGAATAAATCGTACATTTTCCAATGTGCATACATTAATATAATAAAACAATGATAATGTTATAATTATCTAGTCACATCAGATATTATTTATCACTGCTCAATCTTTGTTAAATTACATCATCTACGTGTAGAGGAAAGTAACCGAACACGGAGAGTGCCCGAATACGGAAACTCTCGGTATCTCAGAAACAATAACTTTTATAAAAATGGTTAATATATAAAATATTCATAATTATATGAATAATCTAAATAAGTATTTTTTATTTTTTAATTATTTTAAATAGTGACTGTTATAATAGCGTGCGTTATAATATTAATACTACCAATTAAGCTAAATCTAAAAATATTATTATTTAGATACTCAACTTGTATTAGGTTTAATTAATAAAATAATAAAAATTAATAAATTAATTACTAATTAAATTATATTAAATTATTCATAAAATTAATTATAAATAATGTAATTGTAATTTACCTGATTGCTTCATCAATACTATATAGTTTATCTAGTGGTATATAGGGTGTCCATATTATAACACAGGGATTCGTATTCGGACATGGGTATCCAATACAGACATCCCCGTTATCTATTGAATAAAAGATTAAATACAATTTTAAAATCATATAATATTAATATATTGTAATTTTTGAATATAAATATCGAGTAATAAAATGGTAAGAACATTTATTGTTAAAGTGATCGTATTAGGTTACTTTCCCCTATCTGACTTCCTCAGTCAACATATATATAACATGCATACCTAAAATACACGTATCTACATCATCCTATTAATAGCCAACCCTTACCAATCAATATTTAGTTCTGCCAGGTTTGTATCCATTGTTCATTCTTCTATCTATTCCTGCTCTCGAATCTCGATCATAAATCTCTTTCATTTGTTCAGTGTTCATATCGTCAACATATTTAATATCATCATGTATTTCTCCTCTTCTTATCCTATATCCTCTTCCCTATCTATTTTCTAGGTATACCTACATACTAAATCATCCTTATATCGGAAAAGACATTTTACATATGTGTAACGAACTATTTCTTTTATTTGATCTATATGCCTGGATATATAGTTTAGTTCAATATCAACACATTGACTAACATTGATAACTTATCACCTGTAATACATTATCAAATTATCATTTTTAACACCTTATCAAAAATATTTCCTCTGATTCAAATATAACATTTAAATAATTAGCATTTTTGTATTATGTGTTATATTTTGTGTATTGTATTTTTGATTTAATACTTTTAATAGCTGAAAATAGATATATTTGATATATTCATATGGAAGCAATCATATCTAACCTTTCTGAAAAAATGTGGTTCAACGGAGAATTAAGAGGAAGCGCCCAGGCATAATAGTGTGGATAGAATACCTATTGTTGTTATTAATAATTACAATTAGATTATTTATTATTACATCTTATAACGCATTAGATTACAAATGATGTTTCGAATTATAATATCGATTTATAATATTTATTTCCAACTGTTGTATTTCCTAATTGTCTAATATTGATATTATTATATTGATTATATAATATACAGATTGTAATAATATTAATATATATATATATATATATATATATATATATGATCATTTGGTATTAATATTTCGTATTGTATCATAATATTACGAGTATACTAGGATATTACGCAATTAATTTACTAGGATATTACGCAATAGTAGCTAACTGATGACGCAACACCGATGATGTAACCTCTTTCAGCATAACGATATCGTCGTACTTCACTTTCATCGAATAATACCACGATTCTTCAGCGATGAAAGCGTAATCACCTACATGTCACATGTATGCGTGTACAGTCGCAGCGTGTATGCATCACACATAGGGTCAGATAGGTACCGAGGTTTTAATAGCCAGATATAGGCTGTTTCAAAGTTTGTTGACTAAATTTACTAAATATCGGGAAAGTAATTTGAAAAATTATAATAATTTTAAATACAATTTGTAAGCAACCGATATCTGGTTATTAATGTGGTAACCTTATCACCAGAAGTGTTGTTGTAAACGCGATTTTAGTAACTATTATGTGATACCTATTCATGATGGGATTACATTTAGGTGTTTCATAGTAAATATACTTGAAATGCTGTATCGTTATCAAATGATTAATTTAATAACTTTATAATATTTAAAAAAGGTAAAACCATTTATTTTAACGCAAAGAGTTGGATGGAATTTATATTATAAGTATAATAACTTATGAGTAAATGCCACATTTATTTTATCATAATTTATATCTATTTTACATTGAAGGAATAATTTGTATATGTTATATAGTTATAATATTAATTATTTGTATAATAATCACATGAACATATATATTAAATACATTTTGTTAAAACTGAATATAAATATAATTGGATGCCAACAATACTATATATTAAAAATGATATTATATATTTAAAATTATGCTAAAATATAAATAAATAATAATACATATGAATCAAAAACATATATATTTCCGAGCGCAGTCAAATAATATATATCTTTATTATTGAATTTCTTAGAAAATAAATAACTAATTAACTATTTAAATAACTAACTACATAACTGAATAATTAACAACTGGTTGTTTATCTAAACGAAACCTTGACGAACTCTCTGCAATCCGTGAGTGTAATTGTTCACTGTCACCATGTTATTGTAGATAGACTTATACGGATCATGAGATGCGCTCTGTAAGTTGTGTGTACACTTGTGACATTGTTACCGGTACTGATTAATAGTGTTACGCATTACGTCAGCGTCACGTGTGTGTGTGTGTAACGTAACGGTCACGTGTTGGATTACGCAATCTATGTTACGTGACGCCTAACCGCGAACACTGCTTGAAACGCGACGCTTTCTACGATGCCGTACTCAATGCTATTCTGTTCCATCATTTCTGTGGTAATACGTCGTAGGTTTATAGGTATAAGGTATTAGGTATAAGGTATTGCTGTTAGTTATTGTTGCCTTATATAATGCTAACCCGCAATATTTTGAATTGTATTTAGAAATATTTAATATAATCAGATCATGAAATTAAAATTAATTTATATATAAATTAATTTTATATACATATATAATATATATGATAATTAATATTTATAATTGTTCTTTTAAATAGTAAATATATTCATTATTAATATATTAATATACCATTTTTAATTTTAATATACAAATATAATTATATATATATTTAATATACCATTAATATATAATTGTTCAAAGCATTAAACCTTCCTACGGTAACCCAATACATAAATGTATAAAAGCATGAATAAACCGACCGTTCAATGTATTGAATGGCATCTTCAGTGTGGTGACGGTAAGAAACGCGACCAGACTTCCGGTATAGGTGGCTATCACGGCGATCACGAAGAACCAGAAGCAAGCTATCACTATTCTGCCCGGTAGGTGTCTCATCTTCAAATACCCTCCTGGGGTGGTTGTAGTAGTTATTATCTTTAATCAGAACGACCTGTAATGTCTACGATACAAAACACTGATTTTCAAAAAACTATTTTTTTGTCGCCAGAGAAAATATATAAGATTATTCAAGTTTATCAAATTAAATACGAACTTATGAAATACTTAATGCCCACCATGAAGGCCTCCAATACATATGAATACTCTTATTTTATTCAGTTATTCTATTTTTATTCTCCCATATTTATTTCAATACGTTATAATTTATTATAATTATACAATATATAACTATCGGTTTACGGTGATATGATATATAAATATATTTAGATACTGAAATTTAAATAAATATAATTAACAATTAAGGATTAACCTACCTTGTTGCATAACAATTCCTAATATATAAAATAAAATATCATATTTATCATTATTATCCATCTTGGAATTTCCGATTATTTTCTCCTAAAATTTTGAATATACAATTAAAAATATTATTAAAATTATGATATTAAGTATTACCAAGATATATTCATACTATAGTATATTAATATAAATTATTAAATTAAATACATATTATTGGTCGGCGTAACTTTCGTATGTTTACATGTAAACGATAAGGAAATAAAGACTTTACTACCATTATAACTACTCTTGAGATTTGTTATTTTAATTTGTTTATTTATGGTGTAGATAACGTTCACATATAATATATAGATGCTACCAATCTTGTTAGACAAGAGTAAGATGTAAATCATATTTTTATGAATTTGAAACTTTATGAAACTGAACAAATATTTTTGAATTAAAAATGTACATGTTTTATGAGATTATGTAATATAATTGTATCTATAGATACAATTACGGGTCTATAGCTCTATATATAGCATGTATTCATAAGTTTAATTACATTATATTATCATTATACATATATTATGTATATATTAAAATATAGGACATGAACATTCATCAAATCAAAACAGTTCATTAACATTCATCAAATTTAGCACAAATATATATATATATATATTTAAAAAAAATGAAATAATGAAATTAAATATTCTGAGACATAGCTTCCTAAAGCTTTAGTTATATATGTTGTGTAATAGATATTAATATAATCACTATGTATACTATGTATTTCATATATTTAGATAAATACATATAAATCAACTACGTAAATAACATAACATTAAACTAATATATACATACACAAATATTTTACTAAAACTATTACTAATAATGCAATATTTATTATCACAATCAAGTTATAAAAACGTGAACAATATTTCACATATTTTTTCAAAAGGCGCTTTTTTAAAATGAACCTTCGATGCACTTATATTTACTTTAAATAACACTAAATAATACATGATTATTATTAGATAATTCATTATATTTTGATATTATATAATAATAACTTTTGGTTATTAACAATAATTGCAAGTTAGTAAATCTATATAAACAATTATAATATATACTAGTATAGCTACATATAGCTATAGCAATACATTGGTTAAATATATGAATATATTAAACATTTATATTGATAATATAATTGTGAATTATTACAATTTTATTTGATATATATTATGAATACCAAATATGCCATTATATAATGATGTATATTTTCGTATATATTTAATTGAGTACATATTTATAATTGTCTTCGTGTATAGTTGGATAACAATTATTTCGTACGGATGATTATATAAATATATATATATATATATTTATATATATAATTTAAACGTTGGTTATAACCAACGTATACGCCGCTCCTTGAGGGTAATAGTTAAGGGTAATAAAGACATTCATAAAATAATCACGCTATAATAGCTAACCTGACGGGCCTCGGCTACCCTATATTTGATTAACAAGTAGAGAATGACGCTGCACAGTAAGATACACAACGAGATGTACAACCATATCTAGTCACGTGGTTTGTTATTATCCATGACGTTTTACAGTAGTAGATACAATAGGTACATATATATTTATATATATATATATATATATATATATATATATATATATATTATTGTTAGATTTGGGCATTGCCAGGTTATTTATAGAAGAAGTATTGTTATATAGATAATTACCATTATATGTTACATATATAGTATACATATTATATATTAATAAATAAATAAATAACTAACGATATAACTTAGTGGTTTTAAATAAAATAAAAGTCGTGATTTAGGGTTTGGTTTCTTCAGTACAACAGCCGCTTTGTCTCTGAAATAACCTTTTAACGGTAGAACAGGTATGTTACGTAATGCAGAACATTGTACATGTATCATTGTTTACTTATTATGCAGCTTTTCATTTAGTATATATGTGTATAGTGATATAAAACATAGTATATATATATATATATATATATATATATATATATAGATATAGAGGTTCGACTCCAGATAGTTCTTGTTTTTCTCTTGTGTTTATCAAGAATTTAATAAACTATAAATCAAAACACAAGAACAAAAATGTTACTATTTGTTTTGTATTGTCCTGGGCTCCTCACAGTTATTTATAACATGTACAAGTCTATGACTTCTTGAGGGGTCCATTTGTATCCGCTATTATTATACGTGTGATTCAATAAATAAATATTATTATTATATATATATATATTATATATATATATATATATATGTGTATATTTATATTTATTATATATATATTTGTATATATATATATCTATTTATGGATTTTATATTTACCTTGTTAAATAGATGTATGTTCGCTATGTTTTTATGAATATTAACGATTTAATGTAATCGATTAGTAACGATATAATATTAAATAAATAATTATAAAATAATGTATATAATTATATATATATATATATATATATATAGTATACTATCAAGTTTAATATATACATCTTTATTAAACATAATCACACACACACACACACATATATATATATATATATATATATATATATATATATATATATATATATATGTATTACATTTTACAAACCGTCCGTAAAATCGCATATTTCATTGCGCGACGGAGTAACGTAAAATCCCCCGACGGCGAATTCCACTTCCTGTAACCGACATCACAACGGTGAACAGGATGTCGAGATACACTCGAGAGAAACATACACACACACACACACACTAGTGAGACGAACCCTCTGGTAGACTTGGTTGATCATTCCGTCCCAGAAACCCGTGCCATTGTCTACACCCCATTTACCGTCTCTCGGTTCTATTACGTCATACCTAGATGACGTACTCGATATTAGTACTAAATATATATATATATATATATATATCGGTACTGGATACATTATAGTATTATATAAGTACATATTTACCCATATAAACTTATTTGTCAACTTACTTTATATTGATTAGACACATCAACAATTATTAATATTTCAGACTATAAATAATGTTACCGAGTATACGATATAACGTTAGTTTTATATATATTTGACCTATATACCTGACCTATATGTCTATAGAACTATAGTCTCAATTCATACACTATTTATTGAATAATATCACACATTTAGGGTAGATGGGTATTTTTCAATACCGTATATGCATTTAGCGACATATCGGGTCAACCATCTTGAGTAGGGCGAATGTGAAAAATAGCTATATATAAATAGTATATAATGTACCATTACTTATTATAATAAATATATTATTATATGTAGGATATTACTTTAATCCTAATTTAATTTATAATAAAATTTGAATTCCGTTCACATTTCTAACGAATAAATACAATCCCAGTGTAAATAAATGTAATTATCGAAAAGTCACGTGGTCAATAATCACGTGATTGCCGATATTGGATGTTTAACAACATACATTGCGAATGCCTATCTATATAATTGTATAATTGTGGCTAGTACCATCTATAGATATAGTATATTTATAATCAAATATAATACATTTATAACATATATATTTACTATATATATTATACTTTACCACACGTTGATAAAGTAATACCCACACATGTAGACTATACCTACACCTATACATTTAACATATACATTACAAATATTGCTATATTAAATTTACATTACATTGTTAATTATATTATCTATTTTTATCTTTTATTTTATAGTTTATTTAATTATTAAATGATGATTAATCAATAACGAATAATACTTAAGTATCAAATCAAATTTGATTGAATATTGCATATGTGTTATATATATATATATATATTACAAATAATACATTATTAAGAGAATATATAATCGTATCGATGCGGTATCACTAACGTGAAGTTAAGCTGGAATGCAAGTTCATTCAACAGGTCAAAGGATAAACCCACCCATTTTATTTGACCGTTCGGTAATTTAATTTTCTTTTGAAAGAATGTATACTGCGATATAAAATTATTAAAAATAAGAAATGAATAATATGTATAATATAATATATATATATATATATATAAAATATAAATTATTATTAATAGTAATAAGTAAAAATATAATGTACTTATATGTACCTATATATAAATATATGTACATATGTAAATAATACATTTTAAATGTAGTTATCTAATAATAGATAAATATATTAAAAATGATTTGTTCACACATATTTCTTATTAGAAATATAACATTTATTAATTAAATAGTTACTTAAATAGTTTGTAATATCAATTAAATAATATTAAATTTGTAGAAATTTAAAAAAAAATTATATTTTATAATATTTTAGATTTTAGTTAATACATTTTTAATTTATTTAAAATGTAGACACATTTTACCTGACATTTATTTTGCATTCCAAAGCTATTTTTATTTCATCATCTATTTTGTTTATTCGCTTAATGTGTATTAATACTATTGTTATGTTAATGTTATTAATGTTATTATTATTGTTTATCTCCAATCACTTTAATATCAATTATTTAAAAAAAAAGTTGCATTATTTATTTTTATTTTAATAATTCTACACTTATAAGTATTATTAACCGATAATGATGCTATAAGAAATTTCTTCGCTTGAAAATTGTACATATTCGAGGAAGGATAAAGATTTGATGACAACATTCCAAGTCCTTTAACTTCATCCCAAAGTGCAAGGTAACTGATTGAGTACTTTCTTTTTAATCCATATTCAACGACAGAACAATTTCCTTTACACTATATATTACGAGATGTGATCATATAAGTATGTAAGTATACACTGGTATATGAATACACATAGGTACATACATATGTGTTATATTTAAATATACTTCCAAATATGCCATAAGATTAATTAATAACTAGGATTGTAAACTATTTTTTAATTATATTTTAAACTATATTATTGGTTAATGAAATATGATTTTTTTCATCTTTGTCTAGCATTTTTAAATATTACTCATATATTTATTTTAATATCGAAGACGCATATATGTATTATATAATATTATATAATATTAATTATGAAGGAATTTGATAATGAATGCATCATTTTTGATTTATACCAACCAACGAATATCATGTTATAACTAATAATATATGTTATAACTATAGCTAACACTATATATAGTGATATTCTAGCGATTACCCTTACTTATAATTACATATATTACAAAAGTTAATAAAGCTATAAGAGTATATATTATATACAATTATATAAGTTCACTTCTAAATAATATTTTAAGACCCATTTTATAAAATTAATTATTGTCAGGACAAGGCTAGAACCCGTGTCCTACTGCTTGTGTGTATGACGCCTTAGCAAACTGAGCCACACAGGCAGTCTTTATATATATATATATATATATATATATATATATATATATATATATTTTGAAAACAATAGTATTATTGTATTTTATTATTGTAAGCATTTTCTTTCCACCAACAATTAATCATATACATATAAAACAAGTCAATATATTATTAAAATATCAAAAAAGTGGTAATTATTAAATACAAATATTAAAGAACTACAATAATAATATAAAAAACTCCTCAAAATCTAAATCATAATTTAATAAAATTTACATAAAATATAACTATTAAAATAAATAAAAATAAAATAGATATAAATATATATACAAGTAATATAGTAATTACTACCTTAAGATAGTCAAAGTTTTATACATTTAAGATTATATTTAAAAATTAATATCATTAGTTATTCATCATTAGTCATGTAAAAGATACAAAAATATATAGGTATAAATACATAAATTGACACAAACAATATATATATATGGACATAATAAAAAAACATTAAAATATTAAAATAAAATATAAAATAAATATAAAATTAAAATTAAATGTATATTTTTTGAAATGTTTCGAAAATAATTTTAAATTAGAAATGTTAATTAATGAACTTGGAAGATTATTCCAGTATTTTACGCCAATATTTGTAAACGAAATAGGTTTCTAGAAGTTCTAGATGCCTTTCTAATAAATTTATTACAATAATTTTTATTTTTAATAAGTCTGATTTGCAAATTAATAGGTAATTTATTATAGAAGCCTCTATGTATACATTTTATAGAATTAAATTTAACAATATCATCAAACTTAAAAATAAAATTGCTCTGCATGAAATCATGAATATTAATATTTGTATTTAAATTAATTCAATTTAATTTAATATTATGCATTTTAATGCTCTTTCCTGTAAAATTGCAATATATGATTTATTAGTTTTAAAAGTATTACCCCATATATGTGAACAATAATTTAAATGATACATGAATAATGATTTAAAAATTAAAATTCTAGTATTTAAATTAAGGTTAATATTCAATTTTTGTATTATACCAATAACTCTACATAGCTTCGAAGTAACATATCCGAAGCAACATATATATATATATATATATATATATATATATATATATATATATATATATATATATATATATATATATATATATATATATAATACTACTGTGCCCATATATGGGGAAATACTTTTTCCTCATTAACTGATTATATAAATAGATTACAAAAGCGAATACTAAAACTAATCACAAGTTCATCGTATAATGTATTTTTGAGAGAAAATAAAATTTTGAATTTTGATCATATTGTAAAATTAAGTTCGATTAAAGTTGCTCACAGAGCATATTATCATACATTACCGAGTAACATTCAAAAACTTTTTTTGATTAATAAAAACACGGATAAATTTGTAAGATTCAAGTCAAGAACTAGCAGAGATATGTTTAGAGTGAGAAATGTGTCCTCTAGACAGTGGAACTTACTTCCCATTCAACTTACAAAAAATAGGTGTATTAAATCGTTTGGAAAACGTGTTAAAAAATATATTATTGAATTAAAAATGACTTAAAAAGGGAAATTTGTCTAAATAATTATTTTTTTTATTGTTTTATTTTAATTTTTATTTCTGACATAATATAAATTTAACATACATTTCTGATGTTTTTTATAATTTTAAATTTTTATTTTTATTTTTATTTTTAATATTTATATAATTTTTTTATTAATTATATAACTTTGACATAATATAAAATTACAAAATATTATTTGTTTGTTTTATTCTTGACTTTTTCTTGACTTATTATAATATTAAAAAAAAAATATGTGTTTACAGTGTTCGACTTACTATAAATTTACTTAATTTTTTTTTAATTTTTGTATATAATATAGCTATTTATTTATTTTTTTATTTATTTTTTTAGTTATTTTTAGTTATGTTTAATTGTTTTATTCAGTAGGATTTGTCTTTTAATTTTTAATTTTATAATTATTTTATATTTATATTCCTAGATTTTTATATTAATTTATTTTTCTTCTTATATTATGATTATATGATGAATGACATTATGAGGAGTTTTTAATTATTGGAATATATATATATATATTAGTTTTTTTTTTTTTTTTTTTTTTTTCATTATATTTTTTCTATGACCGGAGTGGCTAATATGTTTGGACTTGATATGATTATGATACGTATCGGGGGATGGGATATACTTGTGGAGTGGGCAAGTATTGTCCGTGTTCTTATTATTGGCGATATTAAGATCCCTAAGGCATTGGAACTGGCGTACCCATATCCTTGAAGTTGATACATCATATACCATCATTAATTTCAACATAATATTGGCAACTCTGGATCTAATTTATTAGTAATCTTTAACTACTGCATTCAAAACTAACATATATATACTCCAATTATATTTTTAATTTCTTATACTATTAATTATTTTATTTATAATTATTTACTTTTAATATTATTTTTAAAGTTATTTATATTTGTATATGATTTATAGTTTTATATTCTCATGATTCTTATAAGATTTATAAAATTACATATTTTACTTCTATATTATATAAATTTGACTTTTATTTTTTTTCTCCTCATAATTGTTAATTGGGAATATGTTTCAGGTAAACGACTAGATAAGCATTGCGCTTCTTCGATTACCTTGGTCATGCCTAAATTCTGATATATATTAATATAATTATATAATTAACTATAAATTCAACCATTAACCATTTAACCATTAAAACGGAAATTTCGTACGAGAATTAATTTTTTTTTAATATTTCAATATTTAATTAAATAAATAATATTAATTATAATTATTCTATATTTAAATTATATCATAATTAACATTTATTATAATTATATTATTTTTAAATTAAAAATATCATAAATGAATATTACAAAATAATATATATATATATATATATTTAATATAACAATTATAACATATAAAAGTAACGTGAAATGTATACGTGAAATGTATATGTATACATATAAAATGTCATTACATTCATGTTCAGTAATTTAATGCGAAGTGATTTAATTGGAAGTTATCTCATACGGTTTGGTGAGTTCTTGCCAGCTTTAAATTATATATTATATATATATATATATATATATATATATATATATATATATATATATATATATATATATATATATATTTATATAATAATTCGTACGAAATCATTGGTATCCAACTACACGAAGACAATTATAAATATTTACTCAATTACATATATACGAAAAATACACATCATTATATAATGGCATATTTGGTATTCATAATATATCAAATAAAATTGTAATAATTCACAATTATATTATAAATATGAATGTTTAATATATTCATATATTTATCCAATGTATTGTTATATTATATATTATAATAGTTTATATAGATTTACTAACTTGCAATTATTTTTAATAATTTAAAATTAGTAGATATTATTATTACACAATAAATCTTACAATTAAGATTAAGAGATACTTTTACAATGAAATAACCTGTACTTATTGTTATATTTTATGTGTATAAATTTATAATAAAAACTCATGAAGCATAATAAATGAATACACTTTTAGAACACTTCACGATTATAATATTAATTACAATTTATATGTTATAAGTTTATTTATTATAATTATAGTTACTTGCTGCAGTTACTTACTGCAGCTACTAGCTGAGTTACCGTGGTATCTAGCATTTTATTTGTTTTAAATATTTATCTACAAATTATGAATAATTATCATTCATGTAATTAGAAAATTTATTTTTCATTTGAAAACATATGTTGTCTACAATATAACGTTGAATATATTTTCCAGCAATATCATACGTTATTGAAATAAATAAAAATATGAAATTAAAAATAAATATCGTAAAGCGTTAATGTTTCCGTAAATTTTGATACAATTTTGTATTATGTAAAACGGTAAAAACTATCTATTTCGGGTTGATATATTTTAAACAATTGCAAAACTACTTACCATTCTAAATATTATACTTTATATACTATTTTTATTAAAATATAAAGTTTAAACTAATAATTATTAATGTAGAAAAAATAATATTAACATAATTACAAACATAACATCATATATATATAATTTGTCTTATGCCATATACTATTTTATTCTATCTCTCAATTTATTGGTATATTTTATGTCTCCTGTAAAGCGGCATAAATTACGGACATCATTGCAAAAATAATCCACTATTATATTTTTAATTAATTAGTAATCTTATTATTTTATCTCGAATAGTGAGGGGAAAGTAACCTAATATGGACACTTTAACAATAAATGGTCTTAACATTTTATGACTCATTATTTTTATTAATAAATTACAAGATATTAATATTATATGATTATAGATATTATTGTGATTTTAAAATTTTATTTAATATTTTAATTCCATAGATAACGGGGGTGTCCGTATTATAATACCTATAGGTACCCGTGTCCGAATACGGACACCCTGTATTATAATACGGACACACTAAATACCACTAGATAAACCATATATTATTAATGAATCAATCAGACAAATTACAATTACATTATTTATAATTAGTTTTATGAATAATTTATTCTAATTTAATTAGTTAATAATTTATTTATTTTTATTATTTTTTAATTAATAATACAATTTAGTATCTAAATAATACATTTTTTAGATTTAGATTTATTGGTGGTATTAATATTATATCACACACGATTTTTATGAAAATCAGAATATGTCATACGTTGCGCGCTGATTATTATAGGGTGTCCGTATTAATACATCTAGAGTGTCCGTATTAGGGACTTATATGACCTCTAGATATATGCTTATAACTTAATAACTTTCTACTATTTGATACAAAATATAAAATTATATATATTATTTTTAGAATGCTTAATTTATAATATTATAGTGTTATATTTTATATCGATACATTTGTATATTTTTGAGAAGGTTTTATATTTAATTTTTTTTTCTTAATTTAAAAACGTAATAAAAAAATCAGTTTATTTGATATATCAGAATTTTTTTGAATAATTAAAAAATAAAAAATACTTTTTTAGACTATTTATATAACTATGCATATTTTATTCAATAACTATTTTTTTTGTAGGATTTATGGTTTCTGAGATACCGAGAGTGTCCGTATTCGGGCACTGTCCATATTCTGTTACTTTCCCCTGTATCTCTAATAAATATAGTAATAATAATAGTAAATATATATATATAGGTACAATTAGTAGAGTATAATTTGTGTGGTACTATTCATTGGTATCATAATGAAATGTATATAAGTATACCTATAGGTAAACTATAGTTTATAAAATTGAATATGTTACCGATTTATTTTGCATACATATATATCAATATGTAAATATAAATATATAAATATAAATATATACATATATAAATATAAATATATGTATATATATATATATATATAATGAAAAAACCTGAAGGAATACATAATTTGTGTTGACTTCTCAAATGCCTTTAATTATTTTCACAGAACAAAAATGGCTGAGATGTTATTAGAGTATGGCAAACAAAACGAAACAGTAGACGCTGTAATGGTGCTATATACAAATACCGAATCAAAGGTAAGATCACCATATTGTATTATTTAAGTATTATAATACGGCTGGTTTACTACAAGGGGTTACCCTTCTCCGTGATTATTCATTATAACATTAGACTATGTTCTACGAATATCCATTAATCCAATTCAATAACTCGGATCAACACTGGAACAACGGAGAGGTATAAGACATCCCACAACTAATATCACTGATGTTGATTATGCTGACGATTTAGCATTTCTTTGCTAATAATTGTACATATTGAAAAATTCTTTTACAAGAAAAAGCAAAAAAATCATCCAACAAGTTAATGCCAACAAACTGGGTATATTGTATTCAATGATAAATATAATATAAAATATATTGATGGGAAAGTTTAATAAAAAAGTGGACCGGTTCATATACATTGGAAGCGAACTAATGTATGTAGACAACTATATAAATATACGTTTCGAAAAGGATGGAGCGCATTGCCCAAATTGAGGACGATATGGAAATCAAATTGATCAAAATATTTATAACGATACCTATATGTATATTAAGAGCCGTTGTAGAAACCGTTTTCTTATATGGTTCTGAAAAGTGGACACTTACACGAAAAATTAGATAACAAATTGGATGTTACGTATACAAGAATGTAAAGAGCTGCAATGAATATCAAATCAAATCCTACGATTAAAATTCTTTATGGAAATATTCCCCGAATATCCTCACTAAGTCGAGAGAGAAGAACACAATTTGCTTGTTATTAATAACATAGGTAATTAACATAGGAGTATAAATGAGATCATTGGATATAAAAAAATGGTAATACTAATGTAGGTCGTCCACGAATAAACTATATTGACCAATCAAAGGAAGATATTGGACTATATTCCGTATAGATGTATACATCTGGATGAAGTTAGATCTGCGATGATGAATATATTGAGTGTAGATAGATGCACGGAAACAAATTGTTAAAATGGCTATAGCCTATATAGGGATAACAACCCGACTAGGTAAGGTAAGTAATATATATATATATATATATATATATATATATTTAGTATGAGAACTATAGTTAATGTAGTAAATGTGCATATATAATAAATAAGTGTTTCGGTGTATATATATATATATTTGAATTAATGTACAATAGTCCAATTGTTCTGTACATGAATATATTCCTGGCCCGTGGAATTTAATTGAATATAAAGGTGTCACTGTCACGTTTTGTCATTTAAAACCTACCTATTCTATTTATTAACACTATTCACATATTTTTCATATAGTATGATATCATTTGTAATAATATATATGTATACTCCACCATAACAATAACAATATATAATTAAAAATAAACGTAAACTTAACGATAAAACGTTTTATTATTAACGTACGATAGTAATAAATATTGTACATATAACACGGTATACTTGTATATATTGTTATTATTGTTATTTTTATTTGGTGGAGTCCTTTCATCCCATCCAGGAACTTAGATGAAGTTTTCACTTATAACCATATATGGCTCTAATTTCCCTTCGAAGCCGCTCTCGTGTTAAGGCATCCATGGTTTTAACGAGAGCCGATCATTTATTTATACACAATTATATAAGATCACTTCTAAATAATATTTTAAGACCCATTTTATAAAATTAATTAATGGTCCGGACGAGGGTCGAACCCGTGTCCTACTGCTTATGTGTCTGACGCCTTAGCCACTGAGCCACACAGGCAGTTTATATGAGAGGTAAGCTTAAAGATAGGCTGTAAAGGAGGGATACTGCCGTATACATCTGATACTAGCGGGTAGATAACCCAACAAGGACGGGGAACTATTACTAAATGCTAGTTTATTATATTTATAAATGATATAGGTGTCAGTTATATTATAATGCCATTACTTAATAGGACAGAGTTTAAAGGTCGGTATATTCTACCATAGGGTAATAGGGTATAGGGTATAGTGTATACGCCTATAGGGTAACTATATAGTAGAACAGAGAGGACTGGTAACGTATACGCAATAGTATAATAGGTTTAATAAGTATAATAATAAGTGGGTATACCTATAGGTACGATTATTAATAATGAATCGAATTAAAAAATATACACATTTATATATTTTGTTATATTTAATATGTGATGTCAAGAATAAATCCAATATCTATGACATGCCTAGATAATGTATTAATCTATACATCATTCAATGTTAACATGATAGAGTCGGAAGGGATGCAATGAAGAGTAATTTTAGAATTATTTAGAATAAGGTTAATCGAAGATCCCAGTAAACTAATCTTAAAATATACAATCCTGAACATGTGTAATGTGTATGAAATTAACAGTTTTTAGTTTTAAATTGTCATATATTTAAAATGTAGTATATATTCATAAATATTAATATATATATATATATATATAAATATTAATTAAATATTGTATTTATTACAAGGTATCACATTATAGTGCCAGTGGCAATATTTTATATTCGAGATAATTATTTATATACGCTGAACTATATATAGTAGATTAATTATTATTATATAATAATATATATTGCATACATTTAAAATATATAATAATAGCTTTGTTAATATACATATGCAATATTTAAAAAATGTAAATAGTATACATCATATATGATACTATATTAACAGTTTTACGGTTTTAATTATAATTATAGTGGTAATTCATTTAATTTTATTTAGGGTCTGTGCAACTTCTCGGCGTTAATATGTAACGAGAGACTAACATATTATTATCATTTAAATAATTTATTATTTTTCTAGGTAGATAACATTTATATATCTATATATATATATATATATATATATATATGTATATTATAAATTATAAGACAAATATAAGATAATGAAAAGTTAACTTACAAATTTAATAAAGTAAAAAAATAAATATAAGTGATTTATTTTGAAAGATTTTTAAACATAATTATATCTATACAGTTTATTTAATTTACGATAAGTGATTATATATCATTGCAATAATATCATTGCATGTTTTTATAAGTATTCATCAGATGGTACAAACGATAAAAAGGTTGCAAAATGTAAAATAAGTTATGAGATCTAAAGTTTCATTTGTATAGTCTATAGACATATAGGTAATACATACGAATTCTATCAAATATTAATGTTTATTATATACAATATATACTTGATAACGTATAATGAGATAACCTTATTATCACTAGAAATACTAACATATATAATAGGTATATTACAATTAATTTCTCGAGACTTTTATAATATTGATCAATCGTATAAAAGAAATTTCCTATTTCATATAATTTGTGATGAAACTCATCAAAAATTTAGCTTAATAAATATCAGTCCATAATAAATATAACTTATACTATTCGTTATAATCGCAGGTAGGCGTAACCTCTTTAGTGGGCGTTACCAATATGACGTATTCATCGGGAAACACCTCCAGCAGACGTTCATCCTCTAGAAATGTGACCCATTTCCACGTCTTAAAGTGGACACTCTGGTAATTCTGTATCTAATAGTGTATATCAGCGTAGTTATATGATATTAATTATACATATTTATTTATATTTTAATCTAAAGATTCATGAACATTCTCGAACTCGAAGATACAAAGTATATTTTATTTTTATATTTATACATATAACATATATAACATATTTAATAATTATCACTACAGTCTAGTATATACTATATACTGAATAGAAATATATATTTCTATTCGTAATATTTTGTTTATTTATATACAGTATTATTCTATTGTCAGCGATTGCATAATATATACTTTATTAAAGAATTAAACAATAACCTCGATCAATATCTTCACGGTAAATTCAGTATTACATAACATTACATTCATGGATTTTTTTCTGAAATTAAATCCATAAAATATTTCGTTGAAATTATTATTTCCAAACTGTGAAGAGAAGAAATAATAAAAAGTTGAACACAGATAAATAATTAAAAATAATGTTGCTATATATTATGTTATATATTCTGAAGTTTTATAAATATTCATAAGTTATACAGTTCGAAAAATATTGAAAAAATCTATAATATAACATTGCCAAGTTTACTTTAAATATTTTATTGATTATAATGAACATTTTAGGTACTTATAGTCACTTTTATAGATAGTGTACATCATTTTAAAGATACTGAATATATTTTAATATTTTATTATTTTTAATAATTGTTTTGATACAAATTTAAAATTAAGAGTCAACTCTGCTACAATAATGTTGGTATTATACTTGTAATAATACGGATGGTTGTATTATTGAATTAATTATATACATCAAGTATACCTATATATCAGGTATACTATATATAGTATATACATTATACCCTCGAGATATCTGCCCGTTATCGGATAAAGTTCGACCGAAATTACAAACATTGCATGATACTTTGTTATCCATTGATGATATCCATTGTTCTATTGCCCTATTGTTACTAGTGCCACGTAACCTTATTGTTCAACGGATGAAGGGTGATTATCTTAGCGGTTCGCGTGTCCGCGTTTAGTTGCGTAATGAGTTCGTCCACTCGGCTACCTGTATGACGTCATAGCGGGGTGACGTAATGTGAAGGTCATGTGATATGCATTACGTAAGCGAAGGGGTGTTGCGCAATATGGTTATTATATGGTTATTATATATATATATATATATATATATATATATATACACATATATATAATTATATAGTAGAATTTTGATATGGTAAACATATAATAAGTAAATATTTAAATATTATTGGCTGTAATCTTGATATGTGGTGAATGTTAAGTCCGAAATATCTAACAAAACTTATCTAATATATTAAATCAGATTAGGGGAGGGAAGGGGGTAGTGGCCGAGGAGGGAGTAGTGACCGTTTTAATTTACGTTAACGTTTAAATTTAAATTTAAATTTAAATGGTGCTTGATAGGTTAAAAAGTTCTATATACAATATTTAGATAATCCAAATATCTATAATACATAGTCATTTTTTTTTTTAAATAATTAATTAATTACTCTAATTTATTATATAATAATTATTTGTCAAATTTTGACAAAAAACATGATTATATATATTTATGCTTATTTATATGTAAGAGTATGTGTATATATAATTAAATCATTGAATCAAATAAGGTGCGTATGCATCATAAATATAATTATTTAATATTACATAATTAAAAAAATATAAATCGAATACATTACGAGACACCTATCGCATTTTCTGGTACTAGCGGCCACTACTAGAGCCTTGCCTTATTTTAGTGCCTTTTGTAATGCCTAATCAAACGTTTATATTATTAGGAAAAATACTTTATATATAAAAGTGAAATCACAGTATTCTAGAACTATATGATTTCTAGTTAATTCAAAAAAATAAGAGCCTCAAATTCAGTATTTATCGATATATTAGAAGTCTTCTGAGGCATATTAATTATCGGCCACTACCCCTTCCCTCCCCTACATTAATGTATTATAATATTATTTTTACAGTAAATTATATATATATATATTCTATGTTAGTTTGACAAATAAAAGGCATTTATACATTGAGAATAGGTTTACCATCATTTTAAAATGTATTATTATTCACGATAAAGAATATTATAAACATATAATAGCGTACGCATTTCACATTATATTATTATACATAAATAATGCACACAAATAAAGGTGTATTCATATCAGTAACTTGGCAGTACTCCTTACTAATGACATATATGTCATAGTATACTATAGTATATATATATATATATATATATATATATATATATATATATATAGACTATCGAATCATACGTATATACGGATCAAATATATATTCATCTGGGATTAAAAGTAAATAACTATTCAATCAAATTTTCAAACAATTTAATAATAATATATACACTAATAACAGATATATATTGGATAACAATATACACATATACAATATATTGTATCGATACAGTACTGATCAGTAATATATATGTGATTTTACTTGTACCATGAATAAGAAAACTGATAATATGATATATATATATATATATATATATATCAATATATTAATCTAATGATAACCTGATAATATACTCCTATATGAGTACATACATGTAAATGATCCTTACACTATTTTCTACATGCATATCGTCCACTAAGTAATTACAAAAGCATACATTTCTATTAATATATGTAAAAATATTTAAAAATAAAAATTTATAAAACGAAATATTAAAATAATATAAATCTTATATTTATATATATGTAATAACCTTGAGATGCATCAAATAAAATGTTTACCGCAGTTATCGAAATTTGACTATCAATCACAGATTTGAGAACTTCCGGTATATAATAATATTCTGTAAATACGATAATGTATATATACATACATACATATATATATTATTTAATATAAATTGATGAATATTGAATAACATCCACGTATTAAATACATCAGGTATTGTTAGTTTAGTTTAGTGCTTTCAGTGATATCGTATTTATTATTCAACCTATTGGTTTATAAACTAAAGAGAACCTTCATAAAAATATAGATACCAAATATATATATATATATATATATATATATGTATATATATATATATATATATATATATATTATTATATTATATATATGATTGATATATTTAATATAAATAAAATGTAAATAATAAATTAGTAAATATTATAATATGTATTATTATTAGTTTCATATATAGTATTATATATAAATAAATGGTTAACGTTAAAGTACAAACCTTTAGTATTACTAATAACTATAAAATATATTATAGTATAAAGTTTTAATTCAAAGTTAATCATTGTTTGATCATACAGTGATAATATATTCTAATACACGACTATTATGCAATAACGCTGCATACGATACTGAATAAGAAACAAATACTACACTATTACCGAGGAAATTATATTATATTTCATATTATACCACGTGATACTAGAGTTAATCGTCATTGGCTATTTGCATAAAGTATTGTTTATTTATACATATATTATAAATCTAAGATCTTTACACACACGTACAGTGTACGACGTACAGTGTACGTCGTACATTGTGCTTCGCACACACACACACACACACACATATATATATATATATATATATATATATATATATATATATATATATATATATATGTGTGTGTGTTTGTATAAATAAACACTCGTATTCTGTTTTTATCAACTAATTATTAATTTATAAATATGTTAATATTATTATAAGGTACATTAATTCTTAGATCGAATACTAGTGTATGCGAAGTTTGATATAGGTTATATACAATATCTCATCAATCATCTCGTATGTGGCTACCCTTCTCCCTCAGGTATAAATTACGTATACTATCTATAATCCATAAATCAATATATTATTTTACCCCAAGCTATATCTCTGGTCTAATTAAAAAAAATTATATATTATCTTCTCTTCGTTACCAAAATTCTCCTCTAGTTATCTCCCAGAACTCTAGTAAACTTCCCTAAATTATAGAGCTTTTAAAAATTCGGTCCAACCCTATGGAAATCCCTCCCTCCTACCATTCGTTCTATTAGATCCCACAAAAGATTTATAAATCTTACTTCTTCTTTTCTCTTCACCCATAATCATTAAATCATCCAACTTATTATTTGTGTACGTGTTATATTAAATGTATATCATTATTAAATTGTTATTGTATAATTATTATCTTATTATTATATAACACTATACTATATCAATGCAGACTGTAGTATATAATAGTCCTTTATATTATTTAGTATTGTTGTCCGTGATATATTGAATGTATATTATTATTAAATTATTATCGTATTACTATTATTTTATTATTATTTTCTTCCCGAACGAGCGAAGTGGTCTACATAACCCTATAGGGATAGACCATATAAAATATATTTTAGTGCTAATAAACTTAATATCATCATCATCATATATATATATATATATATATATATATATATAAATATATTTTAAACATAAAAAACCGAATAAATTTCCTTCTGAATAATTACAAGTAAGTTTATAAATGTTTTTTTTTATTATAATATTCTCGATTAGCTCTAAACTCTATTCAATAATCAGATGATATTATTTTAAGTCTTGACACCACATCGCGTGTCCTTCATGCATATTTTATTGTCATATCACATATATTATGTGTTCATTTAACATATAGTGGCGAAGTGCTAGAGACTGAATCGTTTAAATATCGTTGGAATAATATTAGTAGCTAATCAAGCTTGACCTGGTAAGGTAGGTAAGGTAAGTAGGAATAACATAATAGCACTTAAGTGTAAATGTCAGCGTCATATCACATATTTTTTGACTTGTGTACACTCAACTTATTAATTACATTACGTCAAATGCTATTGTTGATAAATATCAAAGTGCGTATCTTCCTCAGTGTAGTACCGAAACTGCCCTTACTTTAATCATTAATGATATTCTCATATCTCTTGATAATAAAGCCCCATGCTATCTCGTACTACTTGAATTATCTAGTGCTTTTGATACTCTAGATCACAATATTATTTCCATTAGACTAAATGAAATTGGTATACACGGTCAAGCCCACAGTTGGTTTATGTCTTTTGTTTCATTTAGAAAATATACGGTGAAGATTAAATCCTCGTTGTCTCCTCCTTATGTTAACATATATGGTATTCCACAAGGCTCTATTCTCGACCATATATTGTTCATTATTTATATTCTTCCTCTTATATCAATTTTTCACAAATATCCCGATATTCACTATCATCTTTATGCCGATGATCTACAGATATATACGTCATTTTCTAGTTATAGTGATTCTGATTCAAATTTCTATGTTTAATTGTATTACTGATCTCACTGAATGGTTATCTCATAACTAGGTTCTATCAATCACTCATCCTTTTCTACTATATATTCCAACTTCTGAATCTATAACTACCCTCGGTTTCACTATAACCTCTCACCTAGAATACTCTCAACATATTAATAACATGATTCGCACAGACAACTATTTTCTATATAATATTAAAAAATCTCGTTATAAGTTTACCTTCGCCATGACTAAATGTGTAATTCATTCGCTAGTATTCAGTAGACTTATATATTGCTGTTATTATTATGTAATTTACCTGTTAACATTATGTATAAACTTGAGCGTATTCAACGTCGTGCTATACGTGTATTATATAAACTAAACTTTGCTTCAATTGTTTTTATATCTGAGTTAATGATATCATTAGGATGGCTTAAGTTTAGATATATTTTTATACATAGGCTATTGTGTATTACACATAAGGCTATACACCGTGGATTTCTTGAATATATATTCAGTTAAATATTTATCTCAATTCATTACTATTCAGAGTTCGAACAGATACAGTCGACATACAGTGCCATATCATGAAGTTGGTGCAACGATCTACATAGTTGGTATATTCCGAATCAGATGTATCGGTTATTGCTCCGAAAAGCTGGAATGCACTGCCATATGATATTCGTTGTATAACACATCTTTCATTGTTTAAACGTAAACTGTATGTCCATTTTAAATCATTGTAATTCGTTCTATTTTATTATTCGTTTTCTATATATATTGTTATTTTTTATTATCCAACGACGCCTATAATTACCATGTATTTTTGAGGTCAATAAACTATATATAAATAAATAAATAATATATACATATATTATGTGTACATTTACCATATAGTGACGAAGTGCTAGCGACTGAATCGTTTAAATATCGTTTGAATACTATTAGTAGCTAATCAAGCTCGACCTGGTAAGGTAGGTTATGTAAGTAGGAATAACATAATAGCACTTAAGTATAATTATAACTACTGCATATCTCAATTAATACATCTCTGAATGTTGAATTATGTTTACATATCATTCCACATACACTATTACATGAATAATTCATTATAGTACTTTCCGAAAGAAACGTTAACCATCATCATTAAATATAGGTATACATAGAATATATATATATATATATATTTTCATTTATTTTAACTTGACTTATTGATACATATTTTTTATTCTTTACATTTTAATTATTTATATTTACATTTTTTACTCATGAGAATCTAACTTATCTAGAATATGATGATTGGGGAAGTCCTCGCAAAAACAAATTCATTTGTTTATTAACTTCTCCATTATTTCATGCTTTACAAAATGAAATAATAAATCTGATTTATTTATTTATATAATTATATATATATATATATATATATATATATATGTAATGAAGTGAAAGAGATAGTTTCGTGGTATGGTTCAAATTTATTAAACGTAGGTCGTAGGAGGTTAAATCCTCGCTAATCCCGGAAATCAACAGCCCCGTTACTTGTTACAAATTAGGGCTCTCGTCACGCCCTCGATATTTTAGGGGCGTGGCTACACAATTAATATTAACACACGGAGTCGAATAGATAGTCTCATAGTAGTCGTCATGGATATCCTCGTAGTCGCTTAGCCGATACATTTGATATCGGTTATAGTTGTATATAGTTATTGTTATACATGGTTATAGTTATACAAACAGTTCTTATATAAATCAACTAACGACAACTAACGCTGCGCCATACTCTTAATATTATAATGTCTAACTACCACAGGTTTTCTATATACGATTCATACTCACAATTATCCTGTTATTATTAATACTACGCAGAGCCACCAATCTAATATAATACTACAAACTCATTCAACACACACTCACACAAAGTACACTACATAACACACACACACATATATATATATATATATATATATATATATATATATATATATATATATATATATATATAGATAGAGATGATTAATTTGTCACAAATATAACAAAGAGAGTTCTCATTTATATTTTAGCAAAAAATAATAATACATAAATAAATAAGCGATAAAATAATATATAAGTAGAACAAAATATAATTGTTAGATTAATAAACGTGAACACAATATCATCATAAAAAATCCTAATATTCAAAATTATCAATATTACATTTTTGACTTTACTTTTGAAACGTTCTATTGAAGTCACAATTCTTAGATCTCGAAGTAGACCATTCCAATATGCAGATGCAGAAAGCCGAAAAGATCTTTTACCATATCTAGCCTGCCAGAACTTGTGGTAACGAAGTATTTTACTGTTAGACGATCTAGATGTTCTCGAATCAATCCGATATGTCAGCAAATGTTTTAATTATGTATACATGATATAGGTAATGTAAGGTATATGTATTTATAAACAATCATCATAATTGTATATATTGATCTCTGTTTAGCAGATATATATATATATATTTTGGGAATCTAATTCTGAAATATGATGATGATAATACCATAATTAATAATATGACAACAATATATTAGGTAGATCTACACATAAGTATGAGCGATAACGGAGTTTAGATGTGACGTCATCAACACCTGACAACACATATGAGCAATGGTTGATATTGAACTTATTATCTTTGTGAAGGAACATACGCGTAAACATTTTTTATATTCTGTTAATAATAGTGAATTATATCGTATGATATAATTCATTAATTAATATAAAGTATATACAAAAGTTATTAAATTAATTTTGTATCTCTTCATTATAACATTTCATATTAAATCGATGTTAAAATTGAAAGTAAAATTGACAAATCAATATTTTACGAATTAATTTTTTTGTATTGAAATATATTACATATTTCTAATAATATCTTACTGGACCGCATAATACGCATACTACTACATAATACGATATTGTCAAGCCATTCTAAAACACGACATACGTGGTACGTGGTACGTGTATGGCTATTCCATGTTCAAGTACATATTCTACCATATACATTACAATAAGGTAGACTGATAGTTGTACAACTTTTCGAGTTGTTGTTATTAAATGTGTGAACAATGTGTTAACACGAAATGTCCGAAGACAATATACCGACTTACTACACATGGCTTCAACAATGGATTTGATATAACGTAGTATTCCTGATCAGTGATTCATGTATTACCGTACCATTGCTATATAATTAAATACAAATATAATTATATATAATTATATATTAATTACGTTATAAAATTTTAATAAAATTCTAAATCGAAATTAAAATGTTTAACTTTACGAAAATTTTCAATATTGTTACATAAATATTTCGATTATTATTATTATTAATTAGAACATTCGCATAGTTCAGTATTATTTATATCGTTTAACCCCTGCAACCACTGCAACCGTGTAAACTGTTTAACCCACACTAACGTGTTATCCCCGATATCGTTAACCCCAGAAGTTGTTAACCACCACGATAGTTAACCCTAGATAGACTCGTGAATATGTCTGCACTGAAAAGAAGTATTAGTAAAATATTCAAGATAAAGGTTTATATAATATAAATACATTATACATTATATATATATATACACATATATATATATATATATATATATATATATATATATATATATATCACTTATTATTGTTATCCGTGTTATATTCAATGTATATTATTATTAAATTGTTATTGTATTACTATTATATATTATTATTTCTTCCCGCACGATCTAATGGGTCTACATGACCCTATTCTATGCATAATAAACCTAAAATCATAATAATAATCATCATCATGTGTGTATATATATATTTAAATATATATATAAATTCTATATCATTATATCACACACTTTAACCCTTATTTTATCCTATTTTCTTGGATATTTTTGCGAATTCCCTAAACTTTATCCAGATTTTACCCTGCCTCAAGACTGCCATAATTTCTCCGATTCTAAAAAAACAAAACCTCGACCCAAACTCCCTTATTAATCATCGCCCGATCTCTCACCTATAGGTGGGGTATACCACCTATTGATTAAGTAATATATTAGAAAGAATTGTTTCCAAACAACGTATCGCCAATATAAATAAAAATTATCTTGTCGACCTGTTTCAAAGCGCTTTTCGTAAGGGACATTGAAAGAAACAGCTCTCCTCCGTATTACTGACACATATTATCTACTTTAAATAGCAACACATGTAACATGCTTAGCATTAAAAGAGTTCACTTCATATATGACTAACCGCAATATATCTATTATGATTGACAGTCTTAATCGCCTCTTTCTCCACTTAATCACGGCATTCCACAAGGATCCGTTCTAGGTCCACCCTCTTTTCTATTTATATCCGCCCTATTGCTGATCTAATTAAGAAATTTCCAAATATACACTACCATATTTTTGCTGATGATATTCAATTGTTTACATTTTTCCCAATGAATTATCATAATACCATTAACTCTGAATTAATCGAGTGTACTAACTGTATAAGATTAGGGCTCCTATCCAATACAATACTAATTAATTACTCTAAGATTACTGTACTTAACATATCAATTTCTGATACTTCCTTTCATAATTTTACTCTAAATAACATGATTATTTCTCCTTCCCATTCCTCCAAAAACATAGGATTAGTATTTGATGACAAATTAGCATTTAAGTATTACATATCATCCATTACAAAATCCTCCAACTGTAATCTCTTTATAATTAAAAAATACGGACATCACTTTCCATAAACCTTACGAACTCTAATAAATGCTCTTGTACTTTCCCGACTTGACTACTGTTCTTCCCTACTGAATTTACCTCCTACTAAAGCTACTGCTCATCAAAAAATGTTCAATATTACCTTCTCTTCGTTACCAAAATGCTTCTCTCTTTATCTCCCAGAACTCTAGTAAAACTCCCCTAAATATTAAAGATTTAAAAAATTCCGGTCCCCCTTGTAATTCCCTCTCTCCTACAATTCGTTCTATTAAATCCCATAAAAGATTTACAAGTCTTACTTCTTCTCTTTCGCTACCTCTAATTATTAAATAATCCAACTTATATTTTTGTCCGTGTTATATTCAACGTATATTATTATTCAATTATTATCATATTAGTATTATTATCTTATTATTATGTTCTTTCCACACAATCGAAGGGGACGTGACCCTATTTTAGTGCTTAATAAAGTGAATATCATCATCACCAATGCAGTCTGTATTACAGACTATGTAGTATATAAAACTCCACTATATCAATGCAGTCTCTAGTATATAACACTCCACTATATTGATATATATATATATATATATATATATATATCAATTCAGTATGTAGTATATATCACTCCTCTATATAAATGCAGTCTGTAGTAGTGATATAAATGATGCTCAAATCTAAAGCATGATGCAGTCTCAGTCTCAATTACATAAAGTCTCAACTCGGCTCGGGCTCGTTTTATTAGAGTCTCGGCTAGGCTCAGGCTCGCTTGGCTAGAATCTAGGCTCAGCTCGTGCTCGTTTTTTTTTCCGAAAATGAAAGTCTAGGCTCGGCATCAATAACCAAAAGTCTCTGCTCGGCATCAAAAAGCTCTGTATTATTTACATCACTAGTCTGTAGTATACAATACTCCTCTATACCAATGCAGTATGTAGTATATTACACTCTACTATATAAATGCAGTCTATAGGTCTAATATATATCACTCCTCTATACCAATGCAGTATGTAATATATAACAATCCTCTATATCACTTATTATTGTTATCCATGTTATATTCAATATATAGATTTATTAAATTTTTATCGTATTACTATTATATATTATTATTATCTTTACATGACCATATTATATGCACAATAAACAGAATATCATCACCATAATCATCATCATATGTATATATATATATATATGTATATATATTATTAAATTATTGTATTGTTATATAAACTTTGTAATACTTTTTATAGTGGCATTACCATCATGTAAGCCATGTCTCATACGCTATGTAATATATACATTGTATATTGATATCACTATATATTATACAGTATACTACATGTATGATATCTATTTACATTTGTATATAATATAGTATTCAGCATTCATATAAAATATATCTTATATATGTAAAGGTAAGGTGTTCAGACAATACAGACGGAGTAAAACCGGAAGTAACTAAGAATAAACAAAGTACTTCGATATTAAAGGTTTACATACATAAAGAAAACTAAGAAACCCATTAAACCCTTTTAATCAAAATACGAATATGCATATATGTATATATATATAAATAAGTAATTAAACACATTATAGTTCAAGTGGTTATATTAATTGGTATTATAATTGTTATAATTAATATAATATACACTTATTTATAACTAGTAAGTGAGTACTTAATAGTAATATTATATATATATATATAAATATATACATATATATATATACATATATATATATATATATATATATATATATATATATATATATATATGTTATACATTATTATAGGTATTGAAAGATAAAGTTGAGTTAAAGAAATCGGAAAAGAAAAAGATTAAAGAAGATAGGAAGGTAAACTATGAATTATACCAACACTATAATAATAATAGTATAACAATCATATATATATATATATATATATATATATATTGACATAATTAAATACAGTATATTTTCACATGGGTCTAAATAGTTACATATTAGTTATAAATGTCATATAATAGTTTAATATACAATTTATAATAATGATATATATTATTATAGGCGTACGAAGTTAGAAAAATTTCAAAGGAAACTGAAAACCTGAATATGGTAATAACAGATATCATTAACCAAATGAGAACGTTCAGGAAGGTTATATTATATAATAGTATATATTATAATAATTAAATATATATATATAAATAGTAATTAAATATATAATAGGTACTATAATACCTACTATTGATATAGGAATACCTATAAGTATAACTATATATATATATATATATATATATATATATATATATACATATATATATATATATATATATATATATATATATATATATATATATAGTATACTATTAATATATTATTATTTTTGTATAATGAATCTTATAATATTAATAAAGGGGAGATTATTACGATAATCAGTATTACCTATAATAGCCTGGTATCGCATAGCTTTGATGATAATACTATAATCGTCACCAAACCTATGTAATCATTATATACATTATTACAGGACAAAGAAGAACAAGATTCCAAAGAATTGGAAACAAAATATATCATGAAAAAAATACGAGAAGACATGAGGGTAATACTATGTAATACTAATATATAATACACACACTAAATATATATATATATATATATATATATATATAAATATATATATATATATATATATATATATATGTATTAATATTATTTTAATATAATCTATAAGATAAGTAAGGTATAAATATATATATTTGTAATTTTTTTAATATATTTTAAATGATAATTATTTGGTATATTAGGTATATTAGGTTATTATAGATACATATAATTTATAATATATATATATATATATATATATATATATATATATATATATAGTATAATATACTTTAATATACACATTATATTTATTTATATGTAGTTGTAATATAAATGTTATATATACATATATATATATATATATATATATATACAGGCAATGGCTTATGACCTAGAGATGTACAGGATACAACTAGACAGCTCTACCAAGGAAAAGAGGGTTATTCATTAATACGTATTGGAATAAAATGATATATATTTATATATATATGTACATACACATACCCACACACACATATATATATATAAAAATAAACACATATTTATTTTCTTGACACACTATTTACTCTGCTACTTCAACTATCAATGTTACTAAAATAACCTACCATATTCCTTATTTAAAATGATATCTGATTATCTCCAATTAAATGCATTACCCGCTCCTCTCATTCGACAGGAAACCAACTCGCCTTGATTTGTTATCACACCTTAAATATATTATATTACGTTATTGATTGTATCAAATCTGACCAATTAACTGACCACTGTAGACCCCTATAATTATTGTAAAATATATTTGCCCTTTACCAATACAACCAAAAACAAATCTATTACACATATAAACATTAAATCAATTGACATTCCTTCATTTATTTAAGAGATTGAATATGTTCTCGAATGTTAAACTTATTCCATCAAATTCCTTAATTGCGACCTTACTTTTCTAATTAATAAACATGCATCAGCATACCTCAAACTATTATTATTCAGCATAACTCCGCGTGATTCCTTCGATAATGAATTGCTTAAACGCAATATCTGCAAACGAATAGAACGCGTTAATCAAACACTACCTTATCAGACTAATCTACTTACTTTCAATAACTCTAGCAAATTCCCCATCTAACAGTAATAGCCTTATAATAAGGATAAGGATAAGGATAATTTATTATTGCAAACAAATTTATTTTTAACAATAAATGGCTAAACAAAATAGTCAAATTTACTTTCGAGGTGTTTGGTCAGAGTAAATAATAATGCAATTAAATAATATGCATTCAAACATGTATGTGTATAGAAGGATAATCAAAGGGAATATATAAGTGAAGGAAGCTTCGGGGTTGCCCAAATCCCATATGGGTAGCCCACACCCAGGAGTGTAATACTCAGTGATTTATTTAGCGTTTCAAACAATCAGAAATATAATCCCTATGTTTATCCATCTGAACTATATAATAATTAATAAACAATTTACATATTAGTAATTCATAATAATAAATAAATAATCACTGAGCTTAATAAAAGAAAACAAATAAAATACAAATAATTTCTTTGAGGATCTGTTCCACTTCTATCAATCAGATTGAATAGTCACCATTAGTCCATCAAACATGTAAAATAAAATATAATAATAACATTATATTAGCATAACAAATTAAGAGCAGCATAATCGTATATTGTAAACATTTGAGGCTATTAGATATACTATTATATTGATATTACTGTTATCTGGGTCTATAAATCTCAATTTTCCAAAACTAAATTCTCTCCCTACTTCAATACAATTACATATATTATAAACCTATACACCGTATATACTTAAAAACATTATCTATGACTAGTTCCTTATCTACATTATATTATTTATATTTCCTTATCTGAATGAATATTTCCTATAGGTATATAAGTATACTTCGTTCAAACATACCACATCGCCCCAATTATAGAATAATACCCCTCGATACTCGATACTCAAAACTTGATACTCGATACCCCTCGATACTAAGATAATCATTAACTATCGGCACGTGTCATAACTTCAGTTTATCAGAAAAGTTCTAGAATAAAACCTTACAATTTGTGCAGATATATGCATTACTTTTGTCTAGTAATTCCATTAGTAACCTAATCAACTCATCATAATCATTATATATTTATTTATATATTTATTTATTGATATATATATATTGATATATATATATATATATATATATATATATATATATTATTTATTGATATATATATATATATATATATATATATTGATATATATATATATATATATATATATATATATATATATATATATATATATATATTTATATACACAGTTGTTGCAAGATGACATTTCAATATCTATACTTATACAAAAAAGTTCTGAGAAACAGCTTCAGGTTTCATTATTATGTAAATGAATAATACGATAATATACATACATTTCACACATATATATATATATGTGTATATATATATATATATATATATATATAAATATATGTATATATATATAATATGCATTTTATATGTTTTTATATGTATTCATAATTATGAATACAAATTATGATTATAATATACCCGGTCTCATATTTAGGGAATCCTATCCAATTGTACTATATTACATTTATCGTATACGATCATATATATATATATATTATTGAATACATGATTACGTTAACGTAGTTATATTAATTAATTATTATATTAATTATTTTATATGATATTATAATTATTTACAATTATTAATGATGTAACCAATCATATAACAATTGTGTGAAACATTACATAATATCATGATCTCTAAACAGGAAACTCAACAGATACTGGCATTATGCGTTAGGTCCATAGGCATATTAGATAAAGAAAATAAGGTAAGCTATTTGTAATGTAATACTTTATATTACACACACATACACATACACACACACATATATATATATATATATATAATACATTAACTATTATTTATTATTAGGACCTGGCAGATCTACTGGCCCTTCACATAGATAAAAACATACAATCATCGGAAGTTATAAATGTTATTAATTATTAGTCATTAATTATTACCTGAGTAATAATAATTAATTAATTTTATTAATTTGGTAATTAATATATATATATATATATATATATATATATATATATGTGTGTGAATATTTGTATAGTTATCGTAACTTAACATAATTCATATTTTTATTTGTATCAATACATTATAAAAATAAATTTATATATACATACAGATAATTATAAAGTATATAACGTATATATATATATAGATACATATAATGTATTAATAATATATGGCTGATGTCATATATGTATTATATATATATACATATATATTATAATAATACATTTGTCTATAGGAGATACAAGAAGATATGGCAATGTGTAAACAAATATATACACAGGATACAAGGGTTAGTTACTAAATAGTATTAATGAACTAATAAACACATAATACTAAATAATAATATATATTACTAATTTATTTTACATACCATATACAAATATTGATCATAAGTGTATTTGTTCGTCATGCATAAACCAATGCGTCTTGTCATTACATGTAAATCCAATGTTAATTGTTGTACCATGTCGATTTGGGTATCAATTCATATATATTTATTCTTCCATTTTTTTGTTTATTTATTAATTTTTGTTTACATAATAAAACATATATTTTTATACAATAACAATTATAAAATTAAATATATATAATACTCTATCATATATTTACCTTATTATTATAATATTTAAACTACATATTCTAGGCGTATATAATAGATAGTACATGAAAGTAGATTTAATATCTAACTATACGTATTACAATTAGGATTTATATTTAATAACTATAGTTTATGTTTTCCATGACCTCTAATTCTCAAGTAGTAAATAATGATTTTATTAAATTATTACCTACATTATTTATTAAATTGTATTATTTCAAATAAGTATAAATATAACCAATAGTGAAGTCATCACGGAAAGGAACATAATATATATTATGCATTACCTATTGTTGAGAGTACACACATGTCATCACAAGGAAAGTATTATTAGGAATAACGCTACATATCATATGTCATATTACATGAACTAAACGGTTTATTTTACTTACTTTCTTACATAGATGTATATAAATATAGTAAACACAAATAGGATAAAGGAAGTATGTGCATAGTATATCATATTATATTATATGTAATATCATGTTATACTTTACACTGTATAGTATAACATGATATAAAGTATGGTATACCTATGGGTAATGTGAGCTTATTTCCTGATGAATATATTGCATTCGTTATAGAAATGTAATCAGAAAAAGTCTAATTAGGATATATTACTCTATATTACTATGTAAGATATATACTACTAGGTATACAAATGTATTTTTATAGTAATGATATAATATGCTATATACAATATATTCTAATTATTTAAATGAATATATAATGTGTTTGTTTAGGACAATGAAACCTCGTCGCAAATTTCCTATAGTGAAAGTGCCACACCTACACACTTTTGCAATGATACTAATTACATGGATCATAGGGTTTGTATATAAAATAGGAATAGTTGATATTTACCAATTAAGATAAATTAATATGTTTTTACAACCATTTTAAATAATATCGTAATATAATATATGAAATGAACACATAACTAGAATATAACTTTATAGTTATCTTTATATTGAATATCAATTTAAGAATAAAGAACCATGCATTTTCTATAGTATACTAATATCATATATATCGTATTATAACACGTGATAGTATTACGTAACAAACATTACGCAATAGTTATTAAATGTGCCGCTTAACAAATACCTAACCGTGTGAATAACTCTCCCCCAGTTGAGTGACAGGAGCGTTATGCCGTCCGAGATGGGAGATATGTTCCCGAACGTTCTCTCCGCTGAAACTGACAGCCAACTTTCGAATACGATCACCGACCAGTTCCCCGCCAGTCAGACTCCTCGATTCAAACAGACCGGAAGTCAGTATCGCCCACGTAAAAACGTGACCTTGATAGAATACTATGGCCTAGAACGTAACGTTGAACCACTGGTCAGTCCCGCGCTGTCCCCTCTCGTGCAAACTAAACGTGCGATATCGCAACCGGAAGTGAAGCTGCCCTCCACTATGTCCGTTAGGTGGCGATACTGTACCGAGCCTAGAACTCGGAGTCACGTGGGTTCCATGTGTAATGGCGCAGGTGATAAGGTGGAACGCAACGAGGACATCTGCATGGAGGACGAGCAAAGAATACGGCTACTGGTGGCTCCACCACGAGGTTCTAGATCAATAGACACGCCCCCAGAAAAGGAGGCCCCGCCCCTCAGCTCAACGGATCACTATGATTCACCCCTACAGCCGACACCCGACAAAGATGCGGGAGATACGGCCAATACCCGCGAACATACGGCCGGAAACTTGAAATCATCGCTAGCAGAAAACCCTAGCGAATATCTTTCAGCTAGATCTCCATCTCCCCGTCTCCAGTCTCCCAGTACTTACAACGAAAGAAAGGAAGTACTGGACACCAGGCGTTTACAACGTCAGCGAACTACACGACAACAATACCGGTTCTTCCCATTCTCATTGCTCCCCTGCTGGAGGTGAGTGCAATCTCTCTAGATCGCACACCCGTCGCACCGGTGCAGAACCGCACCACCGACAATATTTCTCATCGGTTCACCGTCAATATATAAATCTAAATTCTAATTATAAATTATAACCCACATAAATCGCATAATTATCGTGATATCATTAAAACATATTCTCAACATATAAATATTAATTACAAAAGCTATTCTAGTATTACCACATGTTACCCAATTAGATACGTTGTATTTACATTTGATAATGTCGACCAACCTTATCGGACGGTATGGTATTGTAACCTTTAACCACCAGCAGCGAGGACAACGAATCTCTTTCAGTGTCAGACTGGATGCTGCCCGGTCGTGTCAAACATGCCCGACATCGACATATGTCGGTTGTCTCGGTTCCAGAGTCTAGCGAAGCTATTCCAGGAGGAGGACGAGGATGAACTAAACTTGTTCAATAAACCTACGATGCCAAATAGAAACTACAACAATGGTAATAATAGCACGTGTCATAGTAACGAATATAGATACATATAAATATAATAGATACAACAGTATACGCGAGACTGACTGATGTTGCTATGGTAACGGCCCGAGATGAACGTTTCGAGTCCATCGCCTCTCAGGGGACATCGATGTCCTCTACTGTAAACAATTTCCGTGCACGGATTGGCCAATACATCTCAGGCTAACGAATTTAGATCGCAGACGTCCCTTTTCACCGCTCAATTATTAACTAATTCGTTTACAGTATAGAAAGTCTAGTGCCGAAGACATCCTATAGTACGAATGACACCAACTTAGATATTAGTGTATCATTGAGACATATACAGGTATCGATGCGTCTTACTCATAATTAGATGAAAACTCCGCCCAAATGTCAATCTAAACGCCCCCAGAAAGTGAGTCATATGTTCATCATCCAGAGTCGTCCATTACTACTAATGAGGTGGAAGCATGTGTGTCGTATGACTCATCATAACTTACACTCTGTAACACGTGACTTATCGTTGACCAGTAAGTAGTGAGGACATCTGACCACTGTCCGCAAGACCACCACCCTAAATAGGCTCACACGGACGAGATACACTGACCAGTGAGGTGTTGTACACGGCTCTAATAACCGGTCTACTATACGCATGTCTATGTAGCTAATAACTTGTTCTAGAACATCTTCCACAGCGCATGCGTGATAAGGACATATCGCCTAATACCCTCGATACCCGTGGTAAATGCGACGGACTCGAAATCTACATTAAAAGCTGATAAGTCCGATACTGTATTGACGTGAGTCTATCTAGTCCTGAGAACAAGTTGGAATATCCTTCTCTGAGTCATAATCTTCTCCTGCTATAGTATACTGACACTACCACAGTACTCCGTCGCTAAATTCTCTCTTTCATCTAAATTAAAAACCATAGAATGATAACCCCTTAATCAGTTAGGATATGTTGTTTCAATAAAAAGATATAATGTATCTAGTTACTTGTTTGTATTATTTATTTATATAAATAACTTAATAGTTATACATATTATTATAAATTATTGATATTTTATATTCCAAACTTGTGAATTTATTATCAATATGTTTGTAAACTTATTTTACTATACGCCAAATTATATATATATATATATATATATATATATATTTATATATATATATACATGTAACATGTAATATACATATAACGCATGTATAAAGGAAATTACCATTATAAATGTATACATTTAGCATACACTGTTAGAAATAAATGGTATAACATTGATTAAAAAATGTTATAACCCCGTGGCGTCCTGGTATACCATTTACGGTATAACTAAAAAAAACAAATGTTATACTATATAATTTGTGATCTTATACCACTTAAATTAAGCTAGCTTATAGCTATATGGTATAACTAAAAAAAACAAATGTTATACCATATAATATGTGATCTTATACCATTTAATGTAATTGTATGGTATAACTCGTATTTCCATATGTTATACCATATAATTCATAATGTTATACCCTTATTTTTAACAGTGTATATGCTGAAATTGACATTGTTAATATGATGGTGCACTACATATTTAAATATTAAACTCTTATTATTGTAGATTTTATATATATATAGAATTTTAATTATTTAATAATTAGATATAAGGTATATGTATAGTTATATAATTATACTATGCCTTAGGTGAGTTTTCTATTATTTCTTGGTAATAAGATGCTAAATAAATATGGTACTTATTTAATATCAAATAATGGGATATAGTTCGGAAAAGATATTTACTTCACTGAGGAGTTTGTCAATGGTAATAATTGATGATAATTTGAACGATGAAATGAAATATAGCGGTAGATTATATGGTTCATTGAATATAGAATATACAGTGGTTTCATTATATACCTGACTTTAGTATTTAAATATTGGTAAAAAATATATATATTAGTGTTTTTATGGGTTCATATGGTAGCAAATATTATGATAGTCTACCATTATTTGAATTTAAATATTTATAATATTGTTTTAGAAATAACTATTTAATTATAATAGATTAAAAAATATCTTAAATATATTCTTAAAATAGATGTATAGAGATAATAATAATTAATTATAATATTTTAAAGATATATATATATATATTATATATTAAAGATATACACTCATACGTGAACCTGCTAAGTGTATATATAAAAATGAATGTTTTTTAATACAAATTGTTAATTTAAGTTATATTTGTAGTTGTGTAAATTGCAGTATTAACAATATATAATTTAAATAACCTTTTCTATAAGAATAATCGTATTTTAAGAATTATATTTTGATTAAAATTACTATGTAGAATCCAACGGATTCCTTATAGTTTATTGAAGAAACATTTATATATATATATATATATATATATATATATATATATATATATATATATATATTAATATTAGTTCATTAAATACCAGTTTAAAATTAAACCCGTAATTTTTTCTCCAATTAATACAAAATAATTTAAAGTTAAAAGTAATAAACCATGGTGTAATAGTTCTACACCAGAAGCAAATAGGTAAACTAGAAAATATGAAATAATATATTTAAAAAATCCTTCTATCACTGATTATAAACAATTATCTATATCAAGAAATGTATATAGAATGAAACTTTCATTAGATAAAATAAATTATAAAAATAATTTATTCTCTTATTGAAATAATTCGAATAAATGTTACTATATTACTAGAAAACTCCTAGCTAATGAATCATATTTAAACTATCCTAAATTTTCTGATGAAAAGTTATGTTCCTTATTTATTGAGCATTTTGATTCTAAATTTATTAAATAAAATAAATAATATTGTTTTAAATGATGATATTGTACTCATTCAATATCCGTTCCTACAGCCTCTTCTTCATTTTATACCATTCTCCCTCCTTCAATTGTTGAGATTTATAATTTTATAATTACGTCTACTTCATCGTCCTTTTTTGATCCTCTCCATCTTTCTGTCCTTACAAATGTGGCTATTACTAGTACACCTCTCATATCTACAATCATAATTGATTTATTAAAAAACTGTGAAATTCCGAAATTCTTAAAATAATCTTTGATATGTCCCATCATAAAAATACCATATTTAGATTCGAATGATTTTTGAAATATTACCTATATCTATGCTCTATATTATAGGTAAACTTTTGATAAATATATATCTAAGCAACTCATTCATTAGGTATTAATAATAATTACCCGAATTATATATTATAATCGTGCGACTTATATTCACTATTATATTCAATATTTGTTTCTATATGTGATATATATTGTTCGATACACATTATAGAATTATCATAATTAATAATATGTCTAACTAAATACTTTTAACAACAACAAAAACTTTCATTGTTTAAACGTATACGTTTTATAAACTGAATGTCCATTTTAAATCATTGTTATTCTTTCTATTTTATTATTCGTTTTCTATTTATTTATTTTTGTTTTTATTAACTATCTAATGACGACTATAATCACCATATGTCCCATCATAAAAATACCATATTTAGATTCGAATGATTTTAGAAATATTAGTGTTTTATAATATTAGTGTTATTTAGTATTTTTAAATAAATAAACTATATCATAATAATAATAATATGAATCCATATACTTAAGTAATCAAGTAATACATTAATATTAATGGCAATATATTAATATAACCGTAATACATATATAAATATGTATTATAATTGCATTACATTTAAGTTATATATACGTTGTTGTTATATATTATTAATATTCATTACTGAATTATGAAATTATAAATTCAGTGTGATATATAATTGATTCTTAAAGAATATGTATTCGTTAATGACGCGTAATCATGAGTTAATTTTGTATTATCAAAACATTTCTAATTTAATAATTATCTTTTAATAAAAAATACAAATAAATGAAATTCGAATAGATGATGATTATTCTAATAACAATGATAACAATAATAATATGTAAATATTTTGATAAATTCTTCTTAAAAAATGTGATAAAAGCTCGAAACATTTTGAATTCTCATCCACTCCATATAATAAAATAAAATAAAATAAATCCATTCCATAAATAATGCATTTGAAGTGTAACAATATAAATATTATGTCGTCTGTATAATATTACTTTTCTTATATGATATATTGATCTCAATTTATAATAAAAGAGCTAATATTTAAATAAACAAAGTTTCAAATTGGAAAATAAATTATTTTCGATATATGATAATGGAAGTAAATTAAAATATAAATATCAACATAAAACAATAATAATAATAAATAATTAATATATATATATATATATATATATATATATATATATATATGCATACATACATATATATATACATATGTATAAAGTAAATATATTCATGTATAATTAATATTACAGATTCTAAAATAGTTATATATTATTGAAATAATGATACATAAATATTCCTCCAATAAATATGACATCAGTCAATAGTTCACGCATGCACACTTATAAGAAACGCACTGATTACATCACTATTACGTTTACCCGTTATGTAATAGTTATGCAATAGACAAACACCACGTGGTCACTACTTGAACGCGTGATCTTTCATAGGGGCAGCTCTGGCCAGGTCGGGTTGTTTTCCGGTGAATCCATCCTTTCCGGTCAAGAAGTAGGTGTTTATTTTACCTTTACCCTGGTCACGAGTAAATAATGTATTAGTAACGCAAACTTATAACTCTACTATAGTTTACATATGCATAATATATTTTGTATACTATTATTTAGTAATAATTTATATTATACGTAAATCCTATCTATATTTTATGAAGTAATGAATATTATATATATATATATATATATATGTATTTCCTATAATTATTGAATTACTGTGTATATCTGACGTATTACATAATGTGAGGATACATCTGATATATTCACCAGGTTAAATAAACGTACCTTCATCTCCACTTCCCCTCGTAACTCCAGGTGATAACCCCCGAGAATGTCTAAAGTTTCTTTTGTCTCCGGACTGACGTGAATTCGTAGAGCTAACAATCATGTTTAAATATTATATATATATATAGATGTTTTATTTCAGATAATACTTGGTATAGCATTTACGACGTAACCCAGCAAACAGTAAGAGCAGCATACTAGCCTCAAATGTTTACATTGTGCTATTATGCTGCTATTAATTTGTCACGCTATTATGCTGCTGTTATGCTGCTATTATGCTGCCATTATGCTGCTATTATGCTGCTATTAATTTTAAAAGTATATTATGCTGCTATTATGCTGCTATTACTGTTTGCTGGGAAGTCTTATGTAAAGGAACTATACTTGAAGTTATACAGAGTCACTCTACAGTGTCACAGAGAAGTATACGGTGACTAATGCGGGTTGTAAACTATATCTATTAAATGACATCACCCATAGGTATACAACCTATATCATCGTAATCGTACGTATATTATCGTTATAAATACCACCACGTTAATAATTAACTAAGTATAGTGTGACGATAAGGTGTACTGATTACTTTATACATCACACTATAGTATGCTAACCTAGTCCACTCGACTCCATCCTGCTCGCATAATTCACGGTGTCCCCGAACAGACAATAGCGAGGCATTGTTAACCCTACTACACCCGCGCACAGTGAACCTGCAGGGTGTTATTGTTTAATACACTATACTGTGCGATAGTGTATGTAGTTATAGCTATATTATGTATGTTTATATGTAGAGTTATACAATATATGATACACTGAGAGTGACAGAGGGAACACTACTATATATTAACAAGTGTTATAACATTTACATTATGATAAATATAAATATAATTAAATAAAGCCGATATTTTATAATTATTTTAACTCAATAAATCTGAATAACAATTATCTTTAATGTTCAAATGCAATAGGCAATAAATGCAATAAGAAACGTATACACGATGTAATCATGAAATTAATCTTATTATATAATAACTTTTGTATTACGTTAATTAAAGTTAAAATAACAATGATGTTATATTTATTACACTATATGGGGGTTATTATATCAATTTAAAATACACAATTATTAATCTAACATATCAACCTTATTATAAATATAAATACGTACAATAATTATAGGTTGGGTTATTTAAGATAATATATTAGAAAATATAAAGTTAAAATATATATTTATGATATAGATGTTATTGAAATAAAAATAAATAAGAAGAAATAATATTAAATGTTGAATTATTTACGGATGCCTACTATAAAAATAAACTACAAATAATCTAAAAATTAGAACTAAATATATAACTATAACAACTAAAATATATTTTGTATGATTTCAAAATATTTTGAAAATCGTTCACAAATTTAAATAATTTGAATACATGTATATATAAATATGCATATTAAGTGTTATCATTATTACAATTACTACCATTAATTATTATATAAATACCAATACCATTAAATAGTTCACAAATATAATAGTTATATGTTTATCTGAATTTAAAGAGTGCACGGTTTACATGTGAGAACATTATTTTCACTGAATTGAGATACAGGTACCACTGAAGACGATTAGGGTGACCACGTCCACTAACCCGTGTGAACGCCCATGCGCATCTGTAGCTGCGACTCGGGTCTGTGCTTGATCTTGAAGTCGCTGACGTTGCTGTTCATCGCCAACGCCATGGTGGCGATCTCGCCGGCGTGTCTGTCTCCGTTACGGACCGGAAGTCCACTGGCCACCATGTAGGCGTCACCTATTGTCTCCACCTATAGGTACGTAATGTGGGCGTGAATTATCGGGGAAAGCGAGGAAACTTGAGCTACTTTTCACAAGCTCTTACACTACATCTAAAATATTAAAATAAACATCATAACAATAATTAAATATTGTTAGTATATTATCATATGTACATTGAATATTTGTGTTTGTCTATATGTTATTAGAATATTTTTTTAAAAATTATTTAAAAAATGAAAGGTTAACCTTTATTAAAACTTTTAAAATGGTTCATGTCTCCCTACAAAAATAGGAATACATGAGCGACCTTAATTATTTTAAATCGTATAACATAATCCTTTTATCGAATTAAATAACTCATATTAGAAATATTGATATTTATTTTCTTTTGAAAATAATTAAATATCAAAATGTATAAATTTTGTATACAATACTTATTTCATTTTCATTTGATTATGAAAATGTATATAAAGTATTGAATTATAACAATGATGAATTTAATATCTAACGGGAAAGGATAATTTACCAGATGTTAAGCTAGATTGTCGATAGAATTTACACATGCATTTATTACACTTATTTTATGTATATTTTGAGTAAATAATTAATTATAAAAATATAATAAAATCTATACTTAATTTCATTTTATAATGACATTAATATTTATCAGTTAGTTTAATGTGTATACATAATTATATAATTCAATACAAAATGTAATTAATACTTACTTACTTTATATTTTGTTATGAGGTGAAATAAGTGTGAATGTAATTCTATAGATATAGAGTAGATGTAGACATACAATGTTATTGTGGTAGTGAGGGATTATTTATGTAGGTTTTGAAGAAGGCTGGTATTGGTTGATCGAGTTGTTATGTAGGTGTATAGGGACACGTAGCTAAATTTAGTGGGGTAATTAGGCTATTTGTGATGGTCCTCGGTAGGTTAGCTAACAGGATATTTGTATTATTGTGTTAATAAGGATCTAGTCCATGGAGTTGAGTGAAGTATGGTGTTACATGGGTATGATAGAATCTGCGGAGAGAGAAGTAGGATTTATAATGTTATGTATTAGATATATGCAAATAGACATAGTAGGGAGTTATAATAGTTGAGGTAGTTGAAGTAATGGTAACACGATACGATTATTATTATCGACTTAGACTTTCAGACAAAGTGATAATTATGATGTCGCCCAATATACATATTTGGATGATATATCCCTATGTCTGTATATATATATATATATATATATATATATATATATATATTACTATATATATATATATATATATATATATATATATATATATATATATATTACTATATACACATTAATTATAATATTATATGAATAAATACTGTATATATTGTATATTAACTATGATATTAATAAATTAAAAAAATACTAATTACAATTTACTAAAGCATTTTTAAAAACATCTCAAAAAAGAATACGTGAACAATCAAACATGTATGAGAATTGAGCCTTTATTATCGACTATTCATAATCTATTTAATTAAATGAAATCTTAAAATTCAATAATTTTCATATTTGTTTTAAATTTGTTTGATATATATTATTGTATATACATAAATATGTAATCGTATATTTGTTAGTTTTACTATGAAGGGCATTTATTTAATTACTCTTTTAAATGCAACATTTAATACATACATATATATATATATATATATATATATATATATATATATATATATATATATATATATATATATATTTAAACTCCGTATTATACCATTTTATATATTGTAATATGTTTGTCTTAATTCTTTGAAATCAATTTTAATTCTTTGGAATCAATTCATTTTATTTTGTTTATTTGTTTGTTCGTTACGTTATACAACGTGTGGCCGATAAATTCGGTGTATTTAAAATAAACTAATTTATTCATTCATTCATTCATTTATATATATATATATATATATAATCATAATCAACTATACAAATAATGATATAATAACAATATTGCGTAATACCTTGTAGACGTCATACTGGTTGATTATTTGATCGAATGTAGTGTACAGATCATTTAGGAAATTCACAACCTAACACGTGTATATGTATGTAATTAGATTATACATATAAATTGGTATTATTCTTTATATATATATATCGATTATCAACTATGATCTATATCAATTTGAATGAACAAGTTAAAAATTATGTATAAGGATTTGTTCATTACCTACTTTTCGGTAGATAAATATTATAATTAGTTATACCCATGTCTGAAATATATATATATATATATATATATATATATATATATATATTTACATTGCACTCTTGATATACAACCATCAATGACATACCGCCCAATAAAGCCTATCCTGTGATGGTAGTATATCAAGGGTACATTATGTATAAGTTTATTATATTTAATATCAATATTAATAATAATATATACATTATTTTCAGAAGTAAATATATTTATAGATACATAGTATCATCATTATTACAGCTATATATATATACTGATAACATGGTCACTTTTACAGAGATAAATAACGATGATTCAGTTAGTGGTTTGTATAAAGAGGGCGTAACTAAATCTCTACAATAATGTTGACCACGTGACAACGGTGAAGACTACTAGCGACCTCTAGAGGAGTGCTGCTAGCCGACATCGACGTGAAGCCGACGATATCGCTGAAGAAGATCGTCACCGAGTTGAATATCTCGGGGTGTATCGTACGACCCGCCTTCAATTCGTCGGCTATAGATCTATTGCGTAACGAGTAACAGGTGATTAACGGATGATTAAGGGGTGATTAAGGGGTGAGTCATTTGATTGATTGGTGATGGATATGCCTCGATTACGAACATGAATACATTATAGTATAATAACTCAACATTTTTGATTGACATTTTGTATGACAAATGCTCATTGTAGTCCATCATATTTTAAAATGGGTATATACTATATATCTGTATTTGTTTACGTTATTAATGGCGAATGAGAATTAAAAACGTGTTTGCATTGCGAGATACTATGTGACAGGGATTGGGATAATATTATATTAAATATTAATTATAAATCATATTTTATATTATAAACCCTAAATCGGTATCAGTTTATACAATACAATTATGAAACCGACCCGAAAAATAGAATAAAAACCCGAAATCATTATATTTCATAAAAGCCGAGACTGACCCGACCCGTGAACATCCCTAGTATATAGTATATACTATATATGAATATACTATATACACTACTTAACACGGACATTATATAAACACTAACAATTATATATAATATGTATAATCGTAAATAATTGTACTATGACCATACTATAGTATACTATAGTTATAACTGATAGCACTATCGAGTTATCAGTTATCAGTTTCGTCTCGATACTCCCGATAAGGGTGATAACTAAACGAGATATGTATGGATAGGTCATATATTATAGAGGTTCATGTATTCTAAGACTAATACTTATCTTAAAGGTGATTTTAAATCAGTTTTGTCTAATAACTATAGTTATAGTCTACAGACTGACAAAGTTTCGTAAAAATATCACAGTAATTTACAATAATATAGTTAGCACGTGCTAATTATGGGTACCCATAATAAATAATGATGGTTGGGTCTCAGAGGGTAATTATATCTCCTCTCTCGTAAGGGTATACCCTTACGTTAACAATATATTGTTAAAAATTGAATACAATTATATCATTTAATCATATATGTACCTATTCGATTATTTTATTATATATATATATATACCTATTCGATGCGACATAATCATAAATGAATTAGAAATCAGGATATAATTTAAACATCTTCGATATATATTATAAACATTTTATAGAAATGATACAACCTATAATCATAATAATATTATGTATACTTAATTATATTTCATATATTTTATAATTATACAATTTATAATAATTTATATAATGAGCGACAACAAGAGTATGATAAATTATTGCGGAGTCCTAAGAGGAAAAATAATATTACTATTGTAAACTAGAAATCCAACAGAAAATAAACTACAATTCTTCTAATAGATTTACTATTATTATTATTATTATTATTATTATTATTATTATTATTATTATTATTATTATTATTATTATTATTATTATTATTATTATTATTATTATTATTATTATTATTATTATTATTATTATTATTATTATTATTATTATTATTATTATTATTATTATTATTATTATTATTATTATTATTATTATTATTATTATTATTATTATTATTATTATTATTATTATTATTATTATTATTATTATTATTATTATTATTATTATTATTATTATTATTATTATTATTATTATTATTATTATTATTATTATTATTATTATTATTATTATTATTATTATTATTATTATTATTATTATTATTATTATTATTATTATTATTATTATTATTATTATTATTATTATTATTATTATTATTATTATTATTATTATTATTATTATTATTATTATTATTATTATTATTATATATTCATTAAATATATATATATATATATATATATATATATATATATATATATATATATTGTTATTGTTATTTTGTTATTTTTATTTGGTGGAGTCCTTTCATCCCATCCAGGAACTTAGATGAAGTTTTCACTTATAACCATATATGGCTCTAATGTCCCTTCGAAGCCGCTCTCATGTTAAGGCATCCATGGTTTTAACGAGAGCCGATCATTTATTTATACACAATTATATAAGATCACTTCTAAATAATATTTTAAGACCCATTTTATAAAATTAATTAATGGTCCGTACGAGGGTCGAACCCGTGTCCTACTGCTTGTGTGTCTGACGCCTTAGCCCCTGAGCCACACAGGCAGTTAATAAATATATATATATATATATATATATATATGTATATATATATATATATATATACATACTAATATAATATACGACTCTCCATACATCCGACCATATAGCTAACTTGGGAAGCATTCTACTGAGGAGGTCGTCTGTCTTCCGTTTCTCGTTCTCCAGTTGCAGAGTTCTAGCGGTCACCAGATCCTCAAGGTTATCGGCGTAACTCTCCAGCATTGAGATGATCTCGTCCACTAGGTTCACCTGTCTGCGGTGACGTCACAGCCGATTAGTCACGTGGTATTACGTAAGAGAGTATCGTTCGCGCATTGTTGACATCGGTGCGGTATGTAGTTAACCAACGAGCCCGTTATAATATATAGCTTATAAAGATACAACTGTACAGCGATATCACGTATATATCATGTAATATTTACATGAAATTCGTGTATATACGTATATCTATAGGTGCGTATATTTACGTATATATTTGCGCATATATGTGAAAATATGAAATCATTCAATTTAATGACGACAGACAATTCTATTATAATATTTAGTATTTATTTAAAATTGATAATACAAATATGTATAAATGTAATGTATATATATATAATAGTAGTGTACATATACAATTTATATAGATACCCGTGTATACCCTTCACACCCTGGTTACCAACTTTCCCTTGTTCATCTTCTTGAGGCAATCCATGATGTTGGCGAAGTTAGGTCTTGCAGCCGGACTTTCCTCCCAGCAATACCTCATCAGATCCACCAGTTCCGATGACTCGGGGTCGCTGGGGTAACCGTAGGGGCGGAACAGGGGCGACTGACTCACCACTAGCTTGTTGATCATCTCTACGGGGTGACTCATAATTAGCTTGTTAATGTTAGGTGTGTGGGCGTGTTTATGACCGCCAGTATTATGACCGTCGGTAATTAATAATCTATATATGGGTGCAGTGTAATATAATATATATATCAACCGATATATTATAATATATAGATATATAATAAATGGATATATCTATATATCGTTTAGGAATATTATATTAAGTGTAATTTATTTTTTAATTTTGTTTTACAAAATACATCGAAATAAACATGTCATACGCTTAATACAATGTAACGTAATGTAGTTAATGTTTAACCCAACCTCAAGCGTACCGAATCATAAGAACAATAGGTTGTTAAGTAAACCTTTGGGTTCCTCCGAGTAATCCCCGTAGGTGCCCTCCCTCTGCAGTATCTCGTGAAGAACTACGCCGAAAGAGTAGGAGTCGCCTAGCTGGCTGCCGTCCTTACGGAGGGCGTTCTCTCGCAGGTGTTCCGGGGCGGTCCATAGGAGATCTGTGTAAAGGGGCGTGTGAAGGGGGCGTGGCTAGCGTGAACTTTGACCTAGGCGGGTATAACAGCGACAGGGCTGGTGTCGGCGATACTAAAGTAGGTACTATAGTTGGTACTAGAGTAGGTACCAGAGAACATACTATATTTGCTACTATATGAAGTACTAAACTAGGTACTATGATATGTAGTTTACGAGGTACTCTATTTTATATTGATTAGGACTACTATAGTAGATACTATATTACTCTATAGAATTGTACTTACGGGGTACACGAGTAGATACTGCTAGATACTATACTATACCTCTATAGTAGGCCGATGTACCGACGGCTGTAGACTCCTCCCCTTCCCGAAAGTGCTTCAGTCCGAAGTCCGTGATCTTGCAGGACCACTTACCGTCCACGTATATGCGGGTGGAAGACAGGCCCCCGTGGTACTTTATCAGGGTCTTAGCGTGTAGGTAGTTCATCGCCTGGTGTACGGTGGATGTACGTCAGTGTACGATGTACACTAGGGTAGCCCGTTTTGGTAATTGTATTAGTTCCCTTCATATAAATGTACCATCTCGCTCTGAATAACTCCTTTTAATCATTTCTAGATATAATAAAAAAATAATAATTGAAAACCGACAAAAATTCAGAAAGCGAAACCATATTCAAAAATAGATAGGAATTTACATTGTCAATTTATGAATACATTTACATTACAGATAATGTACTTACTAATGTACACTGTACATTGTACAATGTACATTGTACAATGTACAATAGACCGGTTCGTACTAAATTTTTTTTCGCAATTTTAAAAACCTTCACATCTGTGGCAATTATGTATGCTATGATGAATAAGTGTTTAAAATTTTAGACCTATATCTTAAATATTGTTATGTCACGAGACCTTTTTATTTTAACATTGAATACATACAAAAGTTAACATAGGGGAGATATAGAAATAAGTTTTATTCAATTTTTATAAAATTGGATGATTTTTTTTAAGCCAACTATGGATATATCCTAGAAACATATATAACAAGTAGTATTAACAATACAAAATATTTTTCATAATAATCTAGATGCCCACATTTTATAAAATAATTTTAGTCAACAAAAATATCTAAAAATCGTATAATTTAATATAAATAAATTATTACAATTTAATTTTAAAAATTAAAATATATAATTTATAGATAATAATAATACAATTCAAATTAATTATTAAAAAATTAAAAATTATTTTTAGAAAAAAAATTAACATCATTTTTAAATTTTTTTGGATTTTTATTTGAAATATGAAATACAAAATAAGTTTACATATTTTTTATTTTTTTTTGTATAAAGGACATTTATATATAACTTATATCCACAATTCAATACAATCTGATCACTCAAATTTATGTAAAGTATAATTATATATATTAATTTTAAAAAATTAATTATTTTTTTGAATTATTTTGAAATAAATACTTTGTAAAATGGTGTATTTTCTCGAGTTTTAGGAGACATTAATATTGGTAATTTGTATATATAAAAATGAAATATAGATATCATATTAATAATAAATATAAATAATGGCATATATTATATTAATTCATTAAATATAATACAAATAAATAATTAATTTTAAATATTAATTTAAATATTTGTAAACATCAAAGATAATAAGATGGTGTCATTACTATTATACAAGGAATATTATACATTTTATCTTAAAATAATAATTTATATTTCAAACTTTAAATGTTTCGTGACCAAAGGTAACTATTTTTTTATAAAAATTGTTAATACATATTATACTAAAATATAGATATATATTATATTTTACCTGAAGGATTAAAAATGGAATCGAACGAACCGGTCTAATGTACAATGTACACTGTACATTGTACAGTGTAGATTGTACATGTGAATTACACATAACTCTTACATATCAATATTATATATTTAATAATTATATATCAATAATATAATGAGCGACTACATTGCAATTTATTTGGAGAAATAAAAGTCATATAATATAAACTACAAAAGACAAATATTGTGATTTTATAATACATAATTAATAGTATTATATTATAAATTATATATAAATACTGTGTAACTACAACCACTTATAAACTCACGCTGGCAATATCCGATGCGAACGATATCTTGAAGATGTTATCGAGCCGGATGCTATCGTTGAGCAGGACGTCCTCTAGCGTGCCCTTGGAGCAGTATTGAGATATCAAGCACACGTGACTGTGTTCTATACACGCCCCCAATATCGGTACGATGTTTCCGTGCTTGGCGTTCATCACCTGTAGTGTAGTGTAGTGTACGCGTGTGCGTGTGTGTGTATGCGTGTGTGTGTGTGTATGCGTGTTTATGTGTTTAGTCTATATACGTATTTGGTTGTAAGTACGGCGTACAATGTATATTGCACGCCTTGGATAATAACTTTTTATATATATATATAATTGGGAGTAATTTAAGTTAAGTTTAGGTATATATGTACCTATATATCATAAAACTCAAGCTAACAAATTATTAAGTATTTTAGCTTATATCGATGATGTATACTATCAACTGTTAGTCAACAGTTATCTCGTCAATAAAAAATATTAAATGATTAATGATACATTTATTATGAAATATTCTACTAAAATTGTTACACCTTCATTTTTATTGTATTTTTATTATTTCAAAATCTATTAGATATTTTTTTCTAAATTTTTTCATAAATCATGAGAAAAAATTGCGTTTTTGAACAAATATATTAAAAGTGGCTTGAAACATACATATTATATTTATGATAATCATTTTATTTAATATATTATAATCTCATTCATATACTCTAATATATATATATATATATATATATATATATATATATATATATATATATATATATATATATATTTATATATTTATATATATATATATATATATATATATATATATATATTTATATATATTGTGTAATATAATATTCGTATACTAATACATTATATAAAAAATAAGATATTTAAATTATATAACTAATAATATATGAAACACATATCATTTGGTGTTCCGCAACGTTCAGTTTTAGGGCCCTTTTTCTAATAATTATTAATGATATGCCTACTACACTATAATATTCTAATCCCATACTTTTTAATATGATACAAATTTAATTTTCAGTAGTAACCCTTCTGATATTCTGAAAACTAATATACAAGTTGGCCTTTTTAGTTTAACTCACATGCTATTTAGTAATAAATTAATATTAAACGTAACCAAAAACCAAAGTTTAGATCTATAATATTCGAAATTATAAATCCAAAAAGAAACTATAGTTAAAAACTATTTCTATAGCATTAAAAGTTGATAATGAAATGATAGAGCAGGTGAATTATTCCTTGGTATATTAATTGATGACCAATATAACTGGAATTATCATATAAATTATGTTAGAGCAAAACTACGTAGATTAATTGCTATTATAAATTAAATATAAATAAACTACCTTTAAAAAATCTTTGAAAAAATGAATGTTCTCGAATATATATAAATTAATGGAAAATTGATGAGAAGTGAGGAATGCTAATTTATTCGTGAGAGGATATTTTTTTAAATATGCTTATACACACATAGACATATATATATATATATATATATATATATATATATATATATTTATTCGTTTGTTCTTGCGAGTTGTCTTTATGTTTACATGTGAATTTAATATGTATTTTATTATTATAGTCTTTTATAATTTGCGTGCACGCATGGGTTTGTATATTCATGTTCATAGTTTTCGTAGTATGGGTGTAATGTAATCGCATTTATCTTTATTCCGTATATATCCCTATACATTATTATTTAATAAATATTTATATATATATATACATAATTTATTTATAGTGTATTGAATTTTATTTTAAATTAAAATCCTATATATAGGATATATAGATATATAAGATATAGTATATCTATTTATAGATACTAAATTGGTTATATATATTTATTATGGTATTGATTTTCATTGATAAAATATGATTTATAAATAAGATACATTTAATACGATATTGATTTTAATAAATAATGTTGAACTAAATATGAGAACACCACTACTATTATAATGCATTCATTGATACTATTTATAAAGAATACTAATAATAGTATGCACAAATATAATTAGAAAATCATATTCACGTATAAGGAACAAATGAAACATTAAACTAATAGAATGACTAAAGGATATATCCTTGGTATACCATATATTCTATGCAAATTACAAAATGTATCTAAATAATTTAGTTATATAATTTAATTTAATATTTAAAAATAGTTTTGTTATTCATTTCATGATTGGGTATTAATTTCATACATAAATAGTATTTATTAAATACTATAGTATATATATATATATATATAGGTATTTGTGTATGTGTATATAGTAGGTATTTCACTCTGGTAAATAGATAAATGGAACTATAAGTTGCTGAAAATCGAGTATATATCCAGTTTGACTCCAGTAAGTCTTGTTTTTTCTTTTAATACAACTTAATATATTTTAAATAAAAATCAAATAATAAAAAAGTCTGATATTGCTTTGTATTGTCCATGGTCATTCATATGTATGTATACTATACAAAAGTATATTGCTTGTTGATAGGTCGATGTGTATTGTATATAATATTTATATATATATATCGTAATTTCAATAAATAAATATTATTATTATTATTCTAATTATTATTATTATATATACGAACATTTTTCATCTCATCTATAATGAAAGAGTTGACTATGATGGATGGTTTCTTGACCTTGTTGACCCTTACAAGGTCACCGCGGTACGACGCTATAGTGTTGTCTTGCAGCTCGTCTTGCAGCATAGCCTTGGTTTCCACGTAGCCTATCTTCTGTATATCGTCGCTAACCTGTAACGTGGGTATATGTGTGGGTTAGCCTAGTTAACCTATTGGTTAGTTGACTCCCAATATCGGTGGGCGTGGTTAGATGTGTAATTTCACGGGTAGTGTGTTTATATTATAATATACTATAGTTAACTTTTATATGTATATATATATATATATATATATATATACAATATAGTATATAGTGTATAGAATATAGTATATTATATTACTATATAATATAACCTAGTAACTTATATATATATATATATATATATATATATATATATATATATTAATTACTTTACTAAATCTACTTCCGTAGTGAGATCTGGTGCTCTTCATTAAAGAGTGCAGTTCAGAAAAAGGAATTTTCCATCCTTCGTTTATCAGTTTCATCAATCTCTTCTGAAATCTATAGATAAAATAAATGTATTAGTAAAAATATTGATAATTATATTAATTTATAAACTTAATTAACCATATGTATAAGTATAATTAATTAAAATAAATTGATATTCTATAGAATGTATACATATATATATATATATATATATATATATATATATGCACAAATGAATTTGGTGACCTAATACAAAATCTATAATACATATTTATTTTGCAGTCCTTATATGTTCCTCTATATTTAATATAGTATGCCATTATTAGACTTACAATGTACGTCGTACGTTGTACGTATACTAATGCAATGTATATTAAATATAGAGGAACCGATTAAGGACTGCAAATTAAATATGTAATTATAGAATGTGTACGACATACAATGTACGCCATACAATGTACGTCATACGTATACGTAACACTGACCTATATCTGTGAACTCCGCTAACTATGACAATAACAATCAAGATGAAGCCGAAAGCGGACGATATTGCGATAATCATAACTAAGGATGACAAATAGTAGCGTTGTTATAAGTTAATAATTAACTATGTATTATTAATAGTTTAATAAAATACGATGTAATATATTATAAAATTTATAATGTGTTATGTAATTTATATAAATCACATACTAAAATAACTTAAAACTATGTTATACTAGATATATGTAAACTATATACGTATTTGTGATATCAATATAGTTGTTTTGTATTATTACTTACGAATTAACACTGTATTGTAGAAACAAACGTGTACTAATTCTATATCCATCATCTAACTGTATAATAAAATAATATGCCACCCACGATGTGGGTCCCACTGTAATAATTAAAATGAGAATTATAATACATATGTTAACTAAAATAGATTAACAAATTAATGATTATTTATTTTAAAGTCGTGAATATTTGTTACATTTGTAAACAATATTAACATCTAAATAGTACTAGGTTATATATTTTATTATTTGTATTATATATGTTGATATTTCATCAAATCGTATCATAATTAATAAAATTATTAATGTGCTAATATCATTACCAAATACACATACAATACATATGTATAATGCGCGTATTACCTGTAGTAATTGTTAGCGAGTATTGATCATGTTTATTACCTCTTATTTATCCTATACATAAGGCCACGTGGTTTCGTAATAATCGTGCGATATATAATGAATTATCGAGGTCATTTAAAACGTGAGATTATGATAGGCCCCAAGTATATGCTTATATTAATTAAATCGTACGCATTTGTTTATTTATTTATACCTACACAATAGTATAAATAGTATCGATTAGTACGTGATTAGCATCTACACACGATGGATACCGACCGTTATCCTCGGGCACCAGACAGAATTCTCCATCCCAGCCGCACATGGGGTACCCCATGAGTTTGTCGGTGTATCCGCCCGGCCAGATCGGCGTGGTGTTGAATATCTCGAGGTATCCCGTTCTGAGCATGCGTTATATATCGTATAGATATTTTATTCTATATATATATTATAATATATATATATATATATATATATATGTCATGTTATTAGTGTTGTAATTTTATTTATGGAGAATTTTGTTATTTGTGAAATCCATTGAGCGGTATCAACATCTATGTAGACCGATATTCCAACTTAATGTATACATATACGTATAAGTAGTAGTACGATATAACCGGTACTAAGTACTTACATTTCGTTGTAACTGATGAGTCTGACGTAAGATCCGTTCTGAAGGTTACGCAACGCCAGGTGTCTCTTAGCGTCCCCCTGTTCGTTGATGTACAGGGTGTCGTCTCCATCTTTGTATGCGTGCGTGTGTGTATATATACATATGTTTGTATGCGTGCGTATTCGTACGTGAAATGTAATAGTATATATATATATATATATATATATATATATATCAATGTATATATATATATATATATATATATGTACACATATATTCAAATAAACTATTTCAGTGTACAATTTACACTGTGCATTAATATACATGTATATACACTGCAGTGTATAATATACAGTGGACAATGTACAGTGTACATTAATATACAGTGTATACTGTATATTACAAAATGTACATAGTACATTGTACACTGTACAGTGTATAGTAGGGTAGACCTTTTTGAAAGTTTAAATAATTAAATGATAGATCAACGGAAATTTTAATTTAATTTTTAAATTTTTTCTAAAGCGAATAAAAAAATTATCTATGGAATAATATAAAAAAAATTTACATTTTATATGTCTATTATCATTATATGAATATAAAATTATAAGTATTATTATAAAAAGGGCATATAGTTATTCAAAAAATTATTTGTATTAGGCATTTTAACAAAAAATTAATTTTTCGATAAACTAGTCGTAATTTTTTTTTGTTATAAACATAATTGTTTATTATTATTATATCTCGTAAATATCCATTATAGGCTCACAACAAAGTGTTAATTAAAATAATTTATCAAAGAAATAATCTAATAAATTATATTAATTAAAAAATAAAAAAAATTTAAATTAATTTGAAATTTTTACGTACTTTTTTACTTTATTAATATTATAATATATTTATACACGTATTTGCCAAATATTGTATTTTTATGCAACGCGCACTTGCACAAATACATAAAATACATGAGTACAATTTTCTATTTATAGAAATTTACATCGTATCATAAATGCAAATTTGTCTTCATTAAGTGCTTTTGCTTTATCAATATTAAATATTCATTACATTGTTAATTTTACAAAAATAACGTTGACGATTTTATCTCAATTATTCGGCTCCGTACGAACACCTCACGAATGATACGCCCCAGTTGTGACGATATCAATATACTATAATATACCTATAATATACTATAATATACTATAATATACTATAATATACCTATACCTATATAGTATACTACAACATATAAGTGGTATACACCACTATGCAGTATACCTCCCCGCCCTGCCACGCCCCTCATACCACGCCCCCAACTCGTGACCTCGATCACGTGACCCCTAACGTTGAATAGTGACGTTACGCAGTCGTTTAGAGATAGCCATGGTGTCGTCTAGAGCTACCCCCTGAGCTATGCTGGTGTTCAGAGCTATAGCGTACAGCTTCACCGCGTCGTACAGCATGAACCCGTATACGAAGTTAACCTGAAACGTAGTTGTACGTGCATGTATTGTAATTGTAATTGTAATTGTAATGGTTTATTTAAACACTTAAATATATAAAAACATATCTCAAAAGTGTATAGACAATATACAGATATTCAGCAATACAGTTGATATGGATGAGTATAAATATATATATATATATATATATATATATATATAATAAACATAACGAGAACAAGAAACGATAATGAACGATAATAAAATAATAATAGTCATAATTTAGATTTATATATTATTTAATGCTGCCTACGTAATAACAATATTTTTAATCTAGTTTTAAAGGTGGAGTGATTTTGGATATTCCTTATATTGATTGGAATGGAATTCAATTTATAGGGGAAATACATTTAAAAGATCTACCACCAAATCTCTTTTTGTTGTAGGGATAAGTTTTTAGTCGAATGGTTCTAGTAGACCTAAGTGAGTGAAGAGGATTAATAGGATCTAATAGGTTATACAGGTAAATTGGTTGGTGCGTAAGTAATAATTTGTGAGTGAGGCATAGAAGTTTAAAAAGGCAACGATTTTTAAAAGTTAACCATTTAAGTGAGTAAAGAAGTGAATAGACAGAGGTAGTATAATCATAATAAGATAAATTAAAAGTAAGTATAGTAGAAGCACGAATAATACGATCAATTTTAGATATTGATATAGAAGGAAGAGAGCAGAGCAGAGAGTTACAGTAGTCAAGACGAGAAAAAACGAGAGAGTTTTGTAAGAATAGAACAAGCTTTTTTAAGTTATCAAGTTAACAATTTTATAATAGAGCACATTTTATATTATGTAAATTAGATATTTTACATAGATTAGATATATGCCTGTCATAATTAAGATTAGTGTCAAAGATAAAGCCGAGATTTGTAATGAAAGGTTTAGGTTGAAATAAAGAATTATTTACAAAAAGAGGAGGAAATGTGGATTGAGAATGAGAAATATTTATGAGTTCAGTCTTAGTTTCATTTAATTTTAATAGAAGCAAATTTGATAGTAGCCAAAAGTTAATATGTCTATTGCAATTTGAAAGAGATAAATTAGAGTCAGGACTGGAGTTAATAGGTAATTTTATATAAAGATGAATATCATCAGCATAAATATGATAAGATATGTCAGGAAAGGATTGAATTAGTTTAAATAGTGGAAGAATATATAAAGTAAAAAGTAAAGGACTAAGCACCGATCTCTGTGGTACTCCACAAGTAACGAAATGTGTGTATGTGTGTGTGTGTGGATGTGTGTGTGCGTGCGTGTGTGTACGTGTGTGTGTGTATGTATATATGTGTGTGGGTGTGTGTGTGGGTGTGTGTAGAGGTACATAGCGTGATATCGATGGGGCGATTACTTATATATATATATATATATATATATATATATATGTATATATATATATATGTATATATGATTATTATGATGATTTATCAATTATATATACATGTATGTACAATACGCTATGACTCGAATTATAATTATAAATATATATATATATATATATATATATATATATAGATATATATGTATATATAAGATAAGATAAGAAGAGATAACTTTTATTATTGTATTCATTATTAATAATACAAAATAATAAACAGACAAATAAAATAGTCAGAAGACTTTCGATATAGTTGACCTTAATATATATATATATATATATATATATATATATATATATATATATATATATATATATATGCGTGCGTATATATTTATGATTTTAAAAATAAATCGTATTAATAATGTGTAATAGTATATTGATTAGTATATCTATAAATATAGTAACATATACATATTACACTACTGTATTAGTACTATGCACTCGGCATGCCAATATAGTGTATACAGTTGTATGCATAGATAAGATGTTCTAGCATCAGCTGATGTAATAATCAATCAAATAGATACCGTGAATAATGAACATATTATATTATTTTATGTATATGATATATATTATGTTATATATATGATATATATATATATATATATATATATATATATATATATATATATATATATATATATTGAATATATATTAGATCATATTATATATACATATAATGTAATATAGTATAGCATATAGAAATGCACTTTTATTGATACTTATATATATATAATATGTCTTCGGTGGTGTCCTTGGTATTAATATAGATTATTACGTAATGTGTATATCAATGATCGTAAGTACTCCACTTAATATATATATAATTTATATATGTTTACAATGTAGAAATATTTCTTAATATACGATTGTTTGAATGATATATTCACTGTATAATATACAGTGTATATGGAATAATACTTATTTATATCATGATTATATGTACTAATACAATTATAAATAATGACATATATGATTTGAGGCAAAGACGTTATATATTTATACATCTTCGCCCCATAGATGGCTATGAGTTGAGGATATGTTTTATAAATATTGATAATTTGTTTAGGCAACGCATTCTGTAATACGTAATAATACGTGCTTATTACAATGGATGATTGTAAACATCTATATTTAGAATATAGTATTCATACATGCATTATTACATGTATACAGATAATATATATATATATATATATAAATATAAAAATATATATATAAAATATTATATAATACCGTTTATAAACTAATATTTCATGATATACTGAACTAACATCGAGCATTAGTTCGCTGATACTTCTAAGATCGTTGAATGGGTCATTGATAAGTTCACTATGGACCCTGGAGAGGAAATTCCTCTTTTCATCTTCGCTAACGTGAATGTCCACACGTATATCTAGAACACCTGTATGTGTATGCATATACATGGGTAAACCGCTATATATACTTTTATAGAGTACCAAGGATATAATGTATACATTATATCATTGGTACCCTATACAAGTATATATATAACAGTATACCCATGTATATGCATACATAGATAGATATAATATATATAATAGATATATATATATATATATAAAATATAAATAAAATTAATAATATATAATAATATATAAAATAAATAGATACATATCATATATATATATATATATACTTATACTGATATATCATTATAAGTATATATATAATATTATATCTATTTATTTATATTTTATTACTTATTATTTTAGTTTATATATATATATACATACAGAATATTAATAATAATTGTATTAGGTGATTTGATATTAATATATGTATTTGCATATAAATTAAATTAAACAATTAACAAATAGATTCAAACTTAATTGCATATCTTTCTATAGATATGTTTATATGCACATTAATGGCTATCAGTTGTAACACCGGGGTACCAAGTGCTCTGCATATTGATCAACAATACGCTAGTTTTAGTCACGTGACAAGAACTAGGCCATATATCATGTTATATAACGCAAGTACAATCGGTGTATCGATGTATTCGTATGTTAAACATGTAGAGTGTAAACTACTGGACTACCTGACTATCGGGCACTACACATATAATCATGCGCTTACCACATTATCTATAATGTACATGTTTACGTATACACAGTATATATATATATATATATATAGTATACTATAGTTTAGGTAACATCACAGTTATGTCGTCATAAACATGTATACAAATTGATAATATAAAAGTAGGCATTATTTCTAATTTAGATATTGTTTACCTATATTTCATAAATATCAATTGATATATATATATATATATATATATATATATAGATTCGTATATGATAGTATTTAATCCTTACACGTAATGGTACTGTACTGGCTAACTCGACTCATGTTATGATGTTGTAGCCTATAACGTGTGACAGATGGACTGATGATGTACAGATTAATCGTTGTATGTATCAACTGACTGTTATTACAGTGTATAGTGTATACCTGTCCATTATAATGTAGTCCAATGTTCCTGCTACAAACACCGCGACCTTAAGTACTACCCGGGTACGCGTGTACCCGATCTATACGCGCGGACGGGCGGGTAGTTGACCTTCGTAAGCGTCGAGGTTGACCTCTACGCCGTGTTCGGTCATCTCTCCGGGCCCGGGTACTATGAAGTCGAGCGTTATGAACGCGTTCTCACCGTTACACATGCCCATCTTGTAGGCGAGGTCGAGGAAGAACTGAGTGTTCTTTAGGTCGGTGACTATCATGTATACTGTTCGATGTAATCACGTGGTTAGGTGTCACGTGGTTATGACGTCATGTGACGCGCGTAGTGAGGTGTGCGGCGCGTGTGTATCTTAGTATGAGGTGTGCGCACTCGCCGTTAACTGAGCGAATTACGAATAATCGTAAAGAATCAGGGTTTTTACAGATGGAAAACCGATATTATAAAACCTTCTTAATTCATTCGCAAGTTTAGGCTATAATTAAATTAATATTCAATTATCAGTATATAGGGGAAAGTAACCTATAGGTTATTATAATATGGACGCTTTAACAATAAATTGTCTTAACTTTTTATTACACATTATTTTTATTCAAAAATTACAATATATTAATATTATATGATTATAAATATTATTGTGATTTTAAAATTGTATTTAAACTTTTAATTCCATAGATAACGGGAGTGTCAGTATTCGGTACCCATGTCCGAATACGGACACCCTGTGTTATAATACGGACACCCTATATACCACTAGATAAACTATATATTTTCGATGAATCAATCAGACAATTTACAATTACATTATTTATAATTAATTTTATGAAAAATATATTCTAATTAATTAATGAGAATAAGTTAATAATTAATTTATTTTTATTATTTTTATTATTTTTTTTATTAATAATACAATTAAAGTATCTAAATAATCAACATTTTAGAATTAGCTTTATTGGTGGTATTAATATTAAAACGAACGCGATTTTTATGAAAATCAGATTTGTTCATAAGCTGCACGCTGATTGGTTATAGGGTGTCCGTATTAAGACATTTAGAGTGTCCGTATTAGGAACTTATATGACCTCTAGATATATGCTTATAACTTAACAAATATTTGATAACATAGAAATTAAAAATTATATATATAATTTTTAGAATGCTTTAATTTGTAATAGTATATTGATATGTTTTATATCGATACATTTGTATATTCTTGAGAAGGTTTTAAGTTGGCATTTTTTTTCATAAATTTAAAAACGTAATAAAAAAATCAGTTTAATAGATATATCATAAATATTTTGAATAATAAAAAAATTAAAAATACTTTTTTAGACTATTTATATAATTATGAATATTTTATTCATTAAACATTTTTTGTAGGATTTATGGTTTCTGAGATACCGAGAGTGTCCGTATTCGGGCACTGTCCGTATTCGGTTACTTTCCCCTACCTAATGCGGTACTATTGCATACGTTTGTAGCGGTTTCTATATGTTTTAAATCAATTCGATCACTCAGTAACTTAGTTTAATGGCCTACATTAATGGCTATCGTGATTGTGAATCATGTGATGCCAGAACTCTATCGTGATATACGCCACTATTCTATAGCGGTATCTAATATACATCGAAGTGTGACACATATCGGAAACAGAGGTTCATATTATGAATTGTTTAGTTATTATTTGTATCCGGTAACAACTTATCGATTATTATTTCATAATCGATATTAATAATAATCGCATAATAATTATAATATATATATATATATATATATATATGTATTTGTATACACATATAAACATACACATACACATACATATACACATACACATACACATACATATACACATACACATACACATATGCTTCCTGCGCACTCTATCGGTGATTACGAACTCCTAGTTTCCTGTTGCATCTCCTGCATGATCTTCTCGTGATAGCCCTCATCTTCCTCTTCCTCATCAGCGTCTTCCGTGAAAAAAGGGGTACCTATAACGTCTAGACCCGCGTGTATTAAATCCACCTGGTGGGGGGGGGGGGCGTGGCGATAAGAATTAGTCAAGCGTGACGGCACTAGTGATAGGTGGCTTAATCGTAGAATTTAATAAAAATTAAATTTATATATAAATTAAATGTTGATATTATTTTTTAATTTAATTACTATATATATCAGCGATAATGATGACACCAGTCTAGACACCCACACAAACGACGTTGACATTCTAAAATGTAGATATCAAAGATATAATAATAAGGAATTAATAAATCGTATGTGAGCTGACACATTAATATATATATATATATATATATATATATATATATATATTTGTAAAGAAATATATATATATATATATATATATATATATATATAATAAATATAGAAATATATAGAAACAAAGAAACATCTTCATTATAATTTATTACGTAATCTATTGAAATTGGACACCTGTGATTATGTAACATGGCAACATTACGAGCGTATACGATATAACTGATTGTATATTAGTCTACGTGATATAAGTATTATATATATATATAAGTATTATATATATATAAGTATTATATATATAAGTATTATATATGTATATATATATATATATATATATATATATATATATATAGCTTCTACAAAAACCCTGGTGCAAACCTAAATCTGATAATAATAATAATAATAATATATATATATATATATTATACACTATATATATAATATACTATATACTCACACAAATATGTACGTTATATACACATTTAATTATTTCTATAATTGAATAATGGCGTCATATATAAACAACCTTAAGTTAATACTGCAATAATATTAATATATATATATATATATATATATATATTTGCATATTTATACAGATAATATAATTTGACAGCTACAAAATATGGCATTTATAGCAAAAATAGCAATATACAAATAGAGCAAGCACACCCTCACACATATATATGCATATATACGCATAGGCCGACCTCTATTTGATCCGCAGTCATGTCCCACTGCATGTCCGACGACTTGATAACTATGATCCGCTTCCAGTGGTAGTGTTTCATAATGGCGGCCACCATAGGTCCCGTGCTCCAGCGAGAGGCCTTCGAGTCACGTGGTAGGTTAGGAGGCGATGAGTAATGGGGGCGGGGGCGGGGCTATAGGTGCTCGATTGATGTGGCGCGGAGCTCGCGCTAATAGGTTTAAATGTAGGTGAACCTAGAGGTGATATTCATCAAAGAATGTTGATATGCCTATATTTGGGCTTATACGCGCTGATTAATGGGTAGTACATGATGTAGGCTACACGAGGTGGTGGGCAACATGTATATTTATTAATCTACTAGTAATGTATATAGATTACACAATATATATATATATATATATATATATATATCTTGAAATAATATTATATTGCAAAAAAAAACAAGCAAGTAAATAATATATAGACATATATACACACAATACAAGTATATAAGCATGTGCTGATGTACAATGTAATACTACTGATGTGTAGTGAAAGGTCAAGGTCATGGGGTTAACCTGTGTCCTGGCGAACGAAGGGTACAAAGACTTCTTGGACAGCGAGGTCTGAGTACAGCCGTAACTGATCATCGGTATACCCCATCCGCTGCTTAGCAACGCTCCAGCCTCGCAGATATTCTCACATCCGGGACCTGCAGTTGAACCAGTTTATATATATATAATTAAGTATATATATATATATATAAGTAAGTATATATATTAAATAATACGTGGAAATACGTTATATACACGTATACAAATACAATTCACAAACAAATACACACACATACACACACAAACAAACACACACACATATATATATATATATATATATATATATATATATATTGGAATATATTATAAAGTATAACGCGCAATTAATAAGAAAATTATAATAAGAAAATATGATTATTACCATTTCACATTTAAATTAAGTTCAAATTTAGCATTAATATATTCCTATAATATGCATATTCTAAAAATAGATAAATATATGATATACGATTGGTTAATGATATCGGTCGAGAATAATAGAGGAGAGACATGCGATTATTAAGTTGTACGATGTCTCCGCGCGTGTGTATTGTAATTTAATGTAGAAAATGTCAATAACCTCAGTACAATTACGCTATCATTCACTGCATACACTTATCTAAATAAAAAGAAGTTTAAATATCAATGATCTAGAAACAATAGAGCGTTAATAATATTACACCAGAATACTACTTGCAAGTAGTATATATATATATATATATATATATATATATATATTTATTAATTATTATCGATTACTAATATTGTATTACCTTCACATCACTGTATTATATATATGATATAATATACATATTGGTAGAAGAAATTATATAGTATATTATACTTATATTAAGTATATCATATACTATAGTATTATATAATAGTATTACTATAATCAATTGTCATATGTAATGTAATGCAAAGTTAATACTTAACATCATTTGCATATATATTGAATACAAAAAAATATATATATATAGAATATAATAGTATATATATAAACTGATATATCGGTATTAACTGCATAATAATAAAACGGTCACAGGTTTATGTTGGTGACAAGGCAACGAATTAACAGATAATTATAAATAATTCGAATAATGTATATGTAAATGCACGAGAGAAAGATGAGAAGCAATGTTATGTTGATTGCCTGAACACATAGATTTCGCTAGATGTGTAATACAAATTATATTCTGCTAAATAATAGAATTCAACAGTTTAATTTTAAATATAATAAATAATATTGAATTAGTTGTCGGTATTGCTAATAATGAATACATATACGTATAGGTTATAGCATAAATGTTATAACCTATAGCCTTATAACCTTAGTTTACATGTTTACATATATATATATATATATATATATATATATATATATATTAATCAGTTATTAACAAAGAGAACATTAATTTGCATGGACTCAGATATCTATAAAAACATAGAAGCAAGTTTTCCAAAATATTTATATATTATGAACTTCAATAATTTCCGAGAAAAATGTTAATAGCTGACTCTATATTTCAAATACCAGCCAGCTCTTAATTCAATATCTCTCATACTAAATCAAATTATAATTGTTTATTAACTCCCTATTTATTTGTCCATTATAAATTTCATCCTTAATTCAGATTAAAATATATGTGTAAATCATTGTTGTGAATGAGTAAAATCATTTTCCTCCTTATCCAGTAATTAAAATAAATTCGTCATTAATTTAAGTTTAATATGTAATGGATGTAATAGGATATCATTAATGGATATATAACATGTCTGGATTAATTAACGATTATGATTTATACTTGTATGAACTAGGCTAACATTTATAAATAAATTATCAGTAACAGACAAATCACGTTATGTATAATGATAATCATATACCTATAGGTAGGGGAAAGACCCGTATTACCGAACCTCTCGTATCTCCGTAACTATAAGACATATCAACTAATTATATATATATATATATATATATATATATATATATATATATATATATATACATATTATATTAGTAATTTAATGATAAATATGAATAAGTATTTTATTTAAAAAAATATTTAATCCTACAATTGTTATTTGATAAAATAATATATTCTGTTTTTAAATATTTGAATAATAACTTTTTTTAAATCATTGTAAATACTTTATTAATTAAAATAAAACTTAATACTGCATATAATATTGTAGATCAATAAAATGTTTATAACGATTATAAAAATAATTTAATTTGAATAACTATTAAATAATATATTATCGACAACCTAAATTACCCTAATACCGACCACACGATTATTTTAGGGGTCGGTATTAGGTGAAGGGGGGTCTGTATTTAGAACATGTTTGCAACATGCCCTATTTACAACAATTTAAATAAATATATTTAATATTGAATAAGTTATACAAATAATACAAATAATCATTCAGTGTCGGTACTATAGTATCGACCCATAAAAACCTAAAAAAAAACAGCTTTTTAACTTGTATTTGATAAGTATATGAATGTTATATGAAGGATAAGCCAATTAATTCAATTACTCCATTTATATTATATCAATGAACCGTCTTGAAAAAATGTCGGTAAAAATTGGTGAATTTCACTTTCACGATGACGGTACAAGACAGATTCCTGATATAATAAATTTGAAATATTAAAAATGATATAGGTGTTATATTAGATTACTGAAATTGGAATATCAGTACTATGTGGTACTTATAATAATGTATATTAAATATAATATAGAGGTTATACAATATATATATATATTATTTCAAAAAAATTAAAAGAGAAATAAAAAAAACTTGATCTGATCTGATCTGAAAAAACGAATTTCATATTTTTAATCAGTGCAAAAAACTAGTCTATAAAACATTTATGATATCCAAACCTCAAAAATCATGTTAACCAGTGTTATTAATATTGAATCAAATATATTAATACATTTTATCATAATTATTCTTATTATAATTATATAATTAATAAATAATTTACTTTCCCAAATGACATATTACATAACTTTAAATTATTTTATAAATGTATTGAATTCTTATATTATTATGTATAGTAATTACACCTATATTAACTAATATTAATTTAAACTTAATATTAAAGTTCTAAAATGATAATTTTTAAAATATAAGTATTAGTATTAGTAAATACTATTCATATATTTTATAAAAAAATATGTGTTTGTATACACATTATATATATTATATATATATATACAAATATGCAGTTTATATTAGACATATACTAATTGAAATTATCATCTACTATTACCATACCACATTATACCGCGTGTATGGACAACTCGGCTGTAAATATTGAGTAATCGATAATATTTTGAATTTTGTTTATCGCAGGTTTTGAAAATATAAAATTAGCATAATACCCTAATATCCTAATACCCTAACAGTTTTAGCACATTATGTATAATGTATATACTTATATATATATATATATATATATATATATATATATGTATATGTTAAACTTATATATATAATATATAGTTATAATTATAGTTGATCGGATAACTAAATATTAACTAAGCATATACATGTATATTATAATATAATTGTTACATTTATTAAATAAGATAATATAAATTTATATTATGAAAACAATCTTATAATCGAATTCACTACATTATCATAATCTCAATAAACAATATCTTAATTGTAATTAAATATGTATTATTAAATTGGAACCGGCCATTCGGCATACAAGATTTCACACATTGCATATACGTATCATTATCAATATTATAGGGAGATATTGTTTTTCATTTATTAACATCATGCCGACGTGGAAGGGTGGATCGTTTTATGATCGATTGCCATCAATATATATGTATATATATATATATATATATATATATATATATATATATATACATATATGTATATATCCTATAGGAAATAGATTGACTGACAAACCGAGAACACGTGATATATATGCATCATTACAAGTTGATACTATTTATAGGTTAACCATCAAATTGGATATGAAGTGATGACCGCCTTATTGAATATAAAGATGCTACTATTAATAATTAATAATATTTAATTATTGAAATCACACATATATATATATATATAAGGTAATTGTCTGTATAAGCAGCTATGCTTCTACAATTACCCAGGTACATATACCTATATGTATACATCTGATAATAATATATATAGAATGATAGATAGATAGATAATAGTTTATTGAATAGATTCAAAACGATGAGTTACAATAAATAATAATGACAGAAATATATAAATAATAGTTAGCAAATATAAATAAGTTGTGATTTACACACACCGAGAGTAAATAAAATATTAATAAAGCAATATTTGGGATGTTGATCAATATATATATATTGAATAAAATACAAATAGCGGATACAAATGTATAAATAGTAATGCTAATGTTCACCATTATAAATATATTAAAACTATTATTAAGTATTAATTACTATGTCAGCCTATGACTAATATTACATATCATATTGGATATATTAACATATAAAACTAATAACCACTAACAAATACAGAATACATAATTAGTAACCAACAAATTATATTACACAAATATTTTATTTTGTTTGATTTAATAAATTCATAATTATATATAATTTATATTATTTTAATAGTTAGTATTCACAAATGGTTATGCGATATTAATTAAGGATATACTCTATATACCTTATATGCTATATATAGTATATAGACTATATAAATAGATATCTATAAAACGGTAACATATAGTTTACTAGTCATAATAATAGCTGATAATATTCATGCATATTCTTGGTAGATACTCCTTGGTAAAACAAATATTGTTATTATTCTTATAATGTACAAATACGTAAATATATAGTTAATTAAAACCATTGAATAATAATGTATATCTATATATATATATATATATATATATATATATATATATATATATATATATATATATATATATATATATATATATTATATTGATAACCGTATATAAAACGCACGTGATATATAATAACATATACAAATGGGGTTTATAAAACAATACAACCTACACATGATACACCCACGAGTTACGAACGCTACACACACCCCCACACACCCCCCCACACACACGTGTAAACACTACGCGAATGTCGTGCCACTTTAAGCACGTGTCACTATCCTGCACGACACATTGCACTACGGCCTACATATGTGTTTGTGTGTTTGTGTGTGTGTGAGGCGGCGTAAGCTAGCTATCGGCCGTGCGATAGAGGTATATCGAGGAATCAATCAAATACTGCACATGATACACTAGAAGTGATACACTTGCATGATATATGTGTATATATATATATATATATATATATATATATATATATATATATATATATATATATCATGTATATATCATGTATAGTATACATTGTATACACTTAGCTTTGATTTTAATAGTATACGTATTTAGATATATCTATATGATTTTAGTAATGTGTACTCAACACATACACAACATATATATATAACATAATATAGATTAGTTTGCACTTAAAATTGAATACATTTATTAAACATATCAATAGTTACATACAATTACGCTGTACTCGTAGTGTACGTATTCTCTATATATAAACATACACACTATACAATAATTTTGGCCTGTTTTATTAAATTTATAATAAGTAAATTTGATCATATATGGTAGTATTCTATAGTACATATTTATAATATTTTACCTTTTAATACACCTTTATGAACATATATACACTTTTTAACACATCGATTTTAATAATATTACTGTATAAGGATCGTATTTGCCGCTCTTTTTGTTAACATATACATAAATGGAGATGACTAAATATAGAATAAATCCATTCGAATTGTAGGGGAAAGTCTCCGATTACCGACCCATACATGATTATTTGTTATAACTTATTCAATATTAAATATATTTATTTAAATTTTGTAATTAGGGTAATATTATATAATATTATCATATACCATAAATAATGTGGCTATATTAAATGGGTAATATAATTATATTTTTGGGGTTTATATAATTATATTTATAAGAATAAACAGGGGTTGGTAATTGGATACATGTGCCTAATATCGACACCTTCTCCTATTACTGACCCCCTAACATAATGGTGGTATAAATATGTGTAGTATTATAATATCCAATCAAAATAGTAGATATACATAAATATAATAATTATAACATGCACGACATTTATTTATTATTGAATTAATATTTTATTAGTAATATTAAATTTAAAAACTTTATAGTAATTATATTAAAATAGTGTATATTATTATTTAATATTTATGTATTAATCAGTATGTATATAACCAACTTAAATCATGAATCCGAAATCCATATTAATGATACACAAATAACTTACGACATATTTTAAAGTAAAATATATTTTATATGCCGTATACGAATATATTTTGATTGGATATTATAAGATTATTATAATATATATATTATAATATTATTAGGGTAATTTAATAGGACAATCATATGGGTTGCTATCATTAAGATATATTGGTTAATATTCATTTAAATTTAAATTATTTTTATAATTGTTATAAACATTTATTGGATTTATAATAGTGTGCATAGTATTACGTTTTATTGTAATTAATATTGTATTTACAATGATTTAAAAAAATGTATTATTCAAATTTAAAAAAATTAAAATCAGAATATTACATTTTTATCAAATAACAATTGTATGATTGAATATTTTCATAATAAAAATAATTATTCATATTTATCATTAAATTACTAATATGTTATAAATATATGATTTGTCATATCTCTTATAGTTACTGAGACACGATGGGTTGGTATTATGAGGTGGTCGGTAATAGAGGTATTTTCCTTGTACCGTTCCCGCTCCTTTTCTGACTCATACAATTTTTAATTGACACACACACATATATATATATATATACACTTATAGTGTGTCATATTTTATGTAATGTCTAGTTGTGATTCGTATAATTATTATATTCATATATATTGTTTAACAACATTATTATGCCAACATTATTAATTGTATAAGTAAAATAAGTTATATTATATTTTTTAAATCTTTATTATATTATAACTAATTACACATTAGTAATCAATTATTATTTTAATTTTATATTTAAAGTTATATTATTAATTATATAAATAAAGTACTATTTTAAAATTGAAATTGTATTGAATAATCAATATCTCTTTTCCAATTTTATAATTACTTAAATCGAGTTATGTAATCCAGATCTGGTATAACATTGACAAACAATAACATGCTAATTATATTCACAATTACAATTATATAATTGGAAATCATGTTTAGTTAATTTCTCAAAATTGGACATATAACAATATTACATTTATTAAATAGGATGTATAATATTTTATTTAAAACATTACAATTTTATTAATATATGATTTATTAATTATAATAATTTAAATTATAAATACAACTGATAAATAATTCTATAATATTTTATAAATTCAATTATTTATGAAAACCCTTTATTATAACAAGTGCGTGACTAAAGGGTTTGTAATGTATTCTACCAAATCTTTAAGTTCGAAGAATGGCATAAATAAAGGGTATTAAACCCATTAATAGATAGTCTATAGGTATATCTAAACCATTTAGGTCGAAAAAAAGCTAAACTTAATGTTCCCACATCCTTTATTTAAACGGTCATCGATTACATTCAATGCACGTAATTAATATGTAATAATACAATAAAACCATTATGGGTTTAATTAACGCAAACTAAAGGTTTTTTAACAACGTAAGACTATAGCTATATCTCTTATATTATTCAAAAACGTACACTATTACCTTATAATCGCTACCAAAATGAAATTCTTCTTATTTTAAGCCCGTAAGGAACGTAAAACTCCCTAAATTCTAGAGATTTTAGAAATGTATCTATAGAATACCTTCCTATATGTATACCACTCTATATTATACCCCTCAAACTATTCATATATCTTACTTCTAATTTTCATTTTTCCTCTAATTATTAGATCATCCAATTTATTAATTCTGTATTTATAATTTGTATCTTAAAAGTATAATTAGTATTATTTGTATGGTAAAATGTTGTTACATCAATACATCGTATAATAGTTCATTATTATTATCTCCCGGCATGATCAAAGGGGTCAACTTGACAATACTTGTAGTACTTAATAAACCGTTAATCAGCATATATTTATAAATATATATTTAACAAATAATTCATCAATTAATATGTTTTAAACTCACAATATTCTAAAATGTTAAGATTTAGTTTATTATTATATAGACTTATTTTAGTTCTTAATAAAACGCGTATCATCATTGTCATATATATATATATATATATATATATATATATATATATATATAAAGTGTTACTTGTAAAAGTTAATTGTTGCGTAATAAAATAATTAATACAAATAGGACATATCCACTAACAAAGAGGACACTAACAAGGACCGCTAACCTATAAACGCGTCTATCGTATGATTAACGATGCCCTTTCCGGCCCATATTTCGGCCACCATCTTCAGCCCCTCTTTACCGGAACAGCGCGTATCTCGCCACGTGTAGGTCAACGAATGACCTCCAGATCTGAGCGCCGTCAGCGTACTATCATTATTAGCATCCCGTACGGCGAATGCCATCGTTCCGGCGGCCACCTTCCCGATCGGGTTGTGACCCGTTAACGCGACCAATATACCGAGGTTGAACTCCCTAGCCCGTACCGATAGCAAGGCCCACGTTAAAGCTACGATAAGTAACCGGCGCATCCACCTATCCGACGACATCTCGACTGAGAGACTGACACGATGCCACCCACGCCGGGACCATTATTAAGCCACGCCCCCTTCGTGTCGTGTCGTTCAACTAGGTGCCGAGCGGGCGGGCGCAGCTGATATCGCGGCGGCGGCGGCGGCGAGATACGTGAACGACGACGAGATCCGACGAGAACGGATACGAACCGTGAACCGATGAGATTCGGCGAGATTTGAACGGAGAGATTAACAACGGGTGGCGCCGGTAGTTGTCGCGTGACAATTAAGTCTATTACGAGATTAACACGCGCTATCTTTACGCGGTAAGTGATTACCTAATAGACTTGCGAAATGTATCAGATTGTGTAATAGCGCATATATATATACATAATTATTACGTAAAAGTTACTTATAAGTATGTGTAGTATCATGATTACATATCACGAGTGTACAATGTACACTGTACATATATGTATGTATATACATATATATATATATATATATATATATATATAAATGGCCCGTGTGGCTTAGTTGTATAATGCGGCAGACACTCAGATAGTAGGACGCGTGTTCGAGCCTCGTCCGGACCATTAATTAATTTTATAAAATGGGTCTTAAAATATTATTTAGAATTTATCTTATATAATTATGTATACAAAAATGATAGGCTCTCGTTGAAACCATGGATGTCTTAACATGAGAGCGCCTTCGATGGATCATTATAGATATATATGGTTATAAGTGAAAACTGCATCTAAGTTCCTGGATGAAAGGACTCCACCAAATAAAAATAACAACAATAACAACAATATATATATATATATATATATATATATATATATATATATATATATATATATCAATATAATGTATCAATATAATAATATTATTAAAAGTTAAAAATTGGATATTTTCTATATATTGAGTCATTTTTATTTAACAATTCCCAGTAGAAAATGAAATAATACTTGATATATATATATATTATTAAATATAAATATAATATTTAAAAAGTTAATTGGGCGAGTCGGCTAGCTTTTTTTTCGCAGAAGGTTGGGGTCCAAGTACCAGTCATGGTACATTTTTTTTCATCTTTTTAAAATATATATATATTTATAATATATATATATATATATATATATTTATATATAAGTATATGTGTATATTATTAGGTATATCTATTAATTTATGAATAGTATCATAACGCACGACGTGCGTCGCACGTCCATTATAAAAAAATAACGCTGATTGGTGAAAGAGTGTTGATATTATAATATAGATATACGTATACGAAATATAAACTTTCAACTGTACAGAATTAAAAAAATCAGAAAATCTTTAAATTTCTTTACTTGCAAAATTTTAGTGACTAGTTTAGTATTAGGAGTTTTCGATTATTGTAATGTGCTGCTTATAGGTCTACCAGCTATCACATTGGCTGAACTTACCTCCCTTCAACGATATGCTGTACGTATAATTCAAAAGCTACCTCATCGAGAAGAAAATAACCATATCAGCATCACACAATTAATGAAGGAATTACACTGGCTACCCACACTGAGAAAAATAAATGCATCTGATGAGTTAAATATAATATAAAAAGTGCATCAAAGCTATAAAATGCATAAAAATTACTACATATGCATTACATTTTAACATAATTAACATTATTTTGTCATTTAAATCTACAGATGCATTTTTTTATAGTAAATAAATTCTGTGATGCATCTAATAAATTATAAATGCATTAGATTTATTATATACATCTATAGATGCATTTTTCACATATAAATGCATCAGATTTAATGTGATTAACATTATATTTACTTTTAAATCATTATATTCACTTTAATAAATATAAATGCATCAGCATCATTATGTTAGTATCGCCACCTATATATTACTTATTACTTTAATTATTATATATTTATATATATATATATATATATATATATTACTGTGAGGATAAAGTTATTATTGATGCCGATACTTTCGAAAATCTTCAAAGAGCAATACAACGTATATTTAAAATACATTAAATTGTATTGCAAGTATATAACAAAGATTGGGAATCATATGTCAATATTGTAAACAAAAGCTTTCCTGAAGATAAATCAAATAGGTACTACATAAGAATAACTATCAAGACTTAAGGTAATATAAACTTGAATATACAAATATAAAAATTCTCATATATTTATTTTATTTTTAGTATTGAAGAAAGTGTACAAAGCCCAGCATCACTATTGACTTCACTAATATAATCTGAAGCTAATAATAGGTTAATTTATTTGTACAGATACACATATGTATATATACATACATATATATATATATATATATATATATATATATATATATATATATATATATGTATATATATGTATTGCTGCTTAACACTAGTTATATTAACTATATAAACTAGATATAGTATAGTATAGTATGCTAACCATGAGTATACTATATAATACTACTTAATTCGATTAATATATACTCAATTAAATTTATCATTTATGGCTACAATATTATTTATATAATTTAATATGTGTATAGGCTAATGTGAATATATTGATATAAGTGTGTGTGTGTATGTGTGTGTGTGTGTGTGTGTGTGTGTTTATGTATGTATGTGTGTATTTGTGTGTGAGTATATCTAATATAATTTATATTATATAAATGATCATATTGTATTTCTATTGTTGCCAGACTTCAAATTATGTTTTAATAGTATAAATACAATGTATAGAGAATAAATAACTACTTAACATTGTAATTTATATATATATATATATATATACAATAGGCTAAATATAATAAATATATGTCTATTCTGTTATACATTAAAATATTATAAATACAAAAAAAAAACAGATTGATTAAATGAATATAATTCTGCCAGACTATTAATAGACCATATGTAGCCTATATATTTATATGATAAACTGTGAATTATGTGCACTGTGCCATTACCTTAAATGGCTCAACTTTAGACAAATAATGTATTATAAATTTAATACAAATATTATTCTATTTTATCAATGGGTGGCCTTTTCTGTTTTTAAAAATCCAATACTGGTGTTTAATATCTTCTACCAATTATATAATTAATATAGTCATTGCTTACAATTGTATCTATGATATGAAAACATAAAGTCATATGTTGAATGTAGATTATAGTTCACATATAGTCTAGACTAAATATATAGTCTAGCATATATATACTAAAGAAGGTACCATGAGTTATACATGATATACTTATTAATTTAATGTATATATTAAATATATTATTATATATTGTATATATTAAATAAATTATATAAAATATTTAAATTAAATTTATTTTAGTAAGTTTTATATTCCTATATATGACAATACAATTAATAAATAAAATTATATTTTATTTATCTAATATATATTAATATATATTTAATATTTTAAATGAAGGTTTTTTCCATATCAATGTAGTATGGCAACTACGTGTATAACTGTGTGTAGGTATTTATAAATATGTTGTGCATGAAGTATACATGTGTTGTGTAATTTAGATAAATGTTAATTTAATATATTTTGTGATTTGTGTTTTTTATATAATTTGATTTCTGGTTTGTAAATTTCAATTAGTTGACGTGCCTTGAACGAATGTAAATGTTATGTAATTTGAATGAATGTTGATTAAATATATTTTGTTATTTGTTTTTTATATAATTTGATTTCTGTTTTGTAAATTGTAAATTTATTTCAATTTTATATTAACTATTATATAATAAATCTATGTACCTATACACCTGTTTCATAGGATAGGTTATTATTGGTTATTACCATGGGAGTTAATAACCTATAGATTAGTATAAGCATATATTCAACCCTTATATATATTATGTATATTCTAATATATATTAATAATATTCTTAATTATTATAGTTCCTGCGAAGTTCAATCTGATGATATGAACCACACCAGGTAAATACCATACAATATTATATATATATATCATTATTTACTATTATAGGTCCCACCAAGTTCAATCAGATACCTCTGTTATGTCAAGTCGAAGTCAATCCAGGTAAATACTATTATATATATATATATTATTACTACTCAAATATGTATTTATATTATTAACTATTTAGCTCCTGCGAAGTTCAATCTGATGCTATAAGCCTGAAACTAAGTATGAAACTATACAACAATGTGGGCCTATGATATTTGCAAAGAGTATCAATTTAATAACATGTACAGATTTTAATATATATATATCGAGAATGAACATATTATTACATGTTCATATTTCCTTAATGCTTTTAAAAATTTATATTTTCTTTATTATATATTTAATATTTCATATCTTATCAAATTATTTATCTTCATTATTTAAATTTATTGAATCTAATTTTCATAAAAAAAAGATTAAAGATATTAAAGTATTACAATTATTAAATATATTGTTATAATTATTATTATTTAAAATTATGATAAATATATGTTTATGATTATTATTTTAATAAACTATATTTTAACTTAAATAACTTATTATTTATCTAAGTATTATATACATTTAAAAGTTATAGATTATTTTGTATATTTATTTTAAACAGGTAGTACTAATCTTATTTTTAAATCTCATAATAAATTAGAAATATTTTTATTTTTAAATTTATATATTATTTTTTGGAAATAATTAAAGACCACTATCATAATAAATGAACCATTGTTGGATAATTATAAATATTGTACATATTAAATAATTGTGAATATAGTATATATTACATGTGCATAAACATGATGTAATCATTTATACTCTAGTTAATTTAATTAGAATAATTAAAATTAATAATGCGATTAAATTAAATAATGATATATTTATTCCTTGATGTCTTTTATAAATTATAACACAACATAATTTGTATGATACATTCATACAATATTAAATTAATTATATATGCATTTATTTTAATATAAATTAATGTTATGATACATTTATACAATAGTAAATTAATTTTCTGATTAGTTAAAATAAATTAATTCAATGATGCATTTGTAAAAATTAAATTAATTCAATGATGCATTTATATAATATTAAATGAATTCTGTGATGCATTTGTAAAAAAATAAATAAATTCTGTGATGCATTTGTAAAAAATAAATGAATTCTGTGATGCATTTGTAAAAAAATAAATGAATTCTGTGATGCATTTATTTATAATTTATGAATCGAAAAGCGCTGTTTTCTTGATGCATTTAAAAAATATTTTTAACTCATCTGATGCATTTATTGTTCTCAGTGCATAAAAGAAAGAATCATCTATAAAATATGTCTTATGACTCATAATGCACTCCACTTTGAAACGCCGTCATATTTATATGAATTGATAGAGAGAATCATCCAGACAAGAAGTCTCAGGCCGTGTCATGTTAATCGTATACGACCTAGATCGACAATACATTCTACTGCTACCCGTTCACGCGCCTTCTGGTCACAAGCACCGATAGCCTGGAACTCACTACCTGCAACACTCCGTGCTGAAAGAAACTCAGAAAAGTTCAAAAAGAATTTAAAAACATATTTATTTACACTATAACTTTCTTATTATTTCATTATACATTATTGTTAACTTAATTGTTTAAACGATGTCTAAATAAAATGTCTTCTTCTTCTTCTATACGAGCAATTAGGGTGTCGGTATTATTAAAACGTTGCTTTATAAACGTACAATAACTTTGTAACAAATTATTAAAAATACAAAATATTTTCGGCGCATTGTAAAATATAAATAGATCTATACGAGTAAGTAAGGAAAGTAACCGAATACGGACAGTGCCCGAATACGGAAACTCTCGATATCTCAGAAACCATAAATTCTACAAAAAAATGCTTAACGAATAAAATATTCGTAATCATATAAATAGTCTAAAAAAGTATTTTTTATTGTTTAATTATTCAAAATATTAATTAACATTAAACTGATTTTTATATTACGTTTTTAAATTATGAAAAAAAATGTCAATTAAAAAATTCTCAAGTATATACAAATGTATCGATATAAAAATATAACACAATATTATTAAAAAATAAAGCATTCTAAAAATTATATATATACTTTCTATATATGTTATCAACTATTCATTAAGTTATAAGCATATATTTATAGGTCATATAATTCCCTAATACGGACACTCTAGATGTCTTAATACGAAATCCTACAACTAATCAGCGCGCAGCGTATGAACTATTCTGATTTTCATAAAAATCGCGTGCATTATAATAGTAATACCCTCAATAAAGCTAAATCTAAAATGTGTATTATTTAGATACTTAAATTGTATTATTAATTACAAAATAATAAAAATAAATAAATTATTAACTACTTAAATTAGAATACATTATTTATAACATTAATTATAAATAATGTAATTGTAATTTTTCTGATTGATTCATCAATAATATATAGTTTATCTAGTGGTATATAGGTTGTCCGTATTATAACATGGGGTGTCCGTATTCGGATATGGGTATTGAATACGGACACCACCGTTATTTATGGAATTAAAAGATTAAGTAAAATTGTAAAATCACAATAATATTTATAATCATATAATATTAATATATTATAATTTTTGAATACAAATAATGAGTCCTAAAATGTTAAGACGATTTATTGTTAAAGTGTCCGTATTAGGTTACTTTCCCTATTGGTTAGTGATATCTAACGCGTAAATAATATAGTACGATAATTCACGTTAATTATTATAAGACATTAATAATAATCATAATAATAATGATAATGTTACAAGTTTAAATATATACACAGATCTAAGCACATATATACACTGGTTCACATTAAATTTAATAAATCTACAAAAAAGTACTATATATGCTTAGTAATAATTTATGATTCATAAAGTATATATATATTATAATATTATGTATAAAATACATATTTAATAAATTTATTTTATACGTAATATTATAATATGTATATATATACCATATGAATTATATTACTATATTATTTAAACGATTAATTATAATATATATTTATCTATATAACTTATATAGTTTATATTCGGTATATTTGTTTTCTGATAGATAGATACATAGATAGACAATAGTTTATTTAATATATTCAAATCAATGGGTAACGATAAATAATAATGACAGAAATATATAAAGTATAGTAAAGAAATATAAACAAGTTGTGATTTAGAAACACCGGAAGTAAATAAAATAATAATAATGGTAATATTTGGGATATTAATCTATAGATTATAATGAGCTGAATAAATAATCAGATAATTATGTAAGAGTTTTCGTGTTGGTCCCGGCCATATATGATTATATGCCCATAAATCCTGATGGATGGACGCCGTCCATTATACGGCCTCTGTATATTGGTTGTTTTACATCTCTTCACACCTAGAATATCAAATGATTATACAGAAGGTAAGATCAAATACCCAAATAAAGTACATAACCAAAACGAAAACTAGAAATCCAATATAATTTTAAAACTAACGAAATTACATTTACGCATGTTGAGAATAAGAGCTGTCAATAATATTAAAAGTATTCTATATTTGTAATAAATAGCCTTATAGATTTATATAAGCAATAGTACGTGGGAGTGAATTCCAAGCCGTACTAACTCTGTTGTTGAAAGAATTGATCGTTACTTTATTAATGCATTTTTCTCTACCACTCATTATTAGAGGTTCACGATTACTTGTAGAATATGTTGTGAATACCGATGATTTATGAATATATACGAGATTGTTCAGTATTTTGAAAGCCAGAATTAGATCAGCTCTTAATATGATATGGGATAATTTCATTAATTTGAGAAAACACAATCTAGTATCATAAGTTGATTTAAGAAAGTTACATCTGAAGTAAATTAGCTTAGTATATTTATGTTTAACATTTTCAATAAATTTGTTTATGCTAATAAATTATTTGCCTGGATTCCAAATAAATGAAGCATATTCAAGTAATATTACATTTATAAATATATATATATATATATATATATATATATATATGTCCATATTGACATATATATGTGGTAGGCTATACGCTTTGACTAGATAGTACGTCTTATTTATAATGGAACATCTACATTTATATTCTAGATAACATAAGCTTTGCTACATATATTATTAATATGAATTTTGAATTTAATATTATCATCAAAAACAATACGAAAATCTCTAAAATTAGAGTATTTTGGAATCAGGGTATTATTTATCGAATACAAAGATATATCAGATTTGCAGATTGACATAAGGCACATTTTTCAATTTTTCAAATTTGAAGGTTCCATTTTACTGTCCAGTCATATAGATCAGATAGTCTTGATTGAATTAAATTGCATTCAGTAATACTCCTATAGGATAGAGACATTTTAGCATCATCGATAAAATTAGATCATGTTAGCTGTGATGAAAATATCGAAGGGAGGTCAATGATATATATTAGAAATAGAATAGGTATAATAATATACCTATTCTATTTCTAATATATATCATTGACCTCCCTTCGATATTTTCATCACAGCTATTATAAATTATATAATGGAACCTTGAGGAACATCTGAACTTGCATGAATATAACATAAATTGGATTATTTACCTTAGTTCTTTGAAATCGATTGGTATATATAAGGTATACCTCATACCTATAGGTATACGTTAAACCACTTAAGTACATTACCATCAATCTATAATTTAGACATCTTCAATAGAAGTTTAGAATGACATACTTTATAAAATGAGTTGGCTATATCGATATATATATAAATTATCAGTATTAAAATAATGGTTAGTGGCTCTACTTATATTTCTATAAAACGTTATAAGTCATAGTTCAATGGATCTACCGGCTAAATATCCATATTGTTCCGTAAATAATAGTTTATTAGTTCTTAAATAATATAATAGATTGTAAGATAATATTTTTTCAAAAATAATGAGAGTGGATGAAATACACTGACTGGACGATAATTGAATGTATAATAATTATGAATAATCACCTTTTTTAAATATTGAAATAATATTAGCTGACTTCCATATAGTAGGGCATTGAACTTCATCTAGAATACGTTGAAAAACAATAGATAGTGGATATTCAAGTTCATAATATAATAACTTAAGCATAATTTTGTGTAAATCATTAGGTAATGAATTAAATTTATTGGGTAATTTACAAAGATATGTCCTTACTATTTCCTGAGATATATAAAAATCGTTAAACCTAAATATTTCATTATTAATGGATCATAAGTAATATGTGTCTTGATAAAAACAGATGAAAACTGGTCAGTAAGTCAATATACTTTATAAAAGTGTTAAGTATAAATTATATTATATTAGTGTATTTAACGTGTATTTCTTCATTCTTTAAGTATACTTTATTAATAATATAGAAGACTTTTTTAAATATTTATATATATATACAGTTTACTCTAGATATATCAGCATTTTAGGAACCGAATAAATGTATATAATATATCTAGTTTATGAGATATAGGATTATTTTTACATGCATTTATATAAGTACAAAATAAAGCTATGTCGAAAGTTGACTATATTATATTACTACAGAATTTAAATTTCATATACGGGAATAGTGCAACTTACTTATAATCCTTGTTATTATTATTAATTGAAAGTAGTACATTATACAGTAGGTTACATACTATAGTTTAAGTGGTTATTATCTAAATTCGAAAATCAATACAAATATAATATATTAATTATATAATTAATTAATTACGTAAATATATAACATGTATTATTTCGAAACTGCATGTAAGGAAATAGCTAAAAACATAATACCACTTAAACCAAAGCTAAGAAAATAATACCATGGGAAACTACAGATATATGCAATAGCGAAAGAAACTACAAGAAACAGCACAACAAAGAGATTCACACCCAACAATGGAAAATATCAGAAAATTCAAGAGAGCACAAAAAGAACTTGAGCTTTCCTATGAAAAAGAACAATCTGAATAGGTTACATCCAAACAAAAATAGATGAAATGCAGTTTGCTGTAAAAAATAAAAAATCAGTAATAACATGGAAAACAGTAAACCAGGTAAGTGGGAGAAAAAAACTCATGCATATCAAAGATTAAGGCGAAAAATGATGAAGAACGGGTGAAACTATGGCACACATTTTTTCAAGATTTATTGGGTAAATGCCCAAGAATTACAGAAAATGAAGAAATATCAAGAATTGTACACTGTGAATTAGACATAAATAAAGGTTCTTTCACTTCTGATGAAACCGATAAGGCTGTGAGAAGCATTACAAATGGTAAATCTTAGGTCTAGATGAAATATTAGCGGATGTCTGGATTCTAGAAGCATTTAAAGACATACTATTTCATTTCTGCAACAGTGTATATAATCAGGATCCTATACAGAGATGGAACGAAGGATGTCTACTACCGTTTCCAAAAAAGGAAACCTAGTCAAAACTGAAAATTACAGAAGGATAATAATTACACCAATTGCCGCGAAGATCTATAATTTGTTGATATTAATTAGAATAAGACCGAAAATTGATAATATTCTTAGAAAAAAACCAAAATGGTTTCAGAACTAACAGATCCACAAACGGTTACATACTAACTGTACGGCGTATAATCGAAAGAGTAAAAGCCAAGAACCTATCAGCCATATTACTTTTTATTGACTTTTCGAAAGCGTTCGATTCAATCGACAGAAATAAAATGAGAGACATACTTCTCGCTTATGGAATACTAAAAGAAGTTGTCAACGCGATAATGATAATATATATTAACACACGTGCAATGGTCAGATCACCTGATGGATACACCCCTTTCTTTAAGATTACAACCGGCGTTCTGCAAGGAGATACCAATGCACAATTTTTGTTTATTATCTGCCTTGATTACGTACTTAGAAAATCTATTGATTGCAATACAGAACTATAGTTCTGTAGGATTACAAATTACTGAAAGAAAGAGCACAATATACCCTGCCGTCAACATAATAGATGCATATTATGCAGATGATATTGCCATTACTGCAAATAATCTCAGAGAAGCAAATTTACTATTACATAGCATATGAAAGTCGACTAAATAAATTGGACTCCACATTAATGTCGATAAAACTGAGTACATGACATTCATTCAACATAATACTATACCGTATAGTCTATACGAGATGTAATGAGTAGCCAGAATGGTGAAAGGATAAAGCAAGTTAACGATAAATACCTTAACAGTTATATCGCATCTACAGGACACGATATAAATGTCAGAATTGGAAAAGCTTGGTCTGCATTAAACACATTAACTAATATATGGAAATCTAAACTCTCAAAAAACTTGAAGAGAAACTTCTTCAGAGCAACAGTTGAGTCAGTACTAGTATATTGAGCAATTACATGGACATTAACATTAACACTTGAGAAGTAGTTCCTACACGCGCATGCTACGAGCAGGCATGGACATATCTTAGTTAAAGCATATGACAAACATATAGCTTTATAACAATATTCCAAAAAATAACAAGTTCAATTCGTGAACAAAGAATGCGATTTGCCGGACACTGCTGGAGAAGCATAAATAATCTAGGTTAGTAATGTACACGTGCCACATGGACTCCCAAACATGGTCAGCACTCTCGTGGAAGACCGGCTAAGACATTCGTAGATCAAATGGTAGAAGATACTGAATGTGAAATGGAAGAGCTGATAAACTAGGTATTATAAATATAAGAAATAATAATAATGTATTAATATAATAAAAAAATTATGTTTATTATTAATGGATATAATGATTAATGTTACAAGTTATCATTGATACTCGATAAATAATTTGAAATGAATATTATATTCACATGAACTTTAGCCTATTTAAATTCATGTTCTGCGATAGGTGCAGCTTTTGATAAATCTGCCATTGGCATATTGAATCCTAGTTTACCAGTCAGGAAATATGTGCATACGGTTCCTTTACCCTGAAATTATTGATTTTTGTTATTTGATTAAATAGATAATTAAAATGAATTCATATATTTAAATTTATTAAAATATATTCATATTGACATGAGACTTATGAATATTATTTATTATCATAATTCATAATATAATATATAACATTAAACACATTTTAATTATTAATATATAAGTTATATAATATATAATATAACATACTTTCATTGTAATTTCTCCTCTTTCCTCTAAGGTATAGCCTCCAAGTTCATCTAATGTAGATTTTGTATCCGGACTAATGTGAATTCTTAAAGCTAATAATAACATTATGTAGTAGTTATTGATGTAATTAGATAGAAAGTGATATTGTTACCTAGTCCACTGGACTCCATCCTACTAGCATAGTTAACTGTATCTCCGAATAAACAATAGCGTGGCATCTTAAGACCAACGACTCCTGCACACACTGCGCCTATAATTATGAAATGTATATAATTAATAATTTTAATAATATTTAAAGTATTTATTTATTTTAATTATTGTATTACAAATTATGGACATAGTTAGATATTATGTTAGGTTAACATAATCATATTTATATAATTTCTGAAATATGCGAAATTGAAATAAACTAATAAATTTATTTGTTTATAAATCGATAAAAATCAGACATTTATTTGTTACTGGATTTATTTAATTTGTTATTCTATTGAAATTAATTCATAAGTATTGATTTTTTTAGGATATTTATAATTTGAAATTGAATTCATTTATATATATATAGTATATATTCTTCATTTATTTTTATTTACCAATTCAAATATTTGTTTTAAATGATATTTATTTTAAAAATATCTAAGAAATTTAGTTGATTTAAATTATTGTATTTCTACAATGTATTATGTTTAATGATATGAAAAGGCATAGACGTTTATAAAAATATAAGAATACGGTATGTAAGCATATCATAAGCATATATACTTATAAGTTGTAGATACATGGTTAATAGTAACCTATAGGTATATATCTATATATAATCAATCATATATTGTTATTATTTATACTACGTAATAAATAAATGAGAATATATAATAAATGTTATAATTAGAATATTATTAATATACGTATATTATTAAAGCTATAGCTATAATATATTTTATATTTAAATATATATTATATTATAAATCTATAGATTTTAATATATATATATATATATATATATATATATATATATATATATATATATTATGTAATGCTTATATATTATTCTTTATATATATATATATATATATATATATATTATGTAATGCTTATATATTATTATTATATATATATATATATATATATATATATATATATATATTGAATTGAATATTGAATTTAATATGGTTTATTGAGTAGAAATACAATATAATGCAGTATATACAATTTCTGCTCAAAGGAGAGTACCAGAGATTATCTTGTAATCTATACTCACGACGAGGGTACCCTCCAATAATAAAATAATACAATAATATGACGACGATAAAATTAAGAATAGTAAAACATGAAAGAAAGAAATGAGGTAATTTAATGAACTAATTTAAAATTATATATACAACAACAATTAGTAAATATATATAACATATATCAACTGTTATATATATATTACAATTATATTAACGAGTGTTAATAATGAGATTAATATTTATTTAAATATTCAAGTTTTATATATTTTTTAAATGCATTGTATTTTAAGTTTTTACATGTATTATTTAATTCATTCCAAAGTTTAATACCATATACATTTATTGTATGAAGTTTATTATTTGTTTTATATTTAGGTATTCTATAATTGCATTTATTTCTTATATTATATATATTATATATATAATTTTTAATATAATTAAATACTTTAATCATAATATATCAGTGTATATATAATATACATTATAATAGTATAGTTTATAATTTAATTATATATAATTACTTTTTTTTATATAAATATTAATTTATTTATTTGTAAATGTATACATTTATACACTTATATATGCTTTATATATATTTATATTTATATATATATATATATATATATATATATATATATATATATATATATACACATATAATATATCATATATCTACATATATATAAGGAATACGTAAATATATACATATAAACATGTAAATGATGACTGGTTAATTCACCCATTCGTTCATTCATATATGTATAGTATTGTGTATATATATAAATCACATCGTATTCTAATTGAATTCGGAGGATATGCGTATCTTAGGGACACAACAGATATATTGTGATAATGTACGTCGATTAATAGTAACATGTGCAGTCATTTTAATCAACATCAATCAATAAGTCTATTCGGATAATATCTCGTTAGATAATAATAGATAAATTAAAAAATGTAATTGCGTAATTTTTATTTGTCTAAGAAATACATAAATCTTCACATGAAACACAAATATCATTATATTTATTTATATTTTACCTATGGATATATAAATATTGTATTATTCTGAATGGAATTACATATTATACCTATATATATATATATATATATATATATATATATATATATATATACATATATATATATATATATATATATATATATATATATATATATACATATACATATATATAAATATATCTATATATATATATATACAATTCTAATAAGAATAATAAATAAATATTTATATTATGTTAAAATATTATATTGTGATGTAGTTATTTAATAACATATCATATGATATAATATTTATATAAAATAATATAAAAAAGAATAACAATTATTACTATATATAGTATATATATATATATATATATATATATACTCATATAGTATACTATATATAGTATATATATATATATATATATATATACTATATATAGTATACTATATGAGTATATATACTCAAAGATTTTCCAAAGGATACTTCACAATATCTTTGGTATACTATTAATTTGAAATATTATATACATTAATAATATTAAATAATATTAATGATATATAATAATATGTTCATACATTTATATTATAATATAAAACTATAGTTTTATTGAGAATTAAAAGTGATATATTAAGTTGTATTATTATTTTGAATAGTGTATCTGTAGTTTCTATAGATTCTATATATAATGTATACATTATTCTAGAAATATCATTCTAAGTAGGTTTAGTGATACTAATTTACTATCTTAGTTTCTATATATATGAATATTTTCATATACGTTTTAACATAAATATGTATTAATTACTATTAATATGTATATTATTAAATATCACTAAAAAGGAAAGCGATAATATATATTGTTTAAAATAATATTTTCAGGATAATAACTGTGATATATTTTTAGTATTTTAATATTTAATTTATAAACATTATAAAGAGTTGATTTTATAAGTATAATATTAATTAGGTTTATTTTACAAATAAGAATATCGAAATAATCCAAAATAAAGTATATAGGATATAATGATTTTTTTTATATAATTAAAAATTCATTAATTCATTAATTTACATATTCTCAATTACTGTAATATTATTTGGAATTATACTTATAACTAAAATATAAAATGTATAATAATATTACAAACAAAAACTATTATAATAATATTTAAAGAATCATATTATAATAATGTATATATGCAAATGAAAATAGTAATGCAAATATTTTAATATTTAGTGATTTAATGAAATAACAAATGTGTATGTTTATGTATTTAATATATTTCATATATTATCAATTATTATTTGTTATATATCCTACACCTTTTTTAACAATATTTTGTATTGGACACAAATTATTATTGAAAGATTTATTAAGAATAATTCATATATTAAAGTAACAATTTAATTCCATATTTTACCCATAACATTTTTTTTTCTTCTTATATCAGAGGTCTAACATTATAGAATTAATAAATATATAACATATAATATTAAATATCATTACTATCTCAAATGTTTTTAACCTTGACCCCAGTCTAACATCACTTTTATATTTTAATTTTATATTTACTACATTATAAATGAATATAATTATATATAGTGTGATACATAATTAGTAATATATGTGAATGTATTAATGATGCTAATAGAACATATATTTTGAATTACTTATCACTGAGTATTTCATAGGCGTGATTATCTTTCTTTTTCTGTTAAGGTGATTGTTCGTCTCGAGCTAAAAGACATCTCCGTATATAAGAGTATGTTGTAGATTATTTACCGTGGTAACACAGCTTTATTCGTTTTGTTTTCAATAAAAAAACAAAACCAATAAAGCTTTGTTCTCACGGTATATATATATATATATATATATATATATTTAATTTAATTATTCTTAATTTCTGGCATATTTTATGATTCATTAAGGTAATTTAATTAATAAAATGTATCTAACATTACGTCTCAGCTGATCATAAATATTTAAATTACATTAATACATAGGTATGATATGTTGAAAAGTTACCAAGCTTCTATAATAATCTTGAGAGATTAATCCACTAAACACAAATACTTATTATTATTCTTATTGTTTATATTAATACAATTATGTATATCATTTGTAATTATTGACATATTGTAATTAGAAAAATAAGACAAACCAATATTAATAGAATACATTATTTGCCAATAAAGGTAAACCATCAATTTATCTTTAAAGAATATAATACTATTTTTTTTAATATATTTACACTTTATTACAATAGGGTAATAAAGTGTGAATATAGTTATACATATATATATATATATATATATATATATATATATATATATATATATATATATATATATATATATATATATATATATATATATATTAATATAGTACTATATATAATATATAGGTATGAAATATAACCCGTATGAATTCCTATTCGCATTTGTATAATATCACCAGGTCGATGCCGGATCTGGAACTTAGCCAAAGAGCTATTCATCGTCAGAGCCATAGTAGCTATTTCTCCCGCGTGTCTGTTACCATTGCGTATAGGCAACCCGCTGGCTACCATGTAAGCATCTCCTATCGTCTCTACCTAAAGGGTTGGTGTATACATAAGATATACCGTTATTATTAACTAGTATTGTACCATTTTATTGGAACATACAACTGAATTAATTAAATATTTGTATAGATTCACTATAAAAATTGTATATTAAAATATTAATATATTATTATTTTGTAATCTATTTTATATTATTGAATGATGAATAATCACATTAATTATTCAATAAATATTACCCCTATGTATGGGAAAGATGGGTAATGTAGCTAGGAGGGTGTGTCCACTTAGCGTATCTCATAAACTATGAATCCAATATAAATTGAAAATTAAAGTTGGTTTTAAAGAACTATTTAATTACAGCAAAGTAAGCCATTTATTTTGGTGACTAATATTTATTATTATAAAGTTTATATAGCATGCTACCTAGAAGTACCATATTAAAGCTACATATATATATATATATATATATATATATATATATATATATATATATTATAAAGTGAAGTCTGCAGATATATCGATTAATGTAATATACATGTATGTAGAATTGAATTAGTCAATTAGGTCATTACGTAATATCAATATATTTACGTGCATACATTGTTTTAGGCTTCATTCTCGATTGATTGCATAGCTATGTGCAGATTTATATTTTGTAATTAAATGTTTTATTATTTGTATAAATTGTTATTCATTTTGTATTTTATAGTTGTTATCGTTTATGTATATTTCGTGTCATTCGTTTCCTATAAAATGAATGCCGCTCGGTTAGATCGTGCATTGTTGGTTCTGCGTCTCACCGGATTAGTACATATTGTCTATACTATATATAGTATTTTGTCATTTTCGTTATTATTATTATTATGTTTATGTTGTTATATTCAACAGGTCTTTGTCAACAAAGTTATATACGAATGAACATCACTTTGTTACATATATATATATATATTTACATTGTTTATTACATATATAATATTATTTAATATATATAACGAATCTCCATAGTTATATTATAATATATTATATATATATATAAATATATATAAATATATATAGGTTGTCATATCATAATTATTATTTATCACTTATTTATGTGTATGTAGATATATGTTTTGTAGTACGTATAAGTATATATAATATTATACATATAATATATGTATTATAGTATATATACTTATGTAACATGAATGAATGAATGAATGAAACAAATTTATTGGAGTATTACATATATGTTTGATTAACAAATCATAATAATAATAATATAATAGCTATAATAAAAACAAAAATTTCTCCAAAAGGCTACCAGTAAGTCATCGACTTTTATAAAGGCTGCCATCCTCTTCTTTCTCTTCATCTTATATCTTTAATTATTCTCTGAAATAAGTATTTTTTTATTTTTCTTTTAAATATGTTAATGTTTTTACTTTTTTTTATATTTTCATCTAGTTTATTCCATAATTTAATTCCAACTATTAATAAACTATTATTTGTTAAAGTAAATTTTTTATTTTTTATTTCATATTCATTGTTATTTCTTAGATTATAGTTATTGTTTTTATTAATGTTATTTTTGAATCTATTTTTATTTTTATACATGTAACATAATGTTTTATATTCAGTGATTTGCTTTATAGTAAGTGTGTTTGTGTATATGGGTAGGGGTTGTATATCTTTATTTGTATATTGTGAATTATAGGTTGTATTAGTTTTTTTAAGATATATTATTTTAAGTATTTTTTTTTGTATATTATATAGAGGTTTTATTATATTACTATAATTGTTGCCCCATATTTCTATCCCATAATGAAGATTAGATAAAAAAAGTGAATTATATAGTAACATAAGAATATGATGTGGTAATTCATTAGAAAATTTTCTAATCATATAAGTTATTTGTAAGATTTTTTTTTTATTGATAATATATGTGTTTTAAAATTTAGTTTAGTATCTATTATAATACCTAGAAATTTATATTTATCTATTATTTGTATTTGTTGATTGTATATAGCGTAGTCAATATTAAAATTCGAAAATTCACGTGTTTTAAAAAAAATTATTATTTTGGTTTTTTCAGTATTTACTATTAATTTATTTTTTTTAAACCATATTTCTAATTTATCTAATATTTTTTTTGTATCATTTATTAAAACACTTATTTTATTGGCTGAAACACTAACTGATGTATCATCAGCAAATAAAATAGTGGTTATATTTATATCATTTTCTGTTAATAGTGTTATATCATTTATATAAATAATGAATAGCAATGGTCCCAGAACTGAACCCTGTGGAACTCCTATATTACTTATTAATATATCAGATAACTTATTATCAATAGAAGTTATTTGACCTCTATTTAATAGGTAGCTTTTAATTAAATTTAAGGCATGACCTCTGATACCATATATTTCTAATTTGTTAAATAGAATATTATGGTCTAACATATCAAATGCTTTTGATAGGTCTAAAAATATTGTATTTGTTTTTTTATTATTTTCTTTGTTATTTAATATGTTTGTATAGAATTCAGTTATTGCATCTATAGTATTTTTATTTCTTTGATATCCGTATTGATTATTTGATATTAATTTATGTTTATTTATAAAATGTTCTAATCTATTATATATTAATTTTTCAAGTATTTTTGATATTTGAGGTAATAGTGATATGGGTCTGTAATTTTCAAAATTATTTTTACTTTTTTTTTTATGTATAGGTTTTATGATAGCTATTTTCATTTTATCAGGAAAAATTCCTTAATTAATTGATAGATTGAAAATATGCTTTAGTGGCTGAATTATATATGATTTTGATATATCTAAAATATACATATTTATTTTATTTATATCTAATGAATGTTTATGTTCCTTTAGGGCAATTATATTAATTATTTCTTTATCTGTAACTGGTGTAAGGAATATTGTATTTTTGTTAGTTTTTATACTGTCTAAAACAGAATTATTATTTACTTGATTGAATTGACTATTCAATTGTTCAATAGTGTTTATGAAGTATTCATTAAATCCATTAGCTATATCTAAAGGCTTATTAAGTACTTTGTTATTTGTATTTATAAAATTATTTGGTAATGTATTGTGATTTTTTCTATTTAACCTATTATTAATTATTTTCCATTTTTTTTTTGAAGTATTTGCATTTTTGATATCATTAGAAAACAATTTTTTTTTAGCAATTTTTATTTTATTAGCAATGATATTTTTTATATGTTTATATTTAACCAGTATATCATTTTTCCTATTTTTTATATAAATTTTATATAAATTATTTTTAGTGTGTATATCTCTTTTAATATCACCAGTCATCCACTTATTTTCAGTTTTTATTTTAATAATTTTATCTATTATTGGCATTGATTGATCAACAATGTTTTCATATATATTAATAAATTTAGCATAAGATTCATTTGGGTCATTGTTTGATAAAACATCTATCCATTTTTCATTTTTTAATATTTCCATTAATTTATTAATATTTTTTGTTTTTGTTTGTCTTTTATATATTTTTATAGTATTTTTTAACTTACATTGATTTTTTATAGAATATTGAAAATATATCGGGAAATGATCAGTGATATCACTTACCAATACACCAGATGTTTTAATATTAGTTACATTAGTTAATAATAGGTCGATTAAGGTATTATTGTTATTTTTATTGATTCTTGTATAATTTTTAATAATAGATTTAAAACCAAGTATTTCTAGATTATCTTTAAATTTGTTAGTATATATATTGTCAGAAAGTATATTTATATTAAGGTCACCTAATATAAATATTTTGTTATTTATATTATTAAAGGTATTATAAAATAGATCAATGAATGTATCTACATTATATGATGGGCTTCTGTATATAGTTGATAGTAAATGTTGATTGTTTTTTATTAAAATTTTTATAGTCAGTATTTCTACTGAGTCTTGAATTTTTATTGATAATTGATTCATAATGATATAGTTTAGTGATATGTCAATATATATAGCGACACCACCACCTCGTTTTTTATTTTTATTTTCTCTATTTAATTGTATTAGTTCATATCCATATATATCTAAATTTTTATTATTACTTTCATTTAACCAAGTTTCAGTAAGACATATACAATTTGGTTTTATTTTTTGATTATTGATAACAATAATTATATTACAAATATTACATATAAATATATATATATATATATATATATATATATATATATATAATATATATATATATATAAATTGTTCTATATATAGTTCTATATATATATAGAAATAAGAAAATATAAATTAGCTATCTTTCTAAATTAATAATGTATCGCTATATTGTTATGATATACCGTCATTTACTTATGAAATAGCTTTTTCCATATTAATATCATGATAAGTAAGTTTAATTGTATACTAGCATATGGCCTATTAAATAATATATTAATTTATAAAGTTAAAAAAGCATTACTTTATCACAATTATGTGTGTCATTTAAGATTATACTTTATGTGATATCATTGGACTAAACTTGATATAAAGTAACCCTCCATAGAGGGTAATGCGACCACCTTAATAATTGAAATTAGATACGCTAAAATGAAAAAATAATTTGGTAGTTCTCTTTAATATCATAAGATGTATCAATATTGACAATATTATCAAATTATTTCTAATATTTATAAAGTTATACAACAATACCCATCTTTCCCCTACTAATATTTTTTATAATTTTGTTTCAATTAACTATGGAATATAAATTATTCATATTAATTAATTTGTTTATGATAATTTGTTACATACATTTACTATATAATTTGTAATTGATTTTTTTTTACAATTTTGATATATCAATAGTAATATTATAATACCATTTATTACATAATAATAATAATAATAATAATAATAATAATAATAATAATAATAATAATAATAATAATAATAATAATAATAATAATAATAATAATAATAATAATAATAATAATAATAATAATAATAATAATAATAATAATAATAATAATAATAATAATAATAATAATAATAATAATAATAATAATAATAATAATAATAATAATAATAATAATAATAATAATAATAATAATAATAATAATAATAATAATAATAATAATAATAATAATAATAATAATAATAATAATAATAATAAAATAATAATAACACTATACATTTACATTAACATATATATATATTTGCAGTTTAAACATCAGGTAAAATATATATATATATATATATATATATATATATATAATATTATATATATATATATTATCATATTTAAAATGTAATATTAAAAATAATTTTCATAAATTGATCAAATAATTATAATATGTCATTATTATAAATATATAAAAACATATAAATATTTATTGATTATTTATTAGTCTATAAATCAATAAAAGGAATAATCTGATGTTTATTATAATCATTTACCTTTTAATAAATATAATAAATTATATAGTAAATTAAATTAATTTTGTTAAAATAACAATTATTACTCAAAATGTATTAAACATTCTGGGTATTAAAATAATTACATATTTAAACTAGAGGGAATTATTGATTATGTATGAAATCTAAATATATTGATATACATTACTCTTAGATATTGTAAACCTTATATACATCATAGATATCGATAATTTGATCAAACGTAGTGTAAAGATCATTTAGAAAGTCGACGACCTAAAATATCGATGACAATATTATTATGATTATATATATATATATATATATATATATATATATATATATATATATATATATAATTCAGCCATTAAGTAGTGATATAATAACTATTATAATACAATTAATGTATATACAAATATATATATATATATATAAATGTATAATTTTTAAATAATATAATAATGTATATATTTATTATGGCTATTTTAACATTTATTTATTATTGAAAATCTATTTCTCTGAATATTATAATTAAATACTAAAATTATAAAAATCTTACTTCAAATGCTGTACTGCTAGCGGACATTGAGGTAAATCCAACGATATCACTAAAGAATATCGTCACTGAAGTATACATTTCTGGTTGAACCATATTTCCTTTTTTTAGTTCATCTACTATATACCTTTCAAATATATAATATTTATGATGAATATATACTTTTATATTATACTATTATATGTAATTATTTATAATAATAAATAATCAGAAATCTGATAAAATATAAGTTCAATATTTTTCACAATAATATTTAATACTTCTTATTAGTACTATTATAATATTGATAGAAACAAATAGCAATATCGAAGTATATGTTATAACATAACATAACATAACATATATAACATAACATAATATGGATTTAACTTTGGTAACATTCTTCCGAGTAGTTCATCAGTCTTTCTTTGTTCTAAAACTAGCTGTTGGGTCCTCTCTGAAACTACATCTTCTAAGTTGTCAGCATATCTTTCCATTCTTTGTATTATTTGATCCACTAAATTTACTTGTCTATTATATATTATAAAAATATAAATATAGTTATATTATATAATGTAAATATCATTTAAAAAGATGTAATATAAATGTAAAAATTATGTTATAACATAATTTTTATAAATTATTATAAATATAATAAATATATCTTAAATTTTTACATATCTAGAAAGATAATCTTATACAATTGTAATATACTATTTATTACAAAGTATACTTAACACGAAAGTATGTACATTTTAAAAGGATTTTTATAAATTATATTACTTGTGATTTTATAACTTGAGAATTACTTGATTTACTTTAAGATTAATTAATATTAATAAGTTTTATTAAATAATACTGTAAATAAAATAAGAAGTACATATAATTTATCAGTATCACATTTTAATAAAACTATTTGTAATCAAAAATATAATGATCCATCTGAAAAGATCCAATTTACTAATTTTTAAATCAACTCTCTTAAAGGCAAGGCGCACACAGAAAATAAATGTACAAATATTAAAAAATATCATATTGTTAATACAATAATAATATTTAAAATTAATGATATCTCAATAAGCTTTATAATATATATATATATATATATATATATATATATATATATATATATATATATAATATAAGATATATCTTCACTAGATTTTTTCCAAATGTGATTACAATATAATTTATAACTTCTCTGAATTATTTGAATAATTACTTCATTTATGAATTGTATTTTTATATAAATAGAAGAATATTTAACAGTATTATATTTAGTTATCAAAAAGAGTATATTGAAATAACAAAATGTTATTGTCTACATTCAGTATTATTGTATTCCATTATATTTTAATAAGTGAAATAATGTAGGGAAAAGTAAGCGAATACGGAGAGTACCCGAATACGGACACTCTCGGTATATCAGAAACCATAAATCCTACAAAAAATGTTAATGAATAAAATATTCATAACTATATAAATAGTCTAAAAAAGAATTTTTAATTTTTTAATTATTCAAAATATTACTGATATATCCAATAAATAAACTGATTTTTTTATTACGTTTTTAAATTTATGAAAAAAATGTCTACCTAAAACCTTCTCAAGAATATACAAATGTATCGATATAAAACATAACACTATATTATTAAAAAATAAAACATACTAAAATTACATATATAATTTTTATATTTGTTATCAAATATTCATTAAGTTATAAGCATATATCTAGAGGTCATATACGTTCATAATACGGACAATATAGATGTCTTAATACGCACACCTTATAACCAATCAGCGGGCAGCGTATGAACTATTCTGATTTTCATAAAAATCGCGTGAGTTATAATATTAATACCACCAATAAAGCTAAATATAAATGTTGTAATATTTATATACATAAATTGTATTATTAATTAAAAAATAATAAAAATAAATAAATTATTAATTAATTAAATTAGAATAAATTGTTCATAACATTAATTATAAATAATGTAATTGTAATTTGTCTGATGTATTCATCAATAGTATATAGTTTATTTAGTGTATATAGGGTGTCCGTATTATAACACAGGGTGTCCGTATTCGGACATGGGTACCGAATACGAACACCCCCGTTAAGAGTGATTTAATTTTAAAGATCCTAAACCGGCATAGTAGATTCTATAGATATGATGCTCATGATACTATTTTATTAAACCATATACATTTTGGTTCATTATTGGTGGTGCGACGGAGGTTTTAAAAAACAAATTATTAAAAAAAAAAATCTCGAAATGTCATTATTCCTATGTAATTGTATTGTATATGTTTATAAAAAAATGTTCGTAAGGACATTTATTTGAATTCTGTACATTTTATTTTTATTTTATTGTAATGGGTATATATATAATAATGAGTACTTTTTTAAATACTATATTCTTCTAATAGATAACATTAATATATAGTAAATATTATCTATAGTATCCCTAATTACAATATTAGTTATTAGATAATTAATTTAAACAATAAAATACATTTTATATATATACAAATTTTCTAAAAATTAGGCCACTTTGACTATTTATTAAAATTATAAAGAGCTATTTTTTTAAATTTATAATACTTGTACGCTATATAATATAACATCTTAAGATGAAGTAGGAAAAAAAAATAAAATGTAAAATTTGTAAATGTACCAACTCCACAAAAAAATGGTCATTTATTGATGATTTTTGACAAAATTGTAGAAATGTCATGGTAATTGTAATTTTTTTAGCCAAATTTTTATATATATTGATTAATGAATTATTTTTTTATTATATATAATATAAATTTATAAAATATAACAATTCTGTACACAATTATGAGAGGTCAACAAAAATTCTGGAAAATCCTATAATTTAAAAAAAACCTAGTTATAAAATTAATTTTGTTATGAATTTATAATATTCAAAGGAACTATACACATTACAAATATTCTGAAAATGTCATGATTGTATACAAAGCTATAGCTTAATTATAACTGAAAAATATACATATTTATGTTTTTTTGGTATTTTCCTATCTATTCCCATGTTAAATTTTGTTAAATTTTATATGGTTTCGCATGCACAATATTGACCTAAATTAAAAAAAAATTATTTGTATTCTCTATACTCATATTTAGATGATCCAAATGCCGTTAAGGAATCGATAACCAATAGCATGTTTAAAATCACTCTTAACCCCCGTTATCTATGGAATTACAAATTAAATAACATTTTAAAATAACAATAATATCTATAATCATATAATATTAATATATTGTAATTATTGAATACAAATAATGAGTCATAAAATGTTAAGACCATTATTGTTAAAGTTTCCGTATTAGGTTACTTTCCCCTATTCATATATGAATAATTTTATATAAGAATACTATAGTATATTTAAATCTAAATATTTAAATATATTAATATATAATTATATCATGACAATAGTTTAGTTATACTAGTAGTTTTATTAACTAACTTTCCCTTATTTATTTTACTTAGTGCATCTAATACTAGATTGAAACTGGGCCTGAGACCTGGATATTCATCCCAACAGCATCTCATCAGATCAATTATCTTCGATAGAGCATCATCCGAACATTCATTATCGATATGGGGTCTCCAATAAGGTCTGTCATTATTCATAATTCTCTTTATACATTCTGTAATGGTAACATATATTAATTTATAAAATTTAAATTAATAAATAATAATACATTTATAAATTATTATATGTGGATTAATTTATATATATATATATATATATATATATATATATAATATATATATATTATATATATATAAATATATAAATTAAATATATTAAATATATAAAATAGTAATTTTATAATTATTGAAAATACATATTGTTATTGTTATTGTTATTTTTATTTGGTGGAGTCCTTTCATCCCATCCAGGAACTTTGATGAAGTTTTCACTTATAACCATATATGGCTCTAATGCCCCTTCGAAGCCGCTCCCATGTTAAGGCATTCATGGTTTTAACGAGAGCCGATCATTTATTTATACACAATTATATAAGATCACTTCTAAATAATATTTTAAGACCCATATTATAAAATTATAATTATATATAAAATTAGTGGTCCGGACGAGGATCGAACCCTTGTTCTACTGCTTGTGTGTCTGACGCCTTAGCCACTGAGCCACACAGGCAGTTACTTTTAATTGTTAAATGTTAATTTAAGTTATATATACATACAAATAACAATACATATAAATCATAATTAGTAGCTATAATAACGTATTATTCCATGATACTTTAAATTTAAAATATGAAGTATACACTATTTAAAACAATACATAATATACATCTATATATTTGTAAGTTAACTTTACTTATATGTATCACATAATTGAATTTCTAAGTTATAAGAAATGTATACAAACCATTAAGTTCAATACATGCATTACTGAATGGTGGTTCTCTTTCGATGATTTCATAAAGAACCATAGCGAATGAATATATGTCAGATTTTTGCCCCGGTATCCTTTTTTGTTTTTCCACGCGCAATAATTCCGGAGCCAAGTATAGATCTTCTATGAGTGATACATTATGTATTATCAAGTTAATACACACTCTGAATCCTAATGAATATACTATATATATATGTATAATACTTTATTAGCGTAATGCATTAGTATACTAAAGTACACTATAGTTTAATACATTGGTGTTTTAATTATTTTGAATATTAAATAATTAGATATATATTTAATGGATGACATATAATATAAATAATGTAAACATAATGAATACTGGTATTATTTATGTTAATAATATATTATGTATTTTAATATCTCTAAAATATAGACAGACATATTATATTTATATTAAGTAAATATTAGAATATAATCAGAAATTATATAATTAATTGATATATATTATATATTATATATATATATATATATATATATTTTATTTATAATACATACCTGAATGATAACTGTCATCTATATCGTCTATTTGTTTTTTTGAAAATTCTGCTTTTTTGAATTTTTCTAATCCATAATCCGAAATCTATATACATTGTATAGGTTAATTACATATGTACTTAATAACATACTTGTTTTAATACATTTTAATAAATAACATTATTATTTATATTTAAGCTTTTAAATACATAATATCTAATGAGTATAAATTATATAATATTTATGTTTAGTGTTATAGAAATAAATGTGTATATGTATGTGCATATATGCTTTAGTTGTATATTACATTTTTTAGATATTACATATTACGTTTTTACCAGTTTCTTGAAGTTTGGATTTGATGGTGTAGTACGGGTGAAAGTATGGGTACTGTTACAGTATTATGGAACGTATATTGCCAGGCGCAAGTTTTAGTGGAATGTAAGTCATGCTTAGATTGTAATTGAAGTAGAAGCGTATTGGTTGAATGGATAGTTTGGTAATGTAAGTTTGAGTAGGAATACTAGGTAGTTAGCCGAGTTATAGTGGATTGATTTATATGCTAGTAATATGATTGTATGGAAGATTATATGGCGTACAGGTATATAGCTCAATTATAAGGGAGTTTATCTAGGAATAGAGATATATAAGTAGGGGAGTATTTTGGTATGTTGAATATATAACTAGATATTTGGACGACTTTGTAGTTTAGAAATATATGATGTATTGTAAAGGATGGACTTTCAGTAGTCGAATGGAGGTTTCGGATGTAGTTAGAAGCTATAACAGTAGGGGTGGATATTACTATTGAATAACGAATAAGGCATAGTGAGTGTAGTTGATAGTTTAGTAGCTTTGTGACGAGTGACAGTTTTCTATACAAAATAAAAGTAAAAAAATATAAAAACCAATATTTGTAACATGGGTTGAATACTTTATGAGAGCTCCACAAATATTGATTGTTGTAGGAGGTGAATGTAACTTTTTTCATCGCAGTGGGAGATGAAGGAAGATAACCTCGTTTTTAGTTATATTGAATACGAGGGAGTTAATTGATATGCATATATGAATGGTAGTAATAGAGAAGAGAATACCAGGAGCAGAATTAATTTTCAGTATATTTTACATACAGTTGAATATCATCCATATATGTATGGAAGCTAACTGGAGAATTCGAGATAAGGTGGAGAAGAGTAATTCTATAAATATTAAAGAGTATTGGTCTAGGGACGGAATATAGGGTAACAGTGTATTACAATTACAATACCGGGAGATTTATTAGTTGAGGGAACTAAAACTGAATAAGTCGGTTACCAGTGGTGCCTATAAATGTAAGGGGGTGTTTGAGTATTTAGTGGTTAATAGTTTCGAAAGTGGAGGAAATATAAAGTATTGATAGAATTGTGCCATTTATATTATCTAGATGTGTGAGAATATCACTGGATATCCTTGACAGTACTATTTCTATTGATTTGGAAGGGATATATACGCTTTGGAAGGTGTGCGGGATTTTATCTGATATGAAATACGTAGTTAGTTGTGTCGCGGCGATTTGTTCCATGTTTTAAAGCATATTAACAGGTTTTAGTTTAGGTATTCATTATTTATTCTTTGAGGGTCAAGGTTTGGTTTCTTAAGGAGGGTTTCTTAATGAGGGGCGCATATTTGTAGAATGAGTGCATTTAGAAAAGTGCCTGAATCAAGTAATACATAGAATATATTATGTATAGGGATACTTAGGGAGTCATCAATTTTGTATAGAAACGAGGAATAGAGTCAATATGAACTCCTATTTGCTTTAAGTAGTATGCCTATATATTATATTGATGTGACTTGTAAATATATTTATTTATTTATTTAAAAAGTATTAAAAAACGTATTTATTATAGTTTAGAATTAGTTTAGGTAGTTCGAACAAGTGTTTCCTTTTTAGTATGGTAAGCACTAAATGTGATGGTTGTAGAAAAACAACAAAAAACGAAGTATTATCATGTGATTCGTGCAATTTATGGTTTTGTGAAAATTGTCACAAATTAACAATTGATGCTATCAAGGTAATTAGCGATTTCCAATGCAGTGGAGTTCTATGGAACTGCAAAAAAGTTCTACTATTAGTAGTAAAATTGAAGTAAAACTAAATAATCTTGAGATCAAAATTGACAAGATATTAACTGATTCTGAAAAAGAAAGAAAATCTGACATCGAAAATACAAAGTCTAGTTATGCAGAGATTACTAATAAAATGAATGATTTTGAAAAAAAGATTCCTTCTACCAAATTTATTATAACTGAATTAACCAGACAAACAATCTCAGAGGCAAAGGACACTAGAGAATATAATCACATCATACATGGCATTCCTGATGATGTTGATCTTGAAAAATACCTTGCTGGACTCTACAAAGATACCTTACACTGCAAGATTCCATCAAAATACGTGAGACTTGGAAAAGTAAATTCAAAATATAAAGTTAGTAAACGTATTGTTAAAATTACATATGAATCAATCTCTGAAAAACAAAATATCTATGAAAATCTAAGGCAACTTAAAGATTCCGCCTTCTCATCACTTCACTTTTCTGATGACTATAATCTGATACAAAGAGAAGAACTTAATAAATTCAAATCTATGGCCAAAGCCGATAATGAATCAAACACTAACGACTCAATATTTTTTACTCTACGCGGGACACCCTTACTAAATTTAAAGGTGGTTTCTCTTCCGATAAGGAGAGATCAGTAACACCACCTATATTAAACAACTCCAATACAGCCAAGAAGATAACCTTAAAAACCACTAGAAATTTTACTAATGTGACTCTTATTAATGCCAGATCGGTTAGAAACAAAATTGGATTTATAAATGATATAATTGACACTGATAATATTGACATCCTAGCTATAACTGAAACCTGGCTAAATATTGACGATCAAGCAAAAATAAATGAGCTAACCCGAAACAAATTCAATTTTTATCATAATCCGAGAGGATCACTAAACCATGGCGGTGGTGTAGGCATATTGACACGTAAACCTATTCGCTTAATATCCAAGACTCTAGGAACTTACCAATCTTTTGAATCTATTCACTGCTGCTTCAATGACAATAGTTCAACGCATTTTGATCTGGTTGTACTATATAGACCACCCCTATCAAAAATGGACACATTCATCAATGAATTCTTTGAAATTATAAGTAATATTCATACATCAAATACCATAATCTTGGGTGATTTCAATATTTATATCAATCAGCAAACTCCAGCATCAATATCTTTAATGCATAGTCTTGAAATGCTTAATCTCAAACAATATATAAACTTCCCAACTCATATCGGAGGAAACACACTTGATTTAGTTATTACGCCATCAGACTGCAAATTAATTTTACAACCATACAAAGGATCATTAATTACTGATCATTATTCTATAAACTTTACAATACCAATACATAACCACAAAGTGCATCCTCGGAAAATTATAGTACGACAGTTCAAAAAAATCACACCAAGCACTTTTACTGACACATTTATGTTAATTAAAACAAGAGAGAATCGAAATGTATACAATTTCAATAACTTAAACTCAGACCTTGAAACTATGATAAACCAATTGGCTCCAGAAAAAATCATTACTGTACCTTGTCACCCTCTATCCCCATGGTTCTCAAATGACCTAAAAATTATTAAAAAGAAACTAAGAATACTAGAGAAAACTATGAATAAAAATCAAACATCATACAACACACTGCTCTACACTACACAACCTAACTATTATACTAATTCACTAAGACAATCCAAATCAAAATACTTTTCTGACATTTTAAGCTCTAACACTACAACAAGTAAAGAAATGTACCAGATTACTGATTCGCTACTTGGTCGTAAAACTATAGATAAACCCTTACCTGACATACCAGATGCAATCCTAGTAACTAAATTCTGTGACTTCTTTGAAGAAAAAGTCATTAATATAATTAATAAGCTTCCTTCAATATTATTACCAGCAAAACCATCACTTACAGAAGAATTTTCATTATTTGACATTATACACCCTCCCCTCAAAGTTATTTGCTAAAGCTAATCTTAAACTTCAAGAAAAACTCTCCAACCGATCCTATACCAACCAAGCTGCTTCACATTATATCTCCCAATATACTTGAATCTATTCATGAGGCCATTATAGTATCCCTAAATGAAGGAATTGTCCCTTCATCTATGAAAAAGGCAATAATCATACCTATACTTAAAAAGCCCACATTGAACAAAAATGTACTATCAAACTATCGTCCAGTCTCACAACTATCATGTCTTTCAAAAGTACTGGAAAAAATTGTTTCTGAACAACTCACTGAATTCCTTACCGACCATAATAAACTTAACCCACTACAAAGCGCATATAGGAAGCACAAATCAACAGAAACTGCCTTAACAATGGTAACTAATGACCTACTTATGTCCACAGATAATAGGCGGATTACGATTCTTGCATTGATAGACCTTTCCTCTGCATTTGATACTTTAAACCATCAACTCATAATCCGTCGACTAGAAATTATAGGCCTTGCAGGAACTGCGTTAAAATGGTTTTCATCGTTCCTTAGTGATAGAACCTTTGAAATAAAAATAAATAATACCAGATCAAAAATATGTCAGTTAAAATATGGAGTCCCACAAGGCTCTGTCCTCGGACCCATCATATTTAACATATGTATAGACCTTATCCATGAAATCCTACTAAAACATAATATTAAATACCACATGTACGCGGATGATTTACAGATTTATATGGAAACTGACCGAATAGAGAATCTACCATCAGTAATAAATAAAATGAATACATGTCTGAATGAAATTAAACACTGGTACTCATAATCCAACTCATTGAGTATAAACATGAGCAAAACTGAATTATTATTAATACATAATCATATCAACACTACATCACTACCATCGTTGATAAACTTATATGATTTAAATATAAACTGTAATACTCCTGTCAGAAATCTTGGTTTCATAATAGATCCCAACCTGAATTTCAAATTCCATATTGACAAAATTTTCAAAATTGCCAACTACTCATTATATAACATCAGACAAATAAGACCATCTATAACAAAAAAAGCATGTGAAGCTTTAGTAAGAAATCTTGTATTATCGCATCTTGATTACTGCAACCTCCTCCTAGTAGAACTTCCAGAATCGCACCTCAGTAAACTCAATAAAATTCAAAGAAGAGCGATCCGTATAATATTCAATATGCCTAAATCCTCTCATGAGTCAGTCACTGCTAAAATGAAAGAACTGCACTGGTTGCCAATAAAATACAGAATAATATACAAATTGCTATTAACTACTCATATAGCTTTACACTGTGGTTATCCAGACTATCTCTGCAACATTCTTGAACTGAAGAACTACTCTAGAAACATTCGCGATACCCATAAATTCAAGCTGGTTACAAATCATTATCATTCGCAGTTTGGCCATAGATCATTCAAAGCCGCAGCATCTAAATTATGGAATCAACTGCCGGATATGCTTAGAACAAATAACATAACTAGTTCCTTTAAAAAATTACTAAAAACACACTTGTTCAAAGCTGCTTATAGCCTGTAATTTTTAATTAACCACGTCTGAGTAGTAGTACTATCTACTAAAAGAAGTGGTGAAACCCCAAGGTTAAAGGTTAAAGGTTAAGTGAATAAGTTGGCAAGGTGGGGGTTATTAAAGAGGGATATAGTGAGCAATTGTTGAGAGTACTTGTGAACTTATGACGGAAGTAACCATCGAAAGTTGAAGATAGAGTGTATGGTGTATACAGATTTATTTGTATTACGCCATAGAGGTTTCTAGCATATGGTGAAATTTTATTTTGATCTGATGAGCATAGTTCGAGAGAGGCAGTAATGTATAGCGATTTTTCATTTATGAGATCACGTTTATGTTTGGACTTAGTCAGATGATAAATCGCGAGTATATTGTCTGATTTTGTTTAAATTTATTTATTTTCAAGTGTACGTAATTCTCGCTTTTGTTTAAATAGTATACGGTTATACCAGTAGGTGTCTAAACTAAGGAAAGCTATTTTAATAATGATTGGAGTGTGGGAATTAAGAGTAGTTAAAATAGCGGAAAATAATTCATTTTAGTATTTATTTGGGAAGGAGAGGAAGTCGCTGATGAAATGAATAGAGTTGATGATTTTTGTTTTACGGTAATAATAAAAATGATAGTAAGATAATATGAATATAATATTATGATCAGTAATATAAGTGCCAACATAGTGATAATAGATCAAGTTAGATAATGTATAGGAAATGAGGAGATCGAGGGCATTACCATGTTTGTGTGTGGGGTAAGTATTGTGAATTTTAATATTGGAGGATGAGAGTAGAGTAGAATAGAGATTTAGAATAATTAGTTGAATTGTTAGTGACAATTTTTATATCACCAATAATGATATTAGATTTAGACATTAGATGGGTGAATATAGCCTAGAGAGGAATGATGGGATTTAGGAAGATGGACGGTAAATACATGTATTAAAGGTGTTGGGGGAATTATAGAACAGGTACTTGCCTCAGCATGATCATGATTATGGTCAGATAGAGGAGATACAGTTCATTAATTTATATAATACCAATACCGCTTCTAGGTTTCAATATTTAGTATATATAACCTCAATAATATGTTGATAATTCAATAAAATATTAATATATATATATTTATGATATGGTAGGTTTATCATTAGCTTACTTATATCAATTGAATTAATTTTCTACTAATACTATATAACAAATATAAAATATATATTTATATATATATATATATATATATATAACTTAATTAAACAATATACTTTTTAAATAACCTTACAAGACCATTTTCCGTCTATTAATATAGTAGCAGAATTTAAATGACCATGATATTTTATCAGAGATTTATGAAGGTACGCCATACCCTATATAATACAATAATTAATAATATGTGTAGGTAGGTATAGATATATAAATATATATTGAACATTATATTATACCACATTTCATACTTAAGTAAAGTATTTATAATCTATATAATATTTATATAATCAATTATTTCTAATGATTTTATTTAGTAATAATTTTCAATTATAATTAACAAATATTTAGAAATAGCTTAGATTTAGATAATTCATATATTATGTTATATAATTAATATGGTATAAGTATACATATTATACATATTATATAGATATATAACTATTATTTAAGTAATATGTATATATATATATAAATATATTAATATACCAAACATACATTAGAAATATCAGAGATAAATGATAATTTAAACATAGTATCCAACTTTATGTTATCATTTGCTAAAATATCTTCAAGAGAACCCTATTGAATGTGAAAACATTATTATATATTATAAAGTTATAAAATTCATTAATTAAATTATAATTGTAATTTAAATATATAACTACTACTAATATATATATAATAGTATACTATGTTGTAATTTGTAATTTGGAGTATATAGTATATACTTATATACATACATATGTATATAAATACAGAAATACCAATAACAATACAGTTAAATATATACCATAAAAATGGTTATTATATGTAGGATCTGATATATCTACGATATGAATACATTTCATAATCACAATTTTTCAACCAATAGTATTCTAATTAATGGAATAATTTAATATTCATCAAATTTATTCTTTTGTTAAATTAAAAAATATAATTACATTTTAAATATATTATATTTTTTATTAGGATTATTGAAATATGAGTACTTATTTATATTATATTAATATAAATAATGGATAGCTATAATACTATATACTTGCCAATGAAAAGAGGATATATCTAACTATAACTAGTATACTAGTTGTGTTACTGACAATTAAGGTATTATTAATGTATATTTTAAAAATTATAAAATATACATTATACTCTTTATATATATATTTAATTATTATATTGAATTAAAAATATAATAATAAAATATATGATAAAATATTCTACTATCAATATATATTGAAATATACATTTCAAACTTCTTTCAATATTACTAAACATATTCGTAATATCACAAAATTAATTATTTGTAGCATATGTGATACATACTATTTTACATACTATGTTATTAGTAAAATAATAATTATAAGTAACATACTTATTTTGGTAGAATCGTAACATTTAAAATTTGAAAACTTTAAAATATTAACACATACTGACACACACACACCTATATATATATATATATATAT